>OX453319.1:13562936-14162936 GCA_949710035.1 Crambus lathoniellus | reverse complement strand
ATGACTCCCTAAGAAAGGGGAAATGTGCGTATGAATGGAGAGCCATCGCAAGAAACAGCTTGAGTCGTATCAGGTGATTGTTCTCACAAAAGCTAAAAATTCAATCTCTAAAAGTATGGTACATAGAGAAACGGGTGATAGTTCAGCTTCTAGTAAAAATTTCGTAAAATAGCTTAAGCTTACTTTCATTAATCTATATGGCGAAGCCTAGTCAGTAGAACCGAAAACGTTTGGCCATTTTTCGTTAGTTGACAAAATAGAAAAAATCCATTTATTACTAAACTATTAACGTTTGCATCATTGTTTCTATGTTATAAAATCCCAGAAGTGCTAAGTAATCAGAAATTCAAAGTATTTTTATGTATTTCTTTAGTTTACTTGCAAAATTCGGGAGATTCACTATTGTACAAATTGATGAACTGAGTGCCCAAGCTAAACGTCTGTAAATCTGTAAAGGTGTATTCTAGGCAATTGATAACTTCTGAAAAGATTTCATGAATTCTTTACTGAATTCTGATTTAAAAATTATTAACATTCAATTTGACAGGTGACAGCAAATTTTTGACAACTGCTGAACTGAGGGCCCAACTCATGTGGTCATAGCGGTTTTTTGGCTATTACGAATTAAATGGAGTTTTGCTTAGGAATCAACCATTTTTTTACTAAATCACCTGATAGATCTCAAGCTGTTTCTTGCGATGGCTCTCCAATCATACGCACATGAGGGGAATCCCCAAATTATGCGTACTTTGTCTCACACAGACTAGGTATATTCTTTCTACTTAATTGGCTGTTTACACCCGGAAATTTAGTTGCCCGACAAACTAGGTGCATCACTTAACAACTTGAAGCGTGTAAATGGGCCATTAGTCGTTGGATGATCATTCGTTCGTTCGTCCGTCGTATTCATTAATACGTAATACTTATCTATTAATAAGAATTTATTTATCTTTCAAAATGGAAACTCAAGGTAATACCTAAGGCCTAATTTGTTTACAATTTTGTTTTGTATTTAAACGTAGGCAAGATACAAATTGTTTTTTTTATTTAATACCTAATTATATATTTTTTTCTATTTAGATCTATTCGAAGAATATGCGCAACGTATGACATTTTCTGATGAAGAACCAGAAGGTGATTCTTTTAGAAATAATTCAAAAAAGCAACCCACAGTAATGAACCATGAAACAGGAACACAAACAGAAACAGAGAATAAACATGAAAATTGCAATAAATTGTTTGGCCTGTTGGTTGCTAGTGAAATGAATCACATAAACGGACAAGACCGCTTTGAATTAATGACCGAAATAATTAATCTCATTCGAAAGAAACGAGCTAGTGAATAATTATTTTGATGAATGTTAAATAATAATAAAAGAATTGTTGTTAAATGTGTTCTTTATTTGTGTAAATTTGATTACATAAAAAAAAATAAGATGCGCCGATCACCGGAGATCAATCGGTTAATTACCGATTGATTCAATCGAGTACTTTCATCGGTGAATCACCGGTTATTCTCCGGTAGTCACTGCTCCGGTGCAAACCTCTAGTTGCTTTTGAGAAAATAAAATCACTTTTTATTCAGACCGTTGAATTGAACCATCCAGATTTTTCTCAACCTTACTATTTACAAACAGACAGTTCGGGAATTGGATTGGCTGGGGTTTTGTACCAGATGGATAATCAAGGGGACATAAAGATTTTAGGGTTTCACAGTAAATTATTAAGGGGTGCACAGTTAAATTGGACGGTTACCGAACAAGAGTTTTATTCAATCATTTGTTGTTTAGAGAAGTTTGAAACTTATTTGCGGGGTGCTAAAGTAATAATACGTACAGACCATAAAGCTTTGATTTTTGTAAAGAATAGTGAATTATACAGGGTGACAGTGAAACTCGACCTATTCCTTGAAAGGGGTTATACTAGAGGTCATTAGCAACAAATTAAGTCCAGTGAACCAGGGGTCAAAACTGGATGGTTACCGAGTTGTGACGGTTCTTTGATTTTTTTGAAATTTTCCGAAATGTTACCAAAAAACATAAATTGTGATAAAACTACTCCACTATGTTTAACATTAAATTGGTACTTTTCTGAAAGCTGAATAATTCGGGATCATTTTAAAAAAATAGCGCTTTGCCAAAAATTACATAATCTCAGAAATAAAAGGTCTTTTCTTTAGTAAAAATAATTTTTGTTTTATCTATTTTTCTCCAACTTTGCCGTAATTTTTTTGCAAAAGAACTGTATGGAAGTTAGCGTACAAATGAGTAAAATAACATACTAGTTTCATAAGCTTTACAAAAAAGGTACTTAAGTCATTAACTTTCCCAACTGTCTTTAAAAAAATCAACAAAAAAGAGCTGTAGGTCAGACATTTCATTACGATTTGTAAACTGAATTTGGCTCGAAAAGTCGACAGTAGCGTAGTAAAACCATATCTGTTTTCAGTACATTTGAAGTACTGTCATATTAACTGTCCCACTACTTTATAAAGACACTCAGTTACTACAATTTAAAATTTTAAACTTTCGGGATGCATTTTTTTAATTTGATTACAAGTAGGAATAGGAATAGGAATTCAATAGGAATTCACACCGATAATAATGAGAGGTGAGCGGTAGTAAGAAAAACTGATCGCGCCTAATACCTGTACTACAACTTGGTCTTTAATTTTTGTTTCGGTATTGTTTTTTTTATAGGGAAAACTGAGAATAAAATTTACAAATAAAAAAGGTAACTTATTGTCTTTATTAACTAGTGGGACAGTCAATATGACAGTGTTTCAAATGTACTGAAAACAAACATGGTTTTACTACGTTACTGTTGACTTTTCGAGCCAAAGTCAATTTACAAATTGTAATGAAATGTCTGACCTACAGCGCTTTTTTGCTTGATTTTTTAAAGACAGCTGGGAAAGTTAATAACTATTGTACCTTTTTGTAAAGCTTATGAAACTAGTATGTTATTTTACTAATTTGTACGCTAACTTTCCTACAGCTTTTTTACAATAATTTACGGCGAAGTTGGAGACACAAAATAAAAATTATTGTTACTAAAGAGCTTCTATTTCTGAGATTATGTAAGTTATGCGCATGCGGTATTTTTTAGAATAATCCTGAATTATTCAGCTTTCAGAAAAGTACTAATTTTATGTTTAAAGTGGAGTAGATTTATCACAATTTATGTTTTTTGGTAACATTTCGAAAAATTTCAAAAAAATCGAAGATCCGTCAAAACTCGGTAACCATCCAGTTTTGACCCCTGGTTCACAGGACTTAATTTGTTACTAATGGCCTCTAGTATAACCCTTTTCAAGGAATGGGTCGAGTTTCACTGTCACCCTGTATAATGCCCGGGTAACTAGGTGGATAAATTATTTTGAACAATTTCAATATGAAGTTCAACATGTCAAAGGTAGAGAGAATGTAGTAGCCGATGTGTTATCTAGATACCAACCAGAGGGAGATTTATTGCAAGAGGATAAGACTAATTCACCTAGGATATTTTATACAGAAAATAGGACAAATAAAGAACTACATGAAAAATTAAAGAATCTAAATAGGTCACAGCAAGATGATGTCGAAATAGGAGAGATAATTAGAAAACTTAATAATGGGGTCGTGGTAAAGAGTAGGTCAAGTCAAATCTTTAAACGATGTTCATTAGAAAATGGTTTATTGTACTATTCATCGGGAGAGGGAGACAAACGGGTATTATTTTTGCCAGAGTCACTTAGAGAAGAAATTATTTGGCAAGTCCATTTGTAAATGGGACATCAGGGGGCATATAAAATAATTAAATACATTAGGGATAGATTCCTTTGGAAAGGTTTAACTAAACAGGTTAAACAAATTTTAAGGGGATGTCACGATTGTCAGGTCACCAAGAGTGATACAGCAAAGTATGTAGGACCTTGTCGTTCAATTATAACTGAAAACGTAGGAGACATTGTCATGGTAGATTTATAAGGACCTTTACCATCAGGAAAGTTTGGTATGAGCTATATTTTAGTTATTTAAGATTCTTTTAGTAATTTTGTAAAATTTTATGATCTTAGGAAAGCAACAGCAATTTCAGTATTAACAAAAGTGAGATTTTTTTTTTCAAATAATAAAACCTAAAGCTATAATGTCTGATAATGGATCACAGTTTGCCAGTAAAGTATAGAAAAGGAAAATGAAGGAAGAAGGGGTCAGAGTTATTTATACTACTGTTAGGAATCCTAGACCTAATACAACTGAAAGAGTAAACAAGGAATTAGGTCGGTTATTTTGAACTTATTGTAGGACAAATCATAGAGGAGAGAAATTAGAAATTTTATTTAACAACACCTATCATGAGAGTACTGGTTTTACCCCTTGTGAGTTTTTACATAGTGTACCCACCAGGTTATCTTTTGATAATAAAATACCAATTGATTTAGTAACTCTGCCTGTTGAAGAAGTCCGAGGAAAAGCTCGTGAAAACTTAAAGAAAGCAGGACAACTACGCCAAAATAAATTTAATGAACGATATAGAATTATTCAATTTCAAATAGGAGACCTAGTAAAAATTAGGAAATTAAATAAGTCTGACGCTAAGCTAAAGATAACAATAACAATAACAATAACGATAAGTTTGTGGTTGGAGGTAATCTGTTCAAAAATGTTTATTTACTTGTTGAGCCTAGGACTGGTAAGGAACGAGGGAGGTTTAATGCCATGCATCTGTCTAAATATTATAAATGAATTTAAAATTGTGTTTCCCTGAAGGAAAACTCAAATTAACTTATGTTGTGTAAGGATAGGTAAATGTAACCTTAAAATCAATTAATAAAATGCCATAAAATGAACTTAGTGTTGTTTCCCTAAAGAACAACCTAAATTAATTTATGTGTTAGGATAGGTAAATGTAACTTTAAAATCAAATAAAAGGGTAGTGAAAACACACTTGTTCAGATATTATTAAAATAATTTAGTATTGTTTTCCCTGAAGGAAAATCCAAATTATTTTCATGGTATGGCATGTTGTGATGGTATATAGTCTTGGCAAATATTGTTTGTTATACTATCAAGAATTGATGTTCAAACATATTGTTGATAGCCGCGAGACAAAGACGTCACTGGCGCGATGATATGTGGATCTCAGTGTTTTCTTCTTCTTGATTCGGCTTGCAGGATCAAATGCTGGGCAACGGGGGTCTTCGGGCTTCCAAATTAATTATTTAATATACGTTTATAACGAATTTATTCGGAGAATTACCTACAATAAAATATATGAGAGTACAAAATTCAATGCGAGAGTGGTAGCAGTTAGGAGCGGTGTTAGTGAGGCTTCTTTCAACGTCTTCCAGACTGTCGCACGTCGCTCGATAGATGGCGCTACTAGTATGGAGCGGCGACAGTAAGTGCTAATATTATTAAAAATTAAAAAACAAAGAAACGGAAAGCATCAGACACCGCAATACAATCCTAAAAAAAAATTGTAAATGCTGAAAAACATAAAATACACCCAATCCTAAGAACATAACTGTAAATGCAAATACATGAAAATACCGAATAAATTCAACCGGGTGTCGTTGTGAATCTCGGTAGAAATTTACATCTGTCGAATAATCGGACATTATTCAAAAATGTTTCTGAACTTGGTGCAACTACATCAAATGAATCTATGACAGGAAGCCGCTAATATAACTATAAAATCTCCAGATAGAATCACATTTGATGATTCTGTTTCAGACAGCGATATTATTAAACATGATATTCTTTTTCCAAAAAGTAAGAACGATCGAGAATCAAATTCAGAAAGCTCAGAAATGTTTAACGTTCATGATTCGTCCTGTGATGAACATTTTCAGCCATCCCTAAGTGATACAGAAACCTACTTGGATGAAATGTATTGTAACGATGTCGATTCGTACCAGTCATTATGGATGGTTAAATACTCTATGATGACTGGAAACTCCATCTAGTTCTACATACTGGCCATTAATTTTATCGAATCCTATCCTGTTCTTTCAATTCAAATTCAAAATCTTCGTTTCACGTGTCCTGTTCATCATTTTTGATTGAGTTCTACTAAAATCACCAAGCCGTACAGAGCTCTCGGAGCATTACCAGTTTTTATATCAGTTTGAGTTGTTTAATTTTATTATAGTTTTAAATAAGTGGAACCCTTGACCCTTGGAAAGGGTTCCTATGCTTCCTAATCTTCCTATTCTTCCTATACGTTTCTTTATTACTACCTTTATAAATAAAAGTCAAGTCCCTATAAACATCATCTTTTTATTCATCTATTATCTACAAATTAAATACTGGGCGGTGACTTCCGACGTTCCGGCTAGTGTACCGCTGGCCGACGAGGACGTCCCGTCGCAGTATGAAGATTTGGAACATAATGTTAAAAAGGAAACGATGATTGTGAAGTAGGTCTTAATAAATATGTCTTAGTCAAATCTTCAACAACGAAGTTGGCTAAATGTTAGGAATTTGAGCCATAACTTTTAAAATACCCCAAAATATTACTAATTATTCAATAATTGTCTAAAAATAATAAAAATATTATATTTCTTAATAAATTCTTTTCTTTTTTGTTACTTCAAAATTGTAAAAAGTGCAAATTCATTTTTTAATTTTACGACAAAGTCTTAATATTTCAAAATAAGTCGCTATTAACAAAAATGGATCTGTTATCTAAACATAAATAAATTATTAATTTAAATCATTTACCTTTTAATAATAATTAAGGTTAATACCCCACCGAAAGTGGCGCCCCCAGAGGTTTTTATTCAATACGTTATTAATAAAAAAGGATTTAATAAAACTTTAAGTGGAATTTTTAGGGTTCATATTCTAGTGTTTTAGAAGGTATCGCTGCATTCCCTCGTAGTCATTCGTAGAAGTAGATAGCAAATATGTCAAAAAACGGCCACATTTAGCAGTTTTGCTATCTACTTCTACGAATGACTACTAATTAGGATCTTCTTCCATATGAACAAAAATGAATGTTGCTAAGCGCAAAACTCAAAAACAACCGGACCAATTCGGCAATTTTTTTTTCGTATTATGTTCCGTAAGTACCATGGAAGGTTTTAATGGAAAAAACATAAAAATTGCGTGTAAAATAGTAAAAACCACCCATACATCCGTTTTCGGTCGCAAAATTTTCAAAAAGTCACAAAAGCGTCGTAACTATTAGTAAACTTTATAACTACATGGATTTCGGTTGCAGCGTGTAGTAACGGGGTGTGAACATTTTGCATTGAAAAATGTTACAGTAAATAAGTGTTGTACTTGTGTTGATAAGTTCCGACACATTTTTTTTATAATCATTTACGTCACATTGTGTTTACTTTGAATATATCTGTAAATATTAAAATTAAATTGTCGACACATTGTCGGAACTAAATTACAATATATTTTTGCAGTTACACAAGTATCGTAACGGTTACTACAATGTAGCGTTGGATTTGAACAAACAAAAAATAACTGGGTTCTCAAAGTGCTGAGCTATTGTATTGTGTTTTAACGTGGTTTTAAAATGAGTCGCAAGCAACCTAAGTAAAAAAATGTATACTTACTAGAAAAAATTCAGCCTGAGCATCAGACAAGTTTGAAGAAATTTTATGTTTCATACATAAAAATACTTTTTTCACTTCCGACTTTTTGTGTTTATTGAAAAATATGTTTTAAAACAGGTGACAGTGGATACCCGCTACGTACCACAATGATGACTCCTTTCTTAAATGCAGCTGAAGGCTCCCCAGAAGAGCATTATTATAATATTCAAGTTTCAGCTCGGAATGTAGTTGAGCGATGCATAAGAGTACTAAAGACTCGTTTCAGGTATACTTGATTTTTACTTAAATTATAAAACATTGGAATCATGTCAGATATACACTGATGCTATTCTAAAATTTTCATATGTCTACTAGTTGCCCGTAAACTCCACTACAGCCCAGTTGTTGCTGGCCAAATAGTCAACGCATGTACAGTGTTGCACAACATGGCGAACAGAGCCCGGATCGCGGTTCCCGAACTTTCGCTAGAGGAACAGATGACAGAGAGACAACACCAAATCCAATTAAGAATGGCAGAAGAGAGCTTGAGGAATGAAGTTCACAATGAGGCTGTTCAAGGACGTAGAGTTAATGTTGACCTACAACAAGGCAGTATTGTAAAAATTGAGGTATTGTACTAATAGTTTTTTTTTTTAAATTACCTACGTGTAAAATTTTATTTATAAACTAAATCTGTGCAATCTATTATTGTGACGAGTCTAATAATATCATAAATCTATCACTAGGTGTTGAATCTATGAGTAGATACGTTGAATTTCTGAAAAGATATCTTGAATCTATTAGTAAATTATTATGTTAAATCTATATCAATTTAAAGAATCTACAGAAAAATAGTAGAAAAAAAATGTATTTGCGATAAGTATGTAATTTTTTTTTGCTGTCTTGTGTTTTTGATGGCGACGTCTATTAGCTTTTAGCTGAATAAAATAAAAATAGAAATAGGTACAACATTAATCAGGTCTCCTTGAATCGAGGAGACCTCATTTGGCTTTAAAAGTTGATACTTTTACGAGACGTCCTTCTCTCTTCCTGATTCATTAACGACTAGTAATCAAAAAATTAAATAAAAAATTTGACCCTTTTTTACCCCCTCCACTTTTTTGGCTCCTCCCATTTTTATTATTCCCACAAATCAGAGAAGAGGGTGTGTCGCCGTCGAGTTCTATGACTGGTCCAAAACATGCGACGTGACTTGACGCGACTTGACGCGACGATGTTGTATGAAACCGAGGTTACCTTAGGACCATCGTCTTCGCGCGCGACTCATTTCTTCTCCGACTGTTGTTCAGAGAGGAAGAGAAAAAATAAACTATAACGCCAGTCTCCGAAATTTTTATTTTTAAATGTCCCCCTTTTTTTAAAAAGCCGAATATATGGTATAAGAATTTTATGATTATTCTATTCTTAAATATGTTGATTTTATTACATGATTTTATCATTTTTAATAAAATCCCTCCTGTAGTAATAAATTATTATCGTTCCCAATAAAAATATTGGGTGTAACGGTTTTTGAAACATTTACTACAGAACCATATGTTTCCTCATAATCTATTTTATCTGAAACCAAACATAGCCCGGAAATTTCTAATATTGAATTTTTACTAAACACACAGAATACTCTAAAACATAATAAAAAAAGAAAATTCAGTTGATATAAAGATATTATCTGAAACCAACGAACGTGAAACAGTAATTAGTAATTATCCATCATCTGATGATCAATCTAACCCAGAAATTTTTAATATTTTGTCCAATGATACCCATAGTTTAGAAGATTCAAATACATCTAAACTTGATACAATACCTCTTACTGATCCATCAGAGTCTCCCTCCACTTACTTGAATAATTCTCAAGCAGCAGTATTGTCTTATAAGCACAAAGACTATACGAATTTATTAATAGAGGGCCCAGATAGTATTATGAAGGAGCCAATTATCAAGGAGGTTGAAAATGTTTATGAGGACGAATTGTTTGCAGAGACAGAAACGATTGTACCACTAAAATATAAAGATTACAAGAAACTACTTGATAAAAGTCAGTACAAGTCCTTAATAAAGTATCCCAGTAAATTATTTCAAGGAAATTTACATCATAATAAGCTCGAACAACATGAGCGATTATCATGAGCTTTACGTCTTATTTTAAAATATATACAAAGTGATAAACAACTTACAGACGATTCGTTTAATTATAATTCGTATAATACGTATAATTATATTCATTATATTCTCTCGAATAAAATTATAAGAGTCCCCCTATTCGATATAACTGATGTTAAACCAATTCATTTCAAATATAGGGCCCAACCCAACCATTAAATCAATTTTCTATAGTTTTATCATTTTTAAATTATAAAGGTTATACTGAACTTATTCCTATTCAATTATATAAATATTTTATATCTACATATCCAGAATTATTACAAATTCAGTATTTAAAGTCCTCGGTTGTTTCACATAAATTTATAAGAATTAAAAACGCTATCAACATAAAATTATCAACTGATAATGCTCCTGTAAATTCTAATTTGATTCTAATAAATTGGAATTTTATATTATCTGATATTAGAAATTTAGGAGGATTATATCGCAAAAATATGTCTTATTTTAACCATCAATATGTAATAGTGCATGCTCTATCACGTCGCCACCTTTTTGAATGGAATTTTTTGAAATATCACCTGTTTTCGTCGGTTGTGGAACAAAATTTAATTTATGTAGCCTAAATCAACAAAAATATTATTCAATTCTTAAACAAGCAACAGCTTGGTGGGCTTAATACTAAACATTTATATTATAAAATACGAAATAAAATTTTATAATTCATAATCATTTATTTGTGTAAATTAATTTAATTGTAATAGTAATTGGACGACTGATTTGGCGCAGGGGTAAACTACCTGCCTTCTGCGCCACGTTGAGTGCGATACAAGTCGTATTCGACCGGTAAGCGACTTTCCTGTGGTGCGCGCGTCAAATCGCAGAACTTTCCTCTGGTGCGAACGAGATATCAATATGAATTTGTGGGAGTAGGAAAGAAACAAATATATTTTTAGAATCACTACTGTTAAACGAACTAGACTGTAACTCAAAAATTGTACAAGTCATATTTGTATTGTACGCACTGCAATGTAAGTCTCACTGTTCAGTGCGTTACAATACGATTTCGACTTGTACGTACATGATATGTATCACACCGCATGAACTGACACGTTTACTATAGTAACGAGCTAATTGTCGATCAAGGAACACGTTCATCGTGCGTAGCTACCGTGTTTGTGAGATTTCGAAAATATGAAGCGATCCCGTAAGATGTTGGCGAAAGTTTTCGATAATGATAACAAGAAAATTGAAGATGACCGAAGTTTTGTAATTGCTGGACAGCAGACATCGGCATCGGCGTCATCAAATGCAAGTACATCTTATTTAAAAATAAAATTCAAGTGCTAGATAACGTCAAAGTTTCTATTTCAAAGGAAATACCTGAAAAATCTATGAAGCAAAATAATGTTCCGAACAATATTATCATAGACCAAGTGAATGAAAGTTCTACCCCAGGGAAAAAATATTCATTATTAGAAAATGTTTCGTTTCCGGCATGTTCTTTGCCCTCAAGCCAGTATGGTTCATTGAGTGATATTAGTGTCAAAAGTTTAGTACCTTTAGACCAAACCCTGAATGATGAACGTATTTCGGAACTATTACACACACCAACTTCTTGTCACACACGATATTTAAGATCGAGTAATCCAACTTCGAAACGGGAGATTTGTAGCAGTCCGTGTAGAATTATAAATAAAAACCAGACCAACGATACCGCACCTAATAGAACTGAAACTGCCATAGATTATTCTACTTCTAGATCGTTCGTCGATGAGTCTGCTCAGTTATCACGTGTAGTAGAAAACAAACTTTCATATGTCGAGAATAATAATATCAGTAGTAGTGATGATTCTGATATTTCTTCTAGTAGTTCATCGTTTTGTATTGAGTCAGATTCTGAAAATTTTGAAGATCTTTCTCCACAAGAACCATGTTTACGTGACGAAACGGGAGATCAAGATGAATAGATAGATATTTTAACAAATAAGCCAAACATTGAAGAATTCAATCAAAACTATAAAGTTAATTTACCACCAGATGTTAAATCGCCATTTGATATTTACAAATTATTTGTGACAGATGGGATTATTAACAAAATGGTAACCGAAACGAATAAATATACTGAAAACTATATACAAAATGCAAATCTTAAACCAAAAGCGAGAACCAAGAAATGGTCACCAACAGACTTTAACGAAATGTGTTCATTTATGGGGGTTCTAATGACGATGGGCTTAGCAAAACTACCAAGTCTACGTTACTATTGGTCTAAAAAAAAGTGTTATCGTAACGAATATATTATATCGTCTTTAATGACGAGAGACCGATTTTTTTACTATTAAAGTTTTGGCATTTCAGTACCGAAAGTAATATTGATGGAAATACTGATAAATTAAGCAAAATTCGAGAAGTGCTTACGATCATTCTAAAAAATTGTACAGAAGTATTGACACCGGGGAAGTACCTAGTTATCGACGAAACAATGATTCCATGGAGAGGCCGACTAAAATTTAGACAATATATAAAGAATAAGGCTCATAAATACTCCTCAAGGTTACACTCACTCTATTGTGATCTATACTGGAAAAGATGAAGCTAACAATAATAATAAACTAAGCGGCCATGAAATATTAATGAAATTAATAAAAGGATTAGAGAATGAAGGAAGAGTTGTCATTGCGGATAATTTTTATGCGTCGGTTGGATTGAGTGAAGAACTGATTGAGAAAAAAACTATGTATTGTGGTACAGTACGAATAAATAGAAAAGGTCTACCAAAAATAGTTACTAGTGCTAAACTTAAAAAAGGACAAATTGTTGGTAAAATTAATAAAAATGGTGTAAAGGTCATAAAATGGTTCGACAAGAGGGCTGTAACAATGTTGACTACGTGTACACAACATGACGCTGTAATCAAAGATACTGGTAAAAAGAGACGAGGCACGGGAGAAGCTATAAAAAAACCAGACTGTGTGTCTCTATACAACTTAAACAAAAAGGGAGTAGATGACCACATATTACACCTCCATGAAACGAGGCCTTAAATGGTACAGGAAATTAATGATGAGTATATTGTTTGGCACAGCTATAGTCAATGCATGGATTTTGTACAATACCATCCATAACGACAAGAAGAAATTGTTGGATTTTACAGAATCAATAATTGAATCAATTACTAAAACGAAACTAAAAGAAGAAGTTGTTAATAATCAGAAAAATAAATTATATAGAAAAATGGAAAATAAAGTATTTTGAAAAAATCGACCCGTCTCACAATTTTTTCTAAATACTTTATTTTCCATTTTTCTATGATAAAAATTGCATTGTGAATGCAAAAAAGTAAAAATTTAAATAAATTATATACTTTAACCAAAGGAACAAAAAGAAGAATGTGTACTGAATGCTATAAAGAACTGTCAAGTCGAGAAGCAGATAAAAAGTTAAAAGAATTAATACTATGTGTGTTGAATGCAAAAGAGTAATGTGAAAATGATTGTCCCCTATTTTCATCGCTTTACAAGACGTTATGGATCAGTATTTTATTTTCTCTATAATTTTAAAGTTAATATGCTGATTCCGAACCGGCTTAACCCCACGATAGCTAAAGGTCCAGAAATACTGAATAACACATAAAGAAAATGTTTTTATCAAAATTTCACTGAATAATAAGCATAATAAATCGAGCGATCATACAAGACTAAAGTGTACAGTAACGCACTATAAAAAAACACTATACTCACCTATATCGACTTGTATAGCACCAGTTGAAATTCCTAAAAATATCGTGCCGCACTCAACGTGTTAAGTATGTATTTACAAATAAAAAGTATTTAAGTATATATTTATCCGTTATCAAGTTCACGTAGACATAGTTTCTTAAGAAATTAACTACGGGCTTAGATAATTGGTGTGATTGTAAGAAAATATTTATTTATTTATTTAAATAAATTAGGTAAGTAGATATCTACCTACATAATGGGCTCTACGCTTAGAGAAGAATCGGACGAAGATACATCTAAAAAAATTAACCGGGCCTTTCAACCTATTTATCCTCAATATAATATTTCGTTTTTCACAATGATAAAACAATATGTTTTTTTTTTTGTAATGAGCGCCTTAAGGATTGGATTATATACGATGATCCTTGGAAAGAGCATGTGAGGTGGTTTAATCGATGCCCCTTTGTACGGACGAATAAAGATTTAACTTTTATTAAAAGAGTTTTGGAGAATGATGTTGAAAAAAATCTGGTCGTACAATTAGATTTAAAACCTAGTGTACCGCCGCCGTTACAAGATCAACAGATGTGCAAAATATGTTTCGATGGGGAAGGTAATTTTGCTTTCATTCCCTGAGGTCATTTGCTTGCATGCTTAAAATATGCTATTTCATTACATAGATGCCCATTATGTCGAAGAGCAATAAACGATATCATTCGAATATACTTGTAAGTACTAAGTATGTATATGACATGACGCAATGGAACGGGCGGCAATATGAACGATAATTTATATAATTTATAGTCTTATTAGATTATTACATTAGTTTGAACCAGGCATCCGGCAAAATAGACACAATTAATAAAGTGGGGGGGGGCAAGGATAAATATCAGTTTTTGGACAATTACATTTACAACCACAAAAAATATTGGAAGATTGTTATGACGCCACACAGTTTATTAATAACCTGTTTAAAATGGTTGAAGAAGTGGAGACAAAGATGCCTAACAAGAAAGAATACGATTTAAGAAGCGGAGACCATCGAAGAGCAAGGAGATAACGAAGTCATACAAAATTATCGAGGTAAATGTGAAATAGTAGTTTGTTACACAAGGGTCGTAAGCGAGCTATTACAGAACAAGATCCAATTTGGCGCCCGTGCGAGCGCAGCTCGCAAAGGGCGCTAAAGGATCGAGTGCACCCGAGATATATAGACGCCCGAGCGAGCGAAACGAGCGAGGGCGAATATAGTTCGAGGGTGTAATAGCTACTTGCAACCGAGGTAAGCATTCTACTTTACATCATTCTTGCGAGGTAAATAAAACATTTATATTGTTATGACAAAATGATTCTTTTATAAGAGAGAAAATATTTATTCAAAATTTGCCAAAACTTGTAAATGTACGTATTTTGACCGCCATTTTCATTGTTCTCCACAGTAAATAGTTTTCTTATCATTTTATGAAAAAAATATGTTTGACCAAGGAGTTTTGCATAGCTTGAATGGTAAAGTTACTTTACAATTAAAGCATTCACCTGCTTGAATTGCAAAGTAATTTGAAAATGGAACGTTCTATCTAAACAATACACTGTGTTGCACATGCCAACTTACACAGCCTCTTACCTTACTAGTAAATCCTAATTACCGAGCAGTATGATGTAAAAGAAATGTGTACTTACCTACCTAATGTGTGTCATCGAAGTGAATGTGTAAAAGATGAAAACCAACACAAAATTATCCCAAAAATGCATGTGTTAGTTCAAGACGATTAGGCAAAGTTTACGCAAAATTGTTGCTCTTTATTTTGGTATGGACAAAACTGCGTTATTCTTGTGTAATTTTTGTGTAAGCCTCTAGATAATTTTGTGTAAAATAAACTATATTACGCAACAAACCTTCTTTCATTTTTTCCTTATCGTTTGATTACACGATTAATGTAAGTAAGAATGGCGGTGCGAATTTCATTGGACACCTTGCTTGGTTATTAAATTGGAGTTAATAAAAAATTAAGTTTAAATAACAAGTAGACGTAGAATTTAAATCTATTGAAGATTTTAATACAATTTTCGAAGTATCTAAATTCTTTATCCAAAATATGACTCCTACCTCTCCAAAGACTAGCATGAATATCGATCAAGTGTTAGCTTTATTTGAAATTGGCGATGAACAAACAGACATGCCCGATTATAATAAAAATATTCAACAGTTGGCATTATTTTATCCCCAATTGACGAAGAACGCCGCACAATATTATCTTAACTATTCGTGGCCTTTGGAGGCTCAATCTGTAAAAGATTATCTCAGCGCGGGGTTAAAAGCAGAAATAAATGGTGATCGGATTAACGCTTTTAAGCACTATTACGCATTTTTACTAAATTATAAACAAACTAGCCTTTTGAGCAAACCCTGCCAATTATTTGTGCTATGGTTTTTAATATATGAACGAGCAATAATTACGTCGGAAAAGATGTCATTTACATCAATATTAATTAACATCGTGGCCACCCAAATGAAAATATGGTTGATACAGCCATATGATGATGCATTTTTGCTGTATGCTACGAAACAATTAATTCCAGCCGGTTATGAAATGATTAAACAACAAATTTTTTACAATAAATAAAGAAAAACAATGTTGGTATTGGTGAAGAAAATTTGTAAAGTGGTGTCTAGTAATTATCCTCAACTTCTCTACTCATGCCGATTACAACAGAAAAGTTTTATATTTAACATCTCCATATATTTTTTATATATTATATCTAAATCTGTACTTCTATTTATAATTTCATATCTTGTATTAAATGACTTGAGTTGCTGTGGTTCGCATGAATATGGTAGTATAAAGTAAGCATACAATTCTAAGTTGACTTTAATGTATGTATTTTGTGACTGATATCTTTTTGCTTGTCACCCAAGAACGCCTCTGGAATAAGGTACTCGTCTTCTATTGGTGGGTTTAAGCTGTAAGTCATTATTCTATTTTTAAATGCTGTAGCAATAATATCAACATTGTTAAACTCTGACTTTATTAAACGATTTGATTTATGGATATTTGTTCTCTTATAATATGAAAATTTTTGTTCTAGGATATCAATATTGTCACAATGAATATTCTTTATAAAACTAGAAGGCTTAATAATATCAGTTCTTTTACAATTTTCTGGGATATCAATTTGGCATGTATCGTATTCATTTACATTATTAATATTAGTTCTTTTACTATATTCTGGAATATCAATTTGGCGTGTATCGTATTCATTTACATTATTAATATCAGAACTTGCAGGTGAGTCATCACCGAGTGTTAGAACTGGAAACAAAGAAAAAACACAATTCTGAGATATAAGTATTTAATATGTAAAAACATAATAATAATTAAACATTTTAGTTATGCAATAAGTAAGGACTTGCAGTATCGCACTTGCCAATATTTTATTGATAAGAACTAATAAAAGTTGGTGTACACTTTTTAAATTCCTTTCTTGCGCTTGAAATAAATGAATTCAGGTGATGCCACGATTCTGAATTCTTATCCGTTTTATTTTTTATAGTGATGACAGAGTGCCGCCAACGATTTACGGGCTACACGCGCTCTATCTCATCACACTTATACACCTTCAGTTCTATGTAATACGAACCTTTTTTATTTTCGTCCATCTGACGAGCAAATCCGTTGGCCAGTCTCCGCGTTACGTAGGAGTATATAAGTGGTGTTTTTCTTTCTGCCCGGTCCAACACTGCATCATCTTCATCGCTGTCGCTCCCGAATAAATCTCGAGCGGTAGCCTTGACGGGTGGTGTGATTGGGTGAATTATCGGCTTGCTTCGCTTGCTGGTGGTCGGTTGAGAATTGGCCGTCGTCGGTGGGGGCTTGCGTTTGTTGGATTTAGGCTTCACTGGCGGTGCCTCTTCCACAGACTCGTCGTCCGAGGGCAAAAGTTGGTCGGCTGTTTCCTTAGACCTGTAAAAATAAAAACTATGATAGATGAGTAAAAAGTTTTATAACAATTAGTTATGTGCCTCGTTTGGCTTAGAACTGGAATGATTGAGTACTTGAAATACTGAAAGATTTGAATACATGCTTAATAATAAAACATTTTAATATTGAATTCTAAATAGGGACAGTTGAACGATTGAATAGTCACTGAATTGAATGTTTATGAAATAACATGAATGTTGTACTTACATTTTTCCGATATAGGTAAGTACTTGCCTTATATGGAGACTTCGGAGATGTGGTCGCCACCTCGTAAAATGTTGGTATGATCCAGGCTTCCTGGATGAGGTCTTAAATAGTAGTAAATCTGCATGTGACATCCCATAAAAGGAATAAGACACGTGCAAGCAAAAATGCTGTGTCAAATCCAACTTCCAAATACGAATATTGGTTAGTTTGCTGCATAAAAATATAATAATACTAGCTGTGCCCGCGACTTCGTTCGCGTGGAATAGTGACTTTCGGCAGCATTTTTAATTTTTTTAGCTAATAAGTTTTTTCGTTTTTTTGTGTATTTATTTTATATAAGTATATATTAGTTTAGCGCTATAATACATATTAACATATTAAAAAATTATTTCACATAGCCTTCCGCCCGCGGTTTCGCCCGCCTGTACTACACGACGTTATCTCGAGGGAAAGTTATATTTTCCCGGGATATCAATTAGTCTTTTGTCACTCTCTAGCTCCTAAAATATCCACATACTAAAAAAAACACGCCGATCCGTTGCTCCGTTCTGACGTGAAAGACGGATATACAAACAATACAAACAGTATGTCAAAAGAAAGAACTTATCACGCTGAACAACTTCTCTTAAGATGCTATCTCATATAGTTTAACCTGGCTGCTAGGGTTCCACATCAGCTGGCCTAGCATGAACGGCTTTTATCATGCGATATGATATAGCACGTCATGCTGTCTTGCTTACCTACCCCACTAAGGTGGAAGCAAGACAGCAAGACGTGCTATATCATATCGCGTGATATAATGATGGTAATGCTAGCCAGGCAGGTGTACCAAGACCTTCAAACTTTGTACGTCAATAGAAAATGCTCATCACATTTAACAATTTTCCATAAGACGGTATTTTTATATCTCTCATAGTTTGGCTGGACTGCTATGGTTCCACATCGGCCATTTCGATCTTCTAAATAAATTATAGCCTACCTATAAGTTGGCGACAGCTAATAGCTATATAACAAAAAAAGTTTCATTAAAATCCGTTCAGTAGTTTTTGCCTGAAACGTGGACAACAGACAGACAGACAAAAAATTCAAAAACTATATTTTTGGTATCTGTTCCTTTTAAGAAGACCCTTGGTGGTATTTTTTTCTATTTCTTTTCAATGTATACAGCCCCTGTACCGGCAAAAAAGTATGGATATGGACATGGGCTTCATTTGACATTTGATGCCCATATTTTATGCTTTTAAGGGCATAATATGGGCTTCAAATGTCAAATGAAGCCCATGTCCATACCCATAATTTTTAGCCGGTAGCCCCCTGAATAGAATCGCATACAGTTTTATAATAAGTATGAATTATTTTATTTATTTACTTAAAATACACGGTAATTTTTTATCACCCCGGATAAAATTAAAAGGATTACTCTGCTCATGAAAACAATTTTTTTTTTATTATGGGACCAACACTAAAATCGCAAAAAAAAACAGCTACTTATTCCATACAAAAGTGCAAAAATATTTAATCAATATGTATGGAACAGCTGATATTTTTTCGCGATTTCAGTGTTGGTCCTATAATAAGTTGTTTGTTTTCATGAGTAAAATAATCCCTTAAAATATCCGGGGTGATAAAAAGATACCGTGTATATTACATAAACAGTACCTACTTATTAACACATTAAAAATTTATATCACATAGCCTTCCGCCCGCGGTTTTGCCACGTGTACCTACTACACGACGTTTTTCCGAGGGAATGTGATATTTTTCCGGGATAAAATTAGCCTATGGGACTCTCTAGCTCCTAAACTATCCACATACTAAAAAAAACAGGTCGATCCGTTGCTCCGTTTTGACGTGAAAGACGGACATATAAACAAACACACTTTCACATTTATAATATTAAGTATATATTGTATAAATATATATTGTCAAAAGAAAATACTTATCACGCTGAACATCTTCTCTTAAGATGCTGTATTTGTATCTCTTATAGTTAAGCTGGGCTGCAAGGGTTCCAAATCAGGAGTACCAGACCTTCGATATTTTTCCGTCAATAGAAAATGTCCATGACGTTAAACAACTTTTCTTAAGACGCTATGTTTATATCTCATATAGTTTAATCTGGCTGCTAGGGTTCCACATCAGGTGTACCAGACCTTCAAACTTTGTACGTCAATAGAAAGTGCTCATCACGTTTAACAATTTTCCTTATAACGGTATTTTTATATCTCTCATAGTTTGGCTGGACTGCTATGGTTCCACATCAGAAATTGCGATCTTCAAAATAAATTATAGATGTTGGCAAGAACCAATAGCTGTATAACAAAAAAACTTTCATCAAAATCCGTTCCGTAAACTTTTTTGCCGACGTCATCACACGAAAAAATTCATCCCCTGTTTTCACCCTCTTTAGGGTAGTTTTTTTTACAAACTTTGAATGTCGTCTTTATCTAATCAAAAGCCTATAAAATAATTTTGAAGCTTCTAGCTTTAAAAATGACGTAATTTCCATACAAACTTTCATCCCCTATTTCAACCCCTTACAGCCCTTTGTTCACATAAAAAAGTAGCCTATGTCCTTTCTCAGGCTCTAGACTATCTCTGTACCAATTTTTATTTAAATCGGTTCTGTAGTTTAGGCGTGATTGTGTAACACACAGACAGACAGATTCGCATTTTCGCATTTATAATATAAAATAAGGAATAAGGATAAGTAAGGATAAAGTAAGGATAATAAAGTAAGGAAGTAAGGATTGTATGTCAAAAGAAAATACTTATTACGCTGAGCAACTTCTCTTAAGGTGCTGTATTTGTATCTCTTATAGTTAAGCTGGGCTGCTAGGGTTCCACATCAGGTGTACCAGACCTTCGATATTTTTCCGTCAATAGAAAATGTCCATGACGTTAAACAACTTTTCTTAAGACGCTGTGTTTGTATCTCATATAGTTTAATCTGGCTGCTAGGGTTCCACATCAGGTGTACCAGACCTTCAAACTTTGTACGTCAATAGAAAGTGCTCATCACGTTTAACAATTTTTCTTTAATAAGTTTTAAGCTTCTAGCGTTAAAAATGACATAATTTCCATACAAACTTTCATCCCCTATTTCAACCCCTTACAGCCCTTTTTTCACATAAAAAAGTAGCCTATGTCCTTTCTCAGCCTCTAGACTATCTCTGTACCAATTTTCATTCAAATCGGTTCAGTAGTTTAGGCGTGATTGTGTAACACACAGACAGACATTTTCGCATTTATAATATAAGTAAGGATAAGGATAAGTAAGGATAAAGTAAGGATAATAAAGTAAGGAAGTAAGGATTGTATGTCAAAAGAAAATACTTATTACGCTGAGCAACTTCTCTTAAGGTGCTGTATTTGTATCTCTTATAGTTAAGCTGGGCTGCTAGGGTTCCACATCAGGTGTACCAGACCTTCGATATTTTTCCGTCAATAGAAAATGTCCATGACGTTAAACAACTTTTCTTAAGACGCTGTGTTTGTATCTCATATAGTTTAATCTGGCTGCTAGGGTTCCACATCAGGTGTACCAGACCTTCAAACTTTGTACGTCAATAGAAAGTGCTCATCACGTTTAACAATTTTTCTTTAATAAGTTTTAAGCTTCTAGCGTTAAAAATGACATAATTTCCATACAAACTTTCATCCCCTATTTCAACCCCTTACAGCCCTTTTTTCACATAAAAAAGTAGCCTATGTCCTTTCTCAGCCTCTAGACTATCTCTGTACCAATTTTCATTCAAATCGGTTCAGTAGTTTAGGCGTGATTGTGTAACACACAGACAGACATTTTCGCATTTATAATATAAGTAAGGATTTTTAATTTACACAACTTGATGGTTGAGTAGTTTCAATAATTATAATTATACGTCGCGAGCTCCGGGTTCGACCCCAGATCGAATTTGGTTTGATATTTTTTATTAGATTTACTTTACTTGTTTCGTCAAAGTGTCAACGAGGGGTACAATACCAAATATCTTTTGCAAGTACAGTTGAACCAATTGAATCATGACCCATTTGGATAATAATTTGTTTGAAAGCGTCTATTTAATTTTCATGTCTACTTATCTAAACAAATAAATAAAATTGGAGTGTCTGTTTGTAATCCTACTAATATTATAAATGTGAAAGTTTAGATGTTTGGATGTTTGTTACTCAATCACGCCAAAACGGCTGAACGGATTTAGCTGAAATTTGGGACACAGATACTTTGTAGCCTGGAGAGGAACATAGGCTACTTTTTATCCCGGAAATATATCATATTCCCGCGAGATATTGTCGTGAAGTCCACGCGGGCGAAGCCGCGGGCGGAAAGCTAGTATTAAAATAACCGCTTTTTACATTATTCGGTAAGGAGTTACTAACTTTTACTACTGAACAAGACTGGTTATGTGCGGACATTGAATACTTAGGCATTAACAGTGACAATTTCACATATATTAGTGAAGCTCACAATTGTAAAAGGTGGCTCGGTCATTGCCTCGTAACGAAGTCTGCGTGGAACACAGTAACGAACATAAACATTAACTACAATGTATTCTCATCTGACCATTTTCCATTAATAGTTGAATGCAATTTAAATGTTATTACTGCAAAATTATGTAACTCGAAATATGTATGTAACAGAGTGCTGTGGGGAAATAGAAATTCTAATCAAATTAATGAATATTCGAAGTTGTTGTGCGTATTCTGGTTCGTGTAATTTAAACAACACATGGATTGAAAGAATTGTGTATATATTTCCATAGGCACTTTAGAAAACTGTTACAATAAAGTAATTATAATAGAGGCGCAGAACATAGGTCCTGCTCCACATTCGACTTATATAGAAGTGACAGATCAATTTGACATTTGAAGTTAGCTGTCAACTAGACATTTTTTGAAGATTCGAACATATTGCGGGGGGCAAAATTTTAAAAGTGGAAGAGCATTGACGCGGTCGAACGCCGTTTTGCCTCAAAATAGGCAGTTTTGAACGAGATATTTTCTATGAAAACGTAATCTTAGAAACATGCTAATTTCAAATTATTGTAAACAGTATCTTTGTCTAAAAAGTTAGTAAAAAACATTTTTCTTTTTATAGAGTATTTGTGAATACTGACAATTTTCCCGAACAGTGTTTTATAAACTTCACTTTTAACATCAATTTTGAAGCTCTAATTTTTTAATACCATTAAAAAAAATAGGAAACAAAAATTTATATGTATATCTACATATCATTACGCAAATAGTTAGTAAGGAAATTAGTTTAATTTGTGATTATTTTCATACGAAATTAAAATCCAAACAAAGTGAAATTATAAAGAAATCACTGGTGGTAAACATGCAACATTTATCAATAAATTACTTTATTTTACAAAAAGTTATAGTCTAACGTAATATAAGAACATATTATCTAAAGTTTGAATACAAAAAACCTATATAATGATGCATAATTTATTTTATATATTTTTTTTAAAGTGCTATAAAACACTCTGCGCAAAACATTTCAAATTAGTCCGCCGCTAGGCTCTTCAGAGGGAGGACGTATCGCTCGGTGCTCTGCCGTCTGCCGTTCGCTGACCTTTGCAGTGTGGTATAGTTTATAGTGCAACCGACACGTCTTAGTACTTTCGTCTTAGTACACTCATTAGATAGGTAATTGAAAATTGTTTACTTCTATGATCATTAGTTCACTCACACACCTAATTGTATTTATCATAATTGAATACGTATTTGTAATAGAAACTGACCCTGAAAATGATCTAACAAATAGTAATTTGTAAGGTCATTTTTTAATTTGACGACTCTGTATGAAGTAAATCAGGAGGAAGAAAATTAACCTTGACTGAAATTATTAGTAAATGACTGAATTATCCAAATGGGATGTTGACCTTCAAAACGGTGTATAGGCACATGAGTACTATCAGAGTGTTGACTTCATAGAGCGTGCAAAATTTTGGTAGGGTTGTTACAAGAAGTTAAAATTGTTAGCTTTCTATTAGGTACCTATTATGAAATATTTATTTACAAATTACTTACTCTAATGTTTCTCTTTATACATTTTATTTTTATAATTATATTTTTTTGGTACTATTTTAATAGAAAACAGCGACGCAATATCAAAAATGTAAAAAAAATCCAAGATAGGGGCCAACTTTTTTGTCTGTTGGCCGATTTCGATGAAACTGGGTTTCTAGTACTATTTTGATAAGAAAACAGTAACGCAATGTAAAAAATATAAAAAAATCCAAGATGGCGGCCAACTTTTTTGATTGTGGGCCGATTTCGATGAAACTCGGTTTTTGGTACTATTTTGACAAGAAAATAGCAACGCAATGTCAAAAATGTAAAAAATCTAAGATGGCGCCAAATTTTTTTGTTTGTTGGCCGATTTCGATGAAACTCGATTTCTAGTACTATTTTGACAAGAAAACAGCAAAGCAATGTTAAAAATACTAATAAATTCAAGATGGCGGCCAACTTTTTTGATTGTGGGCCGATTTCGATGAAACTCGGTTTTTGTACTATTTTGACAAGAAAATAGCAACGCAATGTCAAAAATGTAAAAAATCTAAGATGGTGCCCAATTTTTTTGTTTGTTGGCCGATTTCGATGAAACTCGATTTCTAGTACTATTTTAACAAGAAAACAGCAACGCAATGTAAAAAATATAAAAAAATCCAAGATGGTGGCTAACTTTTTTGATTGTGGGCCGATTTCGATGAAACTCGGTTTTTGGTACTATTTCGGCAAGAAAATAGCAACGCATTGTTAAAAACTTGAAAAAATCCAAGATGGCGCCCAAATTTTTGGTTTGTTGGCCGATTTCGATGAAATTCGATTTCTAGTACTATTTTGACAAGAAAATAGCAACGCAATGTCAAAAACTTGAAAAAATCCAAGATGGCGCCCAAATTTTTGGTTTGTTGCCCGTTTTCGATGAAACTCGATTTCTAGTACTATTTTGACAAGAAAACAGAACTGCTATGTAAAATTATAAAAAAATAAAACCGCCTTCTAAAAAACCACATCAAAAAAGTAAGAAATAAATCCTCACCAAATAAATAACGTAAGTACTTTGAAGTCGGGCGTGAAACATGTACAATTTTTTGTTGTTTTTGTTAAAACCCGCCCGTACTAGAAATCGAGTTTCATCAAAATCGGCCAACAAACAAAAAAATTTCGGCGCCATTATGGTTTTTTGAATATTTTTTACATTGCAGTTCTGTTTTCTTCTCAAAATAGTACTAGAAATCGAGTTTCATCGAAATCGGCCAACAGACCAAAAATTTGAGAAATTTCAGCCAAATCCGTTCAGCCGTTTTGGCGTGATTGAGTAACAAACATACAAACATACAAACATCTAAACTTTCACATTTATAATATTAAGTAGGAAGTAGGATAGGACTACGTATCGAATGGTCGGTCATACATGAATAACATAAGATGAGTAAGCAAGTACTTACATACACATTTGGGAAGGATTACTTTATTAGTATTAGTTGGTAAACTTTTAAAAATTCTACTTCATGTAAACAATAAAATATTGTCTATGTAGTAAACCCATTAGATTACAGCATACACTTATTATGATTATGTAAGGGTAAGAAAGGATATAATATAAAAAACTAACACTATTAAAAGGATCAATGTGATTAGTTTGACTATAGCAGGACACCGCACGTTTGACCTTGAGCGCACGTCTGATCCGAGTGAAAGTTATTCATTTACCTAAACTCGACGCGACGCATTTGGGTTTAACGCTCTTAATAAATAAGAAAGTATACTAAGTACATTTTTATATTTAACCATGTTGTATTACATTTAAAAACAACAACTCTTATTAAGGAAGAAATTATCTTACGAACGGTGAAGTCTTAAATATTTATCTTAGTGTACATATCAATGCTCAACCTAAAACTGAACAAAGTAATGTACTTGTAGGTACTTGATTGATTGATTTATTTATTTAGCATAATAAAAAATACAATTGAGAACTTAAGCTACATTACTAACACAAAGAAAACCACATTGGCTTATAATATGTGTTAGGTTTCTACGTCGAGATCGAAAACAGTTAAAACAATTAATTAAAACACTGTGTGATATACAATGTAGATAAATAAATAAGAATTAATTAAATATTTTTTTTGTAAGTAGGTAAATACTTTTATGACAAGGTAATATTTTCATAATTCATTACTTTTGGGTTAAATTTATAGATACACAGCAAGTTAAATGAAAAGCTTCTAAAACAAAAAGACATTAGGAAAAACTAAAACAAAGACTAATTATAAGGTTAGGGTAACATTATTGTGCTATGGTGTGTTTACTAATTCTATGTTGCGTAAAAAGTATCGCTTCAGTTTTATTTTTAAATTGCTTGGCGTAATGCTCTCGATTAAATCGGGGGGTAGTTGGTTAATTATTCTAGGCACAATATAACTGGCCGTCCTCTCGCCATATGCATTATTTGCCTTCTCGATTCTAAGTCTGTTGTTTGCAATGGCACGCGTGTATACGGAGTGTTCCTTTTTCTTTAGGATGTCATTATCAAAGAAATATTTTTTAAGAATTGTTAATTTTATGAGCGAGTAAATAGGAAGTATCCCACAATGTTTAAAGAGGCCCAGTTCGTTATTTTGGTACTTATATTTAATTTTAGGTGATACAATAGTTTTTAGAATTTTTAACTGTAATTTATATATTTGGTGGAGGTAACTAATATATGTTCTGCCATAGCTGCATAGCCCATATTGAATGTAGGATTCAGCTAGTGAGTGATATAACATGATCTTAGCTTTAAAGGGTGGACGTCTGTTAAGTATCACAATATTAGCTAAAAAATGCCGTAGCTTATTACATACCTGTTCTATATGCACATTCCAATGAAATTTGCTGTCAATGTTCAAACCTAGGTATAACTGTGACTCAACATTTTTTATTTGTGGACAGCAGCAATTGTTTCTGCCTGCACCATGTAAGCAAGTGTGGTTATGTGCAATTATTGCAATCGATTTATCAAATTGTAAATATGGTGATTTAATATGTAGTAAATTTGTTTTATCGGGGTTCAATACTAAGCCAGCGTCGTGGCACCACTTTGCTAATGAGTCAAAGTCGCATTGTAACAGTTCCCGAGCCTTATATGGGTCTCTGTCAACAGCAACTAGACATGTGTCATCAGCAAATTGGTAGCACGTTGTATACTTCACGCAACCACTCATATCATTCACGAAAGATAAAAAATGCAACGGACCGATCACTGAACCTTGAGCTGTGCCTTCTGTGGATATGATAGGTTTACTGCAGGCATCTTTGACTTTTACGACGTAAGATCGGCGTTGCAGGTAATCCTGGCACCATTTTAATAGCGGACCACGTATCCCACATTGATCCAGCTTAGTTAAAAGTTGTACATGATTGAGACTATCGAAAGCTCGTGAAAAATCTATAAACAAAACCAGAACATGCTTTCTAGCATTTAGATGTTTATTGACATTATCTGAAAATTTTGACAAAAGATCAGCAGTGCCTTTTCCATTCTGGAAGCCAAACTGATTTGGATAAAGAACATCATGTTTTCTGTAAAAAATGTGTATCTGCTCACAAATGTATTTTTCTATTATTTTGTCTATCGTTGAAAGTAATGTGATTGGACGATAATTTGAGAAATCATTATGCTTTCCTTTTTTATAGATAGGTCTCACGCAGCCCTTTTTTAGATCATCAGGGTATCTGCCCGTTTCAACACTACGATTTATCAAATTAGCCACAGCTGATGCTACACTTTTACCTATTAATTTGATATCTGGTACTGTTATGTTATCTAAACCTGGGCTTTTCTTATCATTTAACTTGTTTACTATTTTATAAACCGACTTACCAGACGCTTTTTTAAATAAAATACTAGAATCAGTGGACTTGCTATGTGTAGTAGAATTATAAAGCTTTTTATGACATTTTGGGATGATATCTTGAATTACATTATGGAAGGAATTTGCAAATTCATCTGCAATTGATTTCTCCGACAAACCTTGATTTTCAAAAGCCTTTAAGATAGCGGCATCGACAGATGTTGTGACGCGGCCGAGTATTTCGTTTATAATCCCGTAAACTTTTTTTGTATCTTTAAAATTTTCTTGTATTTTATTCATGAAATAATTATTTCTTTTTGATTCTAGTAAGTTATGAACCTTGTTTCGCACTTTATTATATTCTAATCTTAGTACAGCATCATTGGGGCTGTTTAACCAAGATCTATATAATTTATCTCGCTTCTCGCAAAGTCGTGTAACATTCCTGTCAATCCATGGTAATTTAGTAGCTTTTATTTTACTTTTTTGTTTGTAAATATTAGTAGTCGACGCTAACGATTTTGCTTTTTGAAAAGATTGATATATAAAATTTAATATGTTTTCTGGGTTAGTCATTTTATTTGTGAGAGACCAATCTACTTTCATAAGTTCATTATATAAATTATTTCGATTAATTGAAACTTTCGGGACACTCTGTACGCATGAATCGCTTTTTTTATTATTCGAACTAGTGCATGCAAGAAATACGGCGCGGTGGTCGGCCAGCTTAATGTCGAGCACGGCCGAGTACGGATGAAGTGTGGGGAAACGTGCAAAGATATGGTCAATACATGATTTTGTAATTATGTTAAGTTTCGATTCAATTCTGGTAAATTCACTGATTCCGCACACCTATGACTATTCTATTAACTATTTTATTATATTATGACTATTTTATTAACTATTCTATTTACTGTACTTAACATTATTCAAAAGGTACAATCTAATATTTCCTGTACTTAACATTCAAAAAGTGCAATATAAACATTATAGCAACTGTTTTTCTTATTACAACTAAAATCTAAAGGACACCCTATAACTAAACGAAGTAGATATTTGCTACTGTACTTACATACATATTATAGTAAGTACAACCTGGCGAGGGCATGAAAATAGGCAATCGTTTGCCCATCCTTAACCTACCTACCCAAACAAAAATAAACAAGTATATGGTTATTAATACTTTGTAAGGCAAAATAAACAATAAAGCACAAAAAATATAAAAAACCTATCCAACATACCTACTCCTACTCATCTATTGGCAAAACACATATTTTGGTAATACTAGTGCGTATCACATGACCATTGGGCATTTAAACATCAAATTCTCGTACTTTACTATCTTTCCCAGGGTACAATTTTACTATTCTCCCTGTAGGCCAGTCAAAAGGGTTTACATTGTCTTGTTTAAGAAGCACTAACATTCCTTCCTTTATATTAAGAGTTTGATTTTTCCATTTGGGTCTATTTTGTAGCATGCTTAAATAGCATTTGTGCCACTGTTTAAAAAAGTTTTGTTGTAACTGACTACATTGATGCCAGAAACTGAGTCTATTGGTTGGAATGTTAGTAAGATCTTGCTCTGGGTAACTGGTAATAGGAGCACCAGTTAAAAAATGACCTGGCGTTAGGTACGTCATGTCTGAAGGATCCGATGACATAGGGGTCAACGGCCTGGCATTTAGAATAGCCTCAATTTGAACGATTACAGTATTGAATTCTTCATATGTGAGTACACAAGTACCTATGACTCTCTTCATATGGTACTTTAAACTCTTCACACTAGCCTCCCACAACCCTCCAAATACAGGACTATAAGCTGGAATAAATTTGAATGTTATGCCCTGATTAGCTGAAAATTTTGTCACTGCATTTTGGCGGGTCGTGGAAGACTGTAGTTTATACAGTTCTTGTAAGTTCGAGTTAGCACACCTAAATGTGGCTGCATTGTCAAAGAACACCTGAGAAGGCTTGTTCCTACGCGCTATGAACCTTTTCAAGCAATTCAAAAATGTATGTGTGGTCATGTCCGAAGCCAATTCCACATGAATAGCCTTCGTCACGAAGCACACGAAAATTAAAACATAAGCTTTCAAAATTACAGGCTTTCTTACGCGTGCAAGCTTTATATTAAAGGGGCCAGCATAGTCTATGCCCACCTTCTCAAATGGTCTGGATACACGAACTCTTTGTGACGGCAAAGAGCCCATCAATTGAGATGCTGCCTTGGCTTTTAGCCTAAAACATATTAAGCATTTGTGTATTACATTTTTTATTTGTCTGACAGCATTAATTAGCCAAAATTTTTGATTTAATGAAGAAAGCAATAATTTTGGCGGCGTGCATCAGATTCTTATGCTCATTCCAAATTATAAGACTCGTTATATGAGACACCTTAGCAAGAATAATTGGGTGTCTTTGTGAGTAAGGGAGCTCCGAATTTTGAAGCCTGCCGCCAACTCTTAATAGACTATCACTACCTATGAAAGGACTTAATGATAAAAGTGGTCCTTTTATAGGTTTATTTGATTGTAAACAAGACATTTCATCTGCATAATGCCTTTTGTGGTCATACTTTACAATAGTAAACAAAGCATTTTCTAATTCATCTGGCATCAGTTCACCCGACTGTCTGCTAATGACATCTTTTGTTTTACAATTGTTTATGAACCTCATCACGTAAGCAATTACTCGCTTCATTTTATTAATATCAGAATATTGACTGAAAATCTTTAACTCATCAATAGTATGCATTGCCATATTGCAAACGTCATGACATTTTGCATTATTTTGACACTGCTTTTTTATTTCAGGTACCTCTAACAGAGATGGAGTCTCGCGCCCCGCATTACCATGCTGATATTTCTGCTCATGCAAAAAGCGTAGGCCGTGCCACCACAAGCCATTTTCTTGCAAGGCACGAGGCTCCATGCCTCTAGACAAGCAGTCGGCAGGGTTTTCCGTGGTCTTAACATAGAACCACGACCAACCTGCAATGACTACAGATGTCATGCTTCCACAATGTAATTTCACAAGGAACTACTCAGTGGAGCTGCCAAGCAGAGAGGATTGGTCAGACAACCTCATTTCCTGCAAGGCTGGTAGCCTGATCTGGTTTACAGATGGCTCCAAAATGGGTGACAATGTAGGATGTGGGATATTTGGCGTCAGTCCGAAATTCAGCAAGAGCATGAATTTAGGAAAATATGCCACTATATTCCAGGCGGAGGTATACGCCATCATAGAATGTGTGGAAGTCAACCGTCAACGAAACTACATAAACCAATCAATTCTGATTTTCTCAGATAGCCAGGCAGCTCTTAACGCCTTAAACTCGAATGTCATTAATTCGAAATTGGTAAAAGACTGCGTAAACAAACTGAATGACCTGGGCCAAAGGAATAAAGTTATTCTGAAATGGGTACCAGGTCATTCGGGAATCATCGGCAACGAAAAAGCCGATGAACTTGCAAGGACTGGAGCTCAAGGCCATCAGATAGGACCAGAACCCTTCTGTGGTATCTCAAAGAACCATGCCATGCAACTTCTCAAGGGCAACCTATTTGGCCAATCAAAAAAGTACTGGTTGATACAACCAGGACTACTACACGCCAAATCCCTTATAGAAGGCTACTCGCAAAGCCGAACTGCCGAACTCCTGGAGCTTAGCAGGACGAACATCTGTGCGATAGTCCGCGCCTTAACCGGCCACTGCAAACTAAACAGGCACCAATTTCACATGAAATTGAGTGACACTGATGTTTGCCGCTACTGTAAACAGGAGAGGGAGACACCCAGGCACCTTCTGTGTGACTGCGGGCCCCTTATCCACAAACGCAGTATCCATCTGGGTCGACACATTATGCGCCCGGAGGAGATTAAAACTCTCAAAGCTAGGAGTATTCTAGACTTCCTAGAAGCCTCCAGGCTAAAAGAGTTACTTTAACCAGGTGGCGAGTCACAATAGATCTTTTAGGTCGCAGTGACTACATCTCCTACGGGAGATGCATAGCCCCTTATATTCAAATAATAATAATAACCTTTAGTAAGATCTTTTATTTTGATAACTCTGTTCGCGACATACGGCATTAGCGTCACTGGTTCCATGTTAAGCCACGCTAACACGATCTGCGAATCAAGATATAAATACACATTTATGTTATCACATTTTGTCATTAATGTTTTGTACACTCTTTTAGCAAGCATTGACAATAATAAGGCGCTGTTCAATTCTTTGCGTGGTGTAGTCAAATCATTGTTAGTCGAATTTGCTCTTGATTTGGAACAAAGCAAGTTTACATTTATCGAACCGTCAGCAAAAATAGCTCTGACATACAAGCAACAACCGTAGCCTTTGGACGAAGCATCAGCAAATCCGATTAACTCTACATGCTTAGCACCTCTTACATTTATATGCCTTCTTTTTTAAATGCATGACATTTCAATTAACCCATTAGCAAAGCTTATCCACTGGTCATTTAATTCCTTAGGTAGTTTTTCATCCCAACTGATTTTAGCATTGTAAATATTTTGCATTAAAAGCTTAGCTGACATGACAATTGGTCCCACAGATCCCAGGGGATCAAAAACCTTGCTTATGAAAGACAACACCTGCCTCTTAGTATTAGTTGTATTAACGTTGCTCTCTGAGCAGCTGATGTAAAAATCATCTGACTTAACGTTATAGCGCAAGCCTAAAGTCTTTATAAAGCCATTATCTCTGCTCATATCGACATCTTTCACGGGAGTTTGATTCGAGGGTACATCATCCAATAGCATAGCATTATTAGAACCCCATTTGTGCAACTGAAAGCTTCCCCGGCTTAATAATTCTATCAACTGACTCTTTATTTCTTTTAATGTGTTCACATCATCATGCCCGGTGAGCACGTCATCGACATAGGTTTGTGAAAGCAAAACAGAAGAAGCTAAACTATATTGGTCTTTAAAACTTTCAGCTAACTCTTTCAAGCATCGCGTGGCAAGATATGACGAGGATTTTAACCCGAAAGTAACCGTGTTAAGTTGCAAGCAAAGCACTGGGTCGTCAATAGATTCTCTCCAGAGAATATTTTGCAAGGCCCTATATGGAGGGTCAACTAATATCTGTCTGAACATTTGCTTTATATCACATAGTAGAATATATTTTGGCAAACGAAACAGGATAAGTATATCAAAAAGTTCATTCTGATATATAAAGAGAGACTAAAGGGACTTTTCTCTGCCGGACTAACTTAAAAACTCGTAAATTTCGCCACAAACTCAATTCATACAACAGTTATTTCATTAGGAGCTTTATGGGCAGAACAATCTTCGTTTAGGTTGCATTCTCAGCGAATATTTCCACTTTCAGGTTATGTCGGTGGATAAAAGTCCCTCGTCTGCGCAGATCTTTAAAGTTGCATTAAAGTCTATAACATGTATATCTATGTAGGTATTTATTTTTAATTATATATGTAGGTATATTTTATATATTTCGGTATTAATGTGTTTTTTTATTTAAGTTAAATCTAAAATATGTTTATAACCGCCTCTGTGGTCTAGTGGTTCACACCACCGATTTCAGACCCAGAGGTCCCGGGTTCGATTCCCAGTGGGGGTACTTATAGTATTCGGTTTGGTTGGTGGTAGGACTTGTTCTTAGTCCGCCTGGCTAGCTACCACCGTCTTATCTAAGTCTGACGCCATAACAATGATGTTTTCAACGTTATTGTGTTACGGCAGTTAGAGATAAGATAGCCAGTTCCTCAGTGATTGAGGATTCCGGGAGTAGTGCGCTTCCACCTTCAGCCTTATCACCACTTAACATCAGGTGTAATGAAGGCTAAGTGTTACACCGTTGTGAATAATAAAAAAAAAAAAAAAAAATCTTTTTCTGTTGCACTTTGTGTCACCCTTTTTACGATTTTTTCAACAACATTTAGGTTGACTGGAAGACATCTCTTTCAGGGATACGTACACCTTTGCCGAACATACTTTTACATTGTAAACTGTAATATATAATTGACAGAATGGTCTTTTATATAGGTCCATTTAATAGAACATCATTCAAACTGACATTATTTTTTGTCTTAAGACTGCCATCAAATACAGTTCTAATTTTTGTTGTTTGACTGTTTTCATATTTTGAAATATCATAGGGCTGGGCATGGCCCAGTGCTATGTATTCATTTATAAAATCCCTATACAGTTGGTACAGTTTATTATCTTTTTAACCGACTTCTAAATCAAAAAGGAGGAGGTTCTCTATTCTCGTCTGTATGTATGTTTTTTGTTTTTTTTTTTTTTTTGTGTATGTCCACCGATTACTCGAAGACGGCTGAACCGATTGAAATAGTTCAAACGTTATTACATCAGGTTGGTTTCCAAGTTGGTCCCACTTTTTGAAATTTTGAAATCGGTTCAGTAGTTTTCAGGAAATCTTAAAAATACTGTCGTTTTCGTTACCACTTTATGTGAATTTAATACGTATCTTTAGGCATAACTCCTTTGTTTATAAACCGATTTAGATGATTCTTGTTTTGTTAAAAAGGGGATACCTCAAGGTATTTTAACCGACTTCGAAAAAAGAGGTTTTGAGTTTGATCACATACCTATTTACCAGAAAACACGTAAATTGCCTGCACGATGCACTAAAAAGAGTGAAATAAAAATTATTTTTATAAAAAAATAAAACCGCCTTCTAAAAAACCACATCAAAAAAGTAAGAAATAATTCCTCACCAAATAAATAACGTAAGTACTTTGAAGTCGGGCGGGTTTTAACAAAAACAACAAAAAATTGTACATGTGCCACGCCCGACTTCAAAGTACTTACGTTATTTATTTGGTGAGGAATTATTTCTTACTTTTTTGATGTGGTTTTTTAGAAGGCGGTTTTATTTTTTTATAAAAATAATTTTAATAATCTGCGCTCAAGATTATAAAAATGCTGTAAAGCAGCTGAGAATGAATCGCCGAGATAGATCTCAGTAATTGGTTGCTTTAATGGTAAGGCAACGGTGAATCTATTATTTTCTAGATTTATTGACTGCTTAAAAATGTTCTCGGCTAGCTCCTGTTCAGAAGTCTTTTCTGAATAAACTTCAGGAACTGTCACGGCGGTCCAGAACTTTTTAATATTCTTATCTAAGTTGGGCAAAGCATCATTATGAACATTGTTACCTACTTGGTCAGAGAAGTTGATAGAAAAACTAACCCGAGTAGATGTGACGTTGACGTTGCATCCAGTTACAGACCCCGCCAATATACCGCCAAATTGAGTATCGAACTATCGAGTAGGTATGGCCCCTGCTCTTTAAGCTGGAGCGGCTGGTTTTTCAGCGCCTGAAAAAATACATCACACCCCAATAAAATATCGATAGGAGCAGAGATATGAAAGTTTTTATCCGCTAATTGCAAACTATTTGTAAGATCCAAGATATCAGAATCAATCTTAAATTGTGGCAAGTCCCTTGTTATGTTATTCACAATAGAACAATTGACAGACAATTTAAAATCGTTCAAGCGCGACTTAATAGTCAGCTGGGTCTTTTCATTTATGTTTTTGATTCCCTGACATATTCCCACGACAGTGCTATAATCAGAATAAGTTTTTAAATTTATTTTCTTAATAAAATCCGAACAGACTAATGAGACTTGACTTCCTGTATCGAGGAGGGCACGGGCAGGGATCTGACTCCCATTGCTGCATTCAACCAGAACCTGAGCGGTAGGTAAAAGCACATCCTTATTAGTTTTGCAATAAAGAGAAACCTGGGGACCATTGGGTTCGCGTGGGCTCGAGCTTTGTTTATACTTTAATAATTTATTACTTTATTAACTTTTAGCACTAATCTCAGTCACAAAAATATAGAAAATAAACAATTTTTAACTCAACATTAATATCTCTCTCATAAAGATCTCTGAATTATCAGCACACCTATGTTCCTGATGATGATAATATATGATTAAGGATAATTTTTGATTGTTTTTATTTCGAGTACTTATTTTTGTTTTTCTGCAGATTTTTGTTTTTTGTGATTATGATGCGGGTATTGTGAAGACTGAACAGTTAAAGGAGTGTTGTAACTCCTTAATATGTTTTATTAATGTTGAGTTAAAAATTGTTTATTTTCTATATTTTTGTGACTGAGATTAGTGCTAAAAGTTAATAAAGTAATAAATTATTAAAGTTTGTGTTTCAGATGAATTTACCCCTCCGTATAATATTGTTTTGTACCTTTATGATTGTTTCAATTACGCGTATCTATTAATTTTATTATATCGTGAGGCTGATATCAGCCTCACGATATAATAAAATATATTGGCACAACAATACCGCGTAGGTGCCGCAACACCCGCATAAATAGAAAAACTGCAATTTCTCTACCACAGACTGATGGCCAGGTACACTTAGAACCCAATATTTCAGTAAGATTCGCTTTATCATTCTAAATACTTAAATTATTAAGTTTTTTTTATCTCCTGGAAAGTAGTCAACCTTGTAGTTACGCACTAATGCAAATAGTAGATTAACGCTTTTACAGTATCGACGACGCTATGCGAGTTTTTGGACCAAGTCCTGTAAAATATATGATGTTTTTCAGATGGATGCCGTGTACACCGACTACTCAAAATGTTTTGATAAAACTTCTCATCGCATATTAGTTAAAAAGCTGGAGTACATCGGTATACACGGTGACCTATTGAAGTGGTTGCAATCCTATCTTCAGAATAGATCACAGGCAGTAACAGAATATTAGACGATTTCATGAAGCATTTTATGACAAACCAAATAAAATCGTCCAAGACAATTTTATGCTCAAATTTATGAAAGTTCATGTGCCGAAGCGTCGTAAAAGATCGCAAGAGAACGAAAAAGTGCAACTGATGACTTTATTGCGGGTTTTACACTTTTTTGCGGGAATACGACGAAAAAACACTTTCGATATCATTTGACTGTCAAAAAAATCAGGTGTTACCGTAAATTCCTGACCAACTGGCATATTATTCGAGACAACTCTAATCTATAATTTTACTATTGTAATTGGCACAAGCACACACAAGTTTCCAAAAGAAAATGTTCGCATCTATACGTAGACGGAAAACGTCTATGCTAAGTCGTCAAATGAGATTGCATCAGCCGTTTTCGATTTACACCACTCTCGTCTTCCCCGGGCGGGGGGGTATCCGAAGGGATTTCTCTAGGGATAACAAAAAAAAAGGCTCGCAAAATAAAAACAGCACAATGATCGCCATGGTTGGTTATTGGTTAACAAATGCTCCTGCTCCGAGGAATGTAAAGACGGTCGAACTTATTTTTCCTGTTACAACGTTCCTGTTACAACGTTCCTGTTACGACGTTCCTTTTACGACAATGGTTAGCGGAATTAAATATACCTGTGTGTGTTCGCAAGGACTCATTACAGAACAATTACATGGCAGGCGCCGAGCCGAGAGACGAAATTATGATTAAACAAATTATTTCTAGGCATAAAACCCTGTTCGACGGCACATTGGGCAAATACACGGGAGGGACAGCGGAGCTAAGGGTGTGCGAAGGGGCTGAGCCCATCTTTTGTCGCGCGCGGCCGCTCCCGTATGCGCTGCGCGAGCGCGTCGACGCCGAGCTGGACGCGATGCTGCGCGCCGGCGTCATCGAGCCCGTGGAGCACTCGGACTGGGCCACGCCACTGGTGGTAGTGCGCAAGTCAGACGGAGGTTAGACTTTGTGCAGACTTCAAGGTAACTCTTAATAAAGTGCTCGATGTTGATCGATTTCCGGTTCCAAAAATGGAGGATTTATTTAGTAATCTCAGCGGAAATACCTTTTTTACTAAGTTAGAACTGTCACAAGCCTATGATCAAATAATTTTATCAGAAAATTCAAAGGAATACACGGTTATAAATATACACCGAGGATTATTTACAAATAATCGCCTTGTGTATGGATTGTCTTTTGAAAAATATATAACTATAAAATCGTGGTAGATTTGTTTAAACATGTTAAAGGCGTAGTGGTATTTTATGACGATATTTTAATAAAAAAATCTGATTTGAAAAGTCATTTAGAAACAATAGAAGTAGTACTTGACATATTAGAACAAAAAGGGTTGAAAATTAAAAAAAGTAAATGCAGTTTTCTGGCAAAAGAAGTGAAATACTTAGGATTTATTATCGATAAAAACGGTGTCCGAGTGGATCCAGAAAAAGTTAAGGCGATCACGTCGATGCCTCATCCTAATAACGTTAGCGAATTAAAATCATTTATTTGTAAATTTTTATGGGAAATTGAAATCATTTATTTGTAAATTTTTAAGGGAAATTTATTAAGAATTTGAGCGTGCACCTTGCACCACTCTATAGTCTATTAAAGAAAGGTATACTTTGGAAATGGGGAAGAGAACAAAACCTGGCTTTCAGTAAGGTTAAAAAAATGTGTAGTACAAAGGCTTTGACACATTTCGATATAGAAAGCGAGTCCCTGTTGGCGGTGGACGCAAGCGCGCGGGGTCTCGGCGCGGTGCTGGCGCAGCGCGCACCCGGCTCGGGCGAGGCGGGCGGAGCGAGTCGTCGCCTATGCGTCGCGCGCGCTTACAGCTCATGAGTTGAACTATAGCCAAATCCACAAGGAGGCTTTAGCGATCGTTTATGCGGTGGAGAAATTTCATAATTATCTGTACGGTAGAAAATTCATACAACGAACCGATCATAAACCACTTGTGAGTATTTTCTGTTCTAACATTGGAATACCAAACGCAGTGACTAGTAGACTGCAACGCAGGGCGATTAAATTATGGCGGCTTATGATTTTACGATTAAGTACGTTAGAACCGACATAAATACGGCTGATGTACTTTCGCGCTTAATTAAATCACAAAAAAACGAAGTAGAATCTTTAGAAATACGCCTATCGGTGCAGACATATTTACATTTTTCTTCTGAAGCTTTATTACTAGATTACAATATACTTACTAAAAAAATAAACCAGCCGGGATCCAATTTTATCTCGAGTTTTAAGTTTTATATAAGACGGATGGCCGACGGATGTAGAAATTAAAGAATTAAAACCATATTTTAACAGACGACAAGAATTGTATGCAGAACTGGGCTGCATTATGTGGGGCCATCGGGTGGTCATGCCGTCTGTTTGTAGAAGTAGAGTCATCGCGGAGCTTCACGATCCTCATATGGGTATGGTGAAAACAAAATCGTTGGCCCGGAGCTACGTTTGGTGGCCGCAGCCGACGCGCTCGTGGCCCTGGCCTTCGCACCCGTGGTCGAGGCTCCATTTCGATTTTTTAGGGCCCATAGGTGGTTCAACTTACCTAGTCATAGTAGATTCGTGTTCGAAATGGATAGAGGCAATTAAGATGAACACGACGACAGCGGGTGCAGTTATATCTGTACTCAGAGATCTTTGGTCGAAGTTCGGGTTACCTAGACAAACGGTTAGCGATAATGGACCGCTTTTTACAAGCGCTGAATTTCAAAATTTCTTAAGTTATAATGGTATCGAACACATTTTTTCAGCTCCGTATCATTTGGCTTCTAACGGAGCTGCGGAAAATGCGGTAAAAATCTGTAAAAGGGTTATTAAAAAGGCTTATAAACAAAACCTAAGTGTATCTACGGCACTCAATAGATTCCTTTTAACATATAGAAATACGGAACACAGTACTACAGAGGACAGTCCAGCACAAACTTTACAAGGCCGTAGTCTCCGTTTGAGACTAGACAATTTAAAACCTGAAAGGGCTTCCCGAGTTGCATTGCAACAGGCGCGCAGGGAGCGGGCCGCGGGCGGGGCGCAGCGCCGGCTGGAGCCCGGCGCGCTCGTGTGGTACCGTGAGTATAGGGGCTCGGACAAATGGGTGTCTGGGACTATAATTAAAGCGATAGGTAGCAGCGATTACTGTATTAGATCCATTTTTGGAACAGAAATCCACAGGCACATTGATCAACTTAAACTAAGAGTTACAAAAAATCAAATTGTGAATCAAATTCCCTTGGAAGTAGTCAAACAAAAACTTGAATTAAATAAACAGTCCCGTAAGTCTCTTGCAATGGCTACGACCAGTGGTGAGGTATCAAACTTGACGAGTCACGTGTTAGAGCGACCGTCTTGCAGCACGAATAGCTCTCGTCGGGACTCCCTCAATAGCACGCCGACAGTGGGACAACAGGCTAGCGGGTTGGCTGCCTCCGCCGTGTGTGAGTCCAATGTGTCGGAGGAAAGGGAAGTCTTGGTATCGGAACAGGACAATAATAGTAATGGAGCAAGTGTCCGCCCCATACGAATACGTCAACCGGTAAAACGTTATGTGTTTGAAGAATTTGATTAATATTCTTGTGTAGGTACGACGTCAGTTATGATATTATAATTTGTCCCAAATTGTAAGTTTTTAGTATAGTAAGTTACATTAGACTATAACCAGATATTGGTTGCTTCTTTACTCATTGTAACTTGATTTAGTTGTAAGTTGTGTTAAAGTAAGACTATCTTTGAGACTTTTAGTTAATAAGGGTGGAGGTGTTATGTTTGTATAGGTTAAGCTACGTGCGCTGCGACGCACACCTCGCTAGTCACAATAAACCATGTGCGGTAATAGACGTCATTCATTTAGCATTTACAAACGACAACGCAGGTTGTAAGTGTCCTAAGATGTCTTTCCCGACATAGAATTTATTCTGCGCCTCATTCATTTAGCTGCAAACTTGGTAGACCCCCAGTATATTGGTAAAAATCTCCGGAACACAGAGTTTGGGACTGCAACAGACTACTTATCAAAGTCTGGTACATTTTTGAATCAAGATATTTTGACTCAAGTTATGAATAATTTTGTAGAGTTTAGAACAAAATCTGGTTTATGGAATAAACCTCAAATTTGGTTACCAGTTAAATATTTAGAACCCCTTTTGTGGTTGTGGCAAGGATTATGAGACAGCCAACCAATTGCATCTATTGCTATAAAGATTTTAAGCTTACCACCTTCATCAGCATCGACAGAACACAATTGGTTGCTTTTTGCTCGAACACCTACAAAATCTCGAAATCGGTTAACTGATGATCGCGTCAATAAACTGGTCACACAAATAAATAAATTTGCTATGCCCTATTCAGGGTCTACAATGTACTATGTTATTCTGTATCTACCATCTTGTTACCATTGTAGAACGTAATAAATTGAATTGAATTGAATTGAATTGGATATTTATTGCTAATAACTACTATAGGGGTAATTTTTTTATCACCCCAGAAAATTTTAGGTATTATTTACATGAAAACAAACAACTTTTAAGAACGAAAGTGCAATTGGTTGGGATGGTATATCTAACACTTTTCTTAAACGAACGATGAACTATATCGTACCATCTACAACACATATAGTAAACCTTTGTTTGGAATCTGGTATTTTTCCTGATGTCTTCAAAATTTCGATTATTCACCCTATTCATAAAAGTGGTAGAAAAGACTGTGTCCAGAATTATCGTCCTATCTTCGTATTACCGGCTTTGTCCAAAATAGTAGAAAAGATTATGAATATAAGATTGCTGTCTTTCCTTCAAAGTAACAACCTCCTGTCTCAAAACCAGTACGGTTTCAGGTCTGGTATGTCAACCTCTGATACTGTGACACAGATGACTAACTATATTGCCCAACATCTAGCTAGACAAAAAAGACAAATGCATGGGAATATTTTTAGACCTCGCAAAGGCGTTTGACACCGTCTCAATAAAACTCCTTTTGCACAAAATGGAAAAAATTGGCGTTCGTGGTAAGGTTCTTCAATTATTCACAAGCTACCTACAACGTAGAGTACAAAGAGTAAAAATTGGTGACCAGACATCTATTGATGAGGAAGTAACATTCGGCTTTCCGCAGGGAAGTGTGATTGGCCCCACCCTATTACTTATTTATATTAATTGTCTTTGTAATCTTAACTTAACTGACTGTAAAATATTTAGTTTTGCAGATGATACAGCCATGATATTTCATGGAAAATCATGGCATGATGTAAAATCAAAAGCCGAAGAAGGGTTTCGTATTGCTAATCTATGGCTTCAGGCAAATATATTAACTTTAAATGAAGCGAAAACTTAATATGTAACATTTTCTATTTGTAAAAATAAATTACCGCAAACACTAAATATAAAATCACACACATGTCATAATGTCACAGATCACTGCCAGTGTACTGAGCTGGAAAGGTTAAGTACAATAAAATATCTTGGTGTGCTACTGGATCAAATACTGACATGGAAACCACATATCCAGTTAATTTCTGAAAGACTCAGGAAGCTGATTTATATATTTAAGTACCTTAGACATAGACGCATGTTTTTCGTCCTCTGCCAACATGTGCAGGACGATACGCAAATATGACCCGTACGACGTATTGGTTACCGCTTCTTATTCTATGATTGCTCGCGACGCTCCACTGATAACAAGTGCCGTGCGTGGCTAGTCGTGTCTTACGGTAGCAAGAGAAGTTTTTTGTTTTTTGCGTCGGTCGTTTTAACCTTAGACTAATAACTATAAAATACGTTTTAACCATCCATTGCGTGTTTATAAAATTGGGTATGCAGTTTGTATTGCTTTCTTTTATTCAATAAATTATTTGTATTGTATTTGTATTTGTACTTTTATTATGGGACCAAAACTGAAATCCCGAAAAATAATTCAGCTGTTCCATACATTTTGATTAAATGTTTTTGCGTTTTTGTATGAAACAGCCTCCCTACCGCCTAAGCACCGTCGGTCGGCTTGAAGCCGATTACGAATTTACGACGCATCGTGTCATCCTTGTCATGCCATACCAAATGTGTTACGACATGACAAGGATGGCACTATGCGTCGTAATCGTAATCAAGCCGAGACTGTGCTTAGCCGGTAGCCCCCCAGCTGTTTTTTTTCGTTATTTTATTTTTGGTCTTATAATAAAAGATGTTTGTTTTTATGAACTCCGGAGTAGGGGACCAGCGGACCCTCTGCTTCGTGAACCCTACGCTTACCCGGGTATGGGACCTCTGCCGGGTGGACCGAATTTTGTCACCATTTTCGTGGGATTAAAATGTCAATTAAAAATATAAATCTTGATGAGGTAGAAGAGCCCAGCTCGGGCGGAAGAGAGCAGGTGGAGCAGAGCACAGGCGAAGTAAGCGAGCTGATCGTTCCTGGGGGGAACACTGGCCGCCAAATGGACAAAGCACAGTGTCCGAGTAAAAACAGTGCAAAGCACAGTGCGTCGGTTGCGAACGCGATGTCCGATGACAATAACGAAGTTATTGACATCGAAGTCGAAGAGGCTTGTAGTAGGAGTGAGACTCCGCCGGAGAATAGGAGGAGCTCTATGATTACAAGAGCTGCAGCTGCAGCCGTGAGGGGATCAAAGGTGCTCGATACACCACTCTCTCCCCCTAACAAGCGGCGGAAGGTGAAAGCCACACCCAAAACAAAAGCCAAGGGCAAGGGTCCTGCGGCTAATACCACAGTCGGTCTGGCCCAGGCCAAGAAACGCTTGCGCAGCCGCGGAAGCTCCGAGGATTGGGTAGACGAGGAGGAGGATGATGGGGCCCGTGGTACATCACAATACCTTGCTTCCCCAGAGGAGAGAGCGAAGTCGCCGAATCCGTCTCCAGCGGAGCTGTCGAAGCGGGCGCAGGCAGATCTCAGCGACATATGGAACCTGGTTTCTAGCGTCAAAGGGATTACAGCTAAGAAAAAGGAGGAGATCAAAAAGTCCTCCGAAAGGATCGGCAAAGCGATGGTGGGTCTTAGCAACTCAAGGCTTGCTGAGGAAGTGAGGCGCCTACAGGAACAAAACAAGAGGCTGGAGGAGAAGATCACCAGCTTATCTAAGCAGATGGCTGCCTTTCAGAGCGGCTATCAGGAAAAGAGCGCGGAGGCGGCTCAACTCAAGCGCTCGAAGGGGAAGCCTCAAGTCCATGTGGTCGGGAACGAGGATAGGGAGATGACTATTCCTGCAGAGATCCTCGAGCAAATTAATAGGTCGGTGCTCCAGTCCGTCGGCATCATGTTACAGGCAAGGCTCGAGGGCCTAGAGGAGAGACTGCTTCCGGCTCCTGTCCATCGTCCGCCACTCCAAACGGACAAGAAGAATGCAGCCAAGACGGCCGAGAAAGTCAAGAAGGTGCAGTCCACATTCGCAGAAGCTGTGGCAGGACCTTCCCGTTCGAGTGTGGCCCCTTCATCTACACCACCACTAGGGACTAGTGAAGAGGAGGAACGTTGGCAGACTGCCGGCAAGAACGGCAAGTCGGTAAAGACTAAGAAAACAGACACCCAACCACCCCAGCCGAAACAGAAACCGGCACCAAAGACGAAGAAGGGGCCAAAGCTGTCTCCACCCCGATCTGCCGCGGTGGTTCTGTCTGTCTTGGCGGAGGCAGCGGAGAATAGCGTAACCTATACTGAGGTGATTTCTCGTGCCAAGCAGGCAGTTAAAATTGAGGAACTGGGGATAACGCGTCTCCAAGTAAAGGAGACGCAGACCGGCGCCCGCAAAATTGAAATTTTCGGCGCGGAGGGCTCTAAAAAGGCGGATGAAATGGCAGCCAAGTTAAAGGTGGCTCTGGCCGATGTTGCCACAGTATTCAGACCCGTTAAATGCGCGGATCTACGCATCACCGGACTGGATGATTCGGTCACAGAAGAGGAGGTCCGATCTAGAGTGTCGGAAAAAGGCAACTGCTCTTTAGAGCATGTGAAGGTGAGCTCCATTAGACCGGGCCCTTGACGGCAGCATAGTGTGCTCGCCAAGTGCCCGATAGCCGCAGCAAAGGTGCTGGTCGAGGCAGGCCACATACTAATAGGTTGGAGTAGCGCCCAGGTCAGGGCTCTCGAGGCGCTACCACTTCGGTGCTACAAGTGTATGGCACCGGGGCACATGAGTCGGTTCTGTCCACTCGATGTAGACCGCACCGCGACCTGCTATAGATGTGGACAGGATGGCCACAAGGCGGTGGGATGTAAGGCAGAACCCAAATGCGCAGTTTGTCTGGCAGCGAAACTGCCAGCTGCCCATGTAATGGGTGGAAAGCGCTGCCACCCGCCAACAGTTAGAGGAAAGTCATCTAATCCAAAGAGGACAAATGGAGGGGCCACATCCATGGAGGTATCTGAGAACACGCCCAATGTCGAGTAAGACTCCCAGATTCCTCCAAGCTAATATTAACCACTGCGCTGCTGCACAGGACCTCCTTATGCAGCAGGCGGTGGAATACGACTCCGATTTTGTCGTGGTGTCGGAGCCATATTGCGTGCCTCAGCGCGCAAACTGGGCGGAAGACGAGGACATGACCGTAGCTCTGCTGGTCCCTCAAAAGGCTGGCTACTCCCCTCCTCTTTCGATTAGGGAAAGAGGACCGGGTTATGTAGCAGCAGTCTCGGGAGATATTGCCGTTATCGGCACCTACTTCTCCCCAAACCGACCAGTTTATGAGCTGGAGCAATGGCTGGTGCTGGTGGGTGGCGCACTCCGGCGGCTCGCACCGTTGCAAGTCCTAGTCGCGGGGGACTTCAACGCCAGGCATTCGGCTTGGGGTGACCACTCAACCAACAGGAAGGGCATCGTTGTCCTCGACTGGGCAATGTCCGAGGGCCTCGTATGTTTGAACCGGGGGACCACGTTCACCTGTGTCCGGAGGAATGGGGGGTCTATTGTGGACTTAACCTTTGCCACACCTGCCCTAGCCCTCAGAGTCGGAGAGTGGACCGTTCTAACGGAGCCCCTGACTATGTCGGACCACAGGTACATAGTGTACAATGTCAGCCCCCGAGAAGGTAACCCTGCGGCGAGGCCGCGGTTGACTGGTTCCCATTTTCCCAGGTGGGCGGTCACCCACCTCAACTTGGACCGAGCGGAAGAGGAGGCAGTAGTGCAGGCCTGGTGCAACGAGGCAAGAGTCGGGGGACGGGACATATCGGAAAGAGTGGAGCAAATCACCCGCTCCCTCACCGCTGTCTGTGACGCCGCTATGCCCCGGTCACACGGGCCCCCTACCAAGCACCAAGTTTACTGGTTGTCGGCTGAGATGGAGTCTCTCCGAACCGTCACGTTACGAGCAAGGCGGGCACTGCAAAGATGTAGAAGACGCCGCAGGGGACAGTCAGTTGAGGAAGAAAGCCTCTTGGCGGCCTATCTTAAATCTATAACTTATCGGCCTATCTATAACTTCTACAATTCATTGATTGTAGTTTCAAGTATTCAAAGATTCAAGCATCATATTGTTGATCGAAAATCCATCCATTTGAAATAACAAGCTTTTTTCTGTCTTTAATTCATTCATAAAATTGAAGGTATGTATTTTCGCGTAACAGAATACCTATGTACACAATTAAATATAATAATACCTATTATTTGAGTTTAAAACATTAAATTATAAATGCATTGAAAATGTAGTAAGTACTAAGTATTAGAAAAAAAACGCCCCGTCTCACAACCCACCCACGACCTTTCACTGTCCTGCCGAATGCTCTAACCACAGAGCTAAGGAGTATTTAATGCATGTTATGGATGCATCTCCATATTGTTACCTAACTTCTAAAATGGAAACGCATTACATTACCTACAACCCATTGCGAGCCTCTGCTAATACGTATAGTATAATACTCCTACAATTCGTATCTAAACATTAATTATTAATCTAATCTAACAGATGCATGAAGAATCAATACTTATTTGATATTTTATGAGGCTTAAATTTTTTTTTTTTTAATTGATGACTTGTAGCAAGTCAGATAAAAGTGTGTGTAGGTACCGTCAAACCAATTGAATCGTGACCCACCATAAGTTAAATTTCCAACATATAATAAAAGTCAATCGGGTCGAAATTCATACTTCTTGACTGACAGTAATACTGTGGTTTCGTTCGACGTTTTCAAACAAATTATTAGCCAAATGAAACATGATTCGATTGGTTCTACTGTACCTTTGTGTTGAGTGAAAAATAGAAAAATACAGTTTTAGTATCAAATATGTATTTTTAATAGACATTTTGTAAAATAACATTTATATTAATTTTCTATGCATTTTACTCAGTAAATCTTTCGCACATTTATGCACCTCATCAGAAAATGTGTAATCGACTATATACTGCGCACAAGTATTAGCTTCACAATTATTACATTCTATATTTTTCACATTATTCATATCATCAAGTTCAAATATTTGTAGTCTTATTAATTTAGATCGCGGCCTCGCGGGCCTTTGCATGGTCTTTTAATGTATGAATATAAAACATCGATTTCTCGTTTTTTTCTGGAATTGCCATTGTTTTGAGGGACTGCAACACTATTCGATGGTTCGTGTATTTCAAGGGGTCGCTCATTATTGTCAATAAGTTAATAAAAGCATTTTTGTACAATCGATTTTGAACTTTAAACTGTATAGTATTAAGATCACGTAAACGTAATATATCCCACCCTATAGTACCAAATCGTACATTATAACAAATTTATTTACTAATTTATTGTCAACTTTATGTACATGCCTATAATGTGGTTATAATTACATGTCCATGCAAGAAATAATTTTGTATTGGAAGTTGGGAGATGGTGAGCGAGCGAAAGGGATAGCTCTATACACTGTATATATTGTAGTCTCACTTCGATAATATCATTAGATCTCAATGTTTTATATATTGTCTACTTTATGTACATGTAATTAAGGTGGTTAAAATTACACTTCCGCGCAAAATATAACAAATAACTTTGTATTGGGAGTCGAGAGATGACGAGCATGCCTTACTATTACTAAGGACTATCAACTCGCCGTTGAAGCAATTTGTCGAGACGAAAAAGGGACAGCGTTATGCAATGTATATATAGCATTGTCTCACTTCAACAATATCATTCGAGCTATTTTATGATCGTGGTAAGGGACATGACTGTCTAAAATAGGGATTATTGTTGATGTTGCAATTTCATATATGGATGCGTTTTAGTCACGTTGTTTTTTTTTACAAATATGGAAAACGGTCCACGTGATAATGCATGTATTTATGCGTGATATCCAGGATGCGGTGGGAAATGTCACAGTCCAGTTGAAGGAAGTGCAATTTTACCTCCAGAATTTCTTCGTCAAACATCGAGTGAAATAAAATGTGAGCACATCGATCGATTCATTACCCCATCTATTCATTGATTCATATTTTCTTATAATTCATAAATCGTTTTTCTCTATTCAATTAATTAGTGTGTTGAGACAATTAAAGTCAGTTTTATACATTGACCCAGCTGAGGGGGCTCGACCTATTTCAGACCTCAGAGATAGCGACACCATGAACACTAGTGCACAAGCCAGCCAATCACTGAAGTCGACAAATATCATCATAATATATCAATATTCATAAATTTATTTATTCTATTGGTATAATTACTTACCTTATTTACATTCGCTCTATATTGTTTCATTAATCACACTGATTCTATTTTTATACATTACTAGCGGCCGCCCGCGGTTTCACCCGCGTGGTTCTCGTTCCCGTAGGAATATCGGGATAAAAAGTAGCCTAAGTTACTCCTTATTACATCAGCTACCTACCAGTGAAAGTCCCGTCAAAATCGGCCCAGCCGTTTCAGAGATTAGCCGGAACAAACAGACAGACAGACAGATAGACAGACAAAAATTGTAAAAAATGTGATTTTGGTATATGTACCGCGTGTATAATCATATGCATATAGTATAAAGCGGTTATTTTAATATTACAAACAGACACTCCAATTTTATTTATTTGTATAGATTTATCAAACTTATATTATTTTTTTCAGGTCGGCACCTTGCCATACCCCAGACTTTTCTGAAGACGAGTTTGTGCAACCTTCAACTTCACATCATGCCAACGACAACAAGATGACCAATAAGCAACGCCTACCTCCCACTGCAACCCCCAAAGTGTCAAGAAACAAGCACAAGCACACTAGTAGTGTAGTGTGACACTACTATCACCCCTGCGGCAACGCACACATATTCGGCATACAAGCTTTTTGGGACCGATAGCGAAGATGAGAGCGATCATAATAGCTCCATTCTACAAGGTAATGCTCAAGAATATAGTAATAATATGTATTCATACTTTACGCAAAGATATCCTAAGGCGTATAGCCTACGAAAAAATAAAACAAAAGTTGGAATGTATTATATCAGCCTGCAGATTTAGCACTCTGAGAGAAAAGAAATAAATTATCAGATGAAAAATAAAAGATTGGCTGACCTAATAATAAAAAATAGAATAAATTGTGACACAGAAGCATGGATGCATCTTATTAAATTTATTAAAGCGTCACAACGACAAATAAAACAACGCATAATGTTTATGAAGTGTGATGAAAACAACCCTCTTCTTTCGGTTTCAGCATCGAAAAAGTCAAGAGCGACTTGAGTGACAAATAAACCGCTGGTGAAGAAAGTGAAAAGCGACAGCCCTCATCATGCTACCACCGCCGCCGCCGCCGCTACTAGAAAAGCATCTGCAAAACACGTCTTCGGCAGCGACAGTGATGATGATCAGCTCGACTTGATCGAGAAGACGGGTAAAAAACCACCAAAATTATCTTCGTACTTCACGAAAAGAGTGTCGCAAGGCGTTTCTCGACAAACTGACCATGATAAGGATGGTACACACTACATCGAGTTAAAAGTTTATAAAACTTCAGAAATTCAAAATATACAACCGATAAAAGATGGCGTCACGCCATTATCACGATAAAAAATCAGTCGAATAGTGACACCGAAGCATGGACGCATCTCACAGAGTTTATAAAAGCTACTCGACAAGAATTCAAACATTGTCGGCCAGACATTATAATAATAATAATAAAATACGCTTAATTGCACACAAAAAGAAATATCTAAAGGCACAGGGCCATTATCAGGATGATCCATTTGTTATATAGGGGTGGTTCGTGGGTTAGCGGGCAAGGAGGTACTTGTGATTTCAATAAAATAACTATCTTAACAATCACTGCACTTATAATTAACAAAATCACAATAAACGAACAGTTTAACGAAATAATTCAAGATGGCTTCGATTAACGCGGATTTAATTCAACGTCCACCAAGCACGTGAATGCGTGCGCACGTTACACCGACTCAAAGAAGACTGACTGAATTGACCGATAGCCACAGAGCATCAATCTACCGTGACATGAGAATTACAATGACCGGCTGTCAAACGTTTGTCAATGTCAGTTGACTTTGACACTCCTACAAGATGGCCGCCTGTTCAGTGCTTGGTGTTCGTTAGTTAGTCTGTAGAATCAACTATAAATGGGTGATATATGCGGATGTGCCATCATATCTATAAAAGAAAAACAGTTACAACAAAAAAAAAGTATACAAAAGGCGGCATTATTGCTTAACAGCAATCTCTTCCAGACAACCTTAGGTAGAAAGAAAGAAATAAATAAAAGTGGAGTATAGGGGAGTGGGTGCGCTATGGTTTTTTTTTTTTAAAAGGAAATATAAATGAATTATGATAAACTACTTAGTAAAATATAATTTATAAGCAATGAAAGGGATAAATACAACATATAAATGATAGTTAACACTGAGGACCAGAAGAAAGGAAATAACTACGAACTCCATTGCGAAAGGATCCCAGAGTTTGGGCTTTCCTGATACCTTCAGGTAATGAGTTCCACAGACGAACAGCGTGTACGGAAAAGGAATAGGAAAAGAAGTCGATAGAGTGCCGTGGAACTTCTAGAGTGAGATTAGTTGTAGAACGCAAAGTACACTGCGAAGACGAGGAATGAAAGGAGAAACAGCTTTTAAGGTAAGGTGGGGACGTTTGTAGAAAAAGAACAGAGTAGAGGTGCGTAAGAGTGTGTAAGTCCCTGCGCCGGCGAATAGGGAGCCAATTAAGTTTGGACCGGAAATGAGACACATGGTCATATTTGCGGAGGTTAAAAATAAAACTGATCTGATGATACAGACATTCTGCAGTCGCACAAGTTTACCAAGTAACTCCTCCGATAGATCAGTGTAACAGACATCAGCGTGGTCAATAATAGATAGCAGGAGAGATTGAGCCAAAGTGGTTTTGGTGGTAATAGGCAAAAAATTACGGAGGCGGTTAAGAGATCCGTATGCAGCGAAAATCTTTTTCCTAGTGTATTATTTCAAAAAAGTAATGACAAAAATAATTAACATTATTGTAGTACAAATTGTAATTATCACTGGCAACACTTTTAAGTTTAAATTGAGAGAAAGCGCCGCCATGCCGCCACTGTGTTTTGAACGGGGATAGACAAAATTGTGGAAATCTACCCGTAGGAGGACAGTCAGTTGTTTTCGAGTTGTCGAGTCGAAAGGACGTTGACCAGTGATTGTACGAAGGAAGCATGAATAAATGGATGCCTATACTGCTAAGTTATTATTTCATCACAATTCAGAAGTGGCAAAAAACAACACGCAAAGAAGTTCAGTTATAAGGTACGTGCAATTTTTCCCTAGAAGTTTTAGAAAATCAGTTTGATCAGTTGACCTTATTCGCCTTTACAAAATATTTCAAATTATTTCCGTCTTTCTGTGAAAATCGGCACTTTATTTAAAAAGCTGTCTTTTTATGACTCGGAGTCAATCAACCCGGACGTTTAAAATCTTTTTCAAATGTTCAAATGAAGATTGAAAACATTCGAAACCAAAAATAGATTTTATATGATACGTGTTCAGGAATATTAGAACTGTAAATGCTATGATTGCGTAATTTTACTCAATATAGTAAATAAATATAGCTTTGATTTTGACTTTCACATGCCATTGATGTGGGCCAAATACACTTAGCGGCACGGAATTTAACCCAAACTTGATTTTTCGATTTAAACAAAATTTACATCACATATTTTTTCTTTTTTTATGTGTTTTCATTTCTACCGTTATTATTTGATTTAAGTAGTCTATTTTTTTGATCAAAGCTTATTTTCATGACAAAATCATGGTTCGATTGGGTATTCAATAAAAATCATACCTACATTAAATATTTTTCTATAATTTTAAAACAAACATTAAAAATTAAATAAAAAAAGAACCAGACAGAAATTAATATCGTGTAATACCACCTCTTGCTCTAATAACTGCCTGCATGCGTTCTGGCATGCTGTGGATTATGTTTTTAATCTCCATTTGTGGGATTTCATCCCAAGCAGCTACCAAGGCTAATTTTAGTGCACGAAGGTTCTGTGGTGGGTTGGGGCTAGCTTTGACCCTACGTTTTAGCATGTCCCAGACATGTTCTATTGGGTTCACGTCCGGGCTTCGAGCTGGCCACTGTAGTTTGCGAATGCCAACTTCTGCAAGGTAGTTTTCCACGCTCTGTGCAGTGTGTGCACGAGCATTATCGTGCATTAGTAGAAAATTTTTGGCTCCGATGAAGTCCACGTATGGCACAACGTATTCATGAAGAATCTCTTCGATGTAACGTGCTGCATTTTCTCGTCCTTCCATAATAACCAACTCTGTACGAGCGTCGGAACTTATGCCACCCCATACCATAACCGAGCCTCCATGAAAACTTTCTGTCTGTCGGGTAGTTATTGGGAGAAACCGTTCGCCACGTCTCCTATACACGCGCTCTCGACCATCTGGAGCTCTCAAAGCCACTCTACTTTCGTCCGTAAACAAAACTTTGCCCCAGTCCTCCAGACTCCAGTTAGCGTGCTCTCGTGCAAACCGAAGGCGTGCTACTCGATGATACCTCTCGAGCTTTGGAGCTCTGGCTGGCCTACAAGCATGTAAGTCGACTTCCTCTAAATCTTCTTCTAATCGTGCGCTCACTGACGTTTACATTTCGAACCATTTGCAGACTCTGCGTCATCTCAACAGCAGTGAGGAAGCGATTTCGCTGTACTTGCAACACGACAAAACGGTCATCGCGGGCAGATGTGCATCTTACCCCGCCACTGCCTGGTCTCCTTGTGTACAGGCCAGTCTCGCGGTATCGTTTTACGGCATATTTCAAGTTGGAACGCGCAACATTTAATCTTGCGGCCACTTGGCGCTGAATCAGGCCCTCATCGATTAAAGCGCTAGCTTGAGCAACTTGTGCAGGAGTAAGCGACATATTGTAATCCTAAAAATGATAAAAATTCAATTAAAAACAAAAAAAAAACAATTAAACCCACGCTATTAGCATTAAATTTAATTTAACTAAAATTAAACTTACCTGTACTTAGCAATAATTTTCCGGGAAACCGTTTCCCGCCGAAAGTTTTGAAACTGGCATTGACAGCTTGCATTTTTTTTCCTTGATACTGCCTAAAAACAGCCATTTTAAATAAGGTTGGAAACCGAAACGGAAGTTTAAAAAAATATAAGTTCTATTTTGTGTAAACTCAAAAAAAAAGTTTGGGTTAAATTCCGTGCCGCTGAGTGTATGTTGAGCATGTTTTAAAGAGAATAGTGATTTTATCTTTATGTAAACTCAATGGAAAAATATTATTTAACATAGACAAGAATGCAAAAAGGGCGAGTGAGGTTATATGAACAATGCTCAATTCTTTGTATTCTATTACTATACAACTAGTTTGTTGAGTTAGCCATGTGTGTCGCTTATATTAGACCATGTGTGTCTAAGCTTGAGTAGTAGGTAGTGGCCATTTGCCGTAAAGTTATTAATGGATTTAGACAGTTTGAAGTTTAATTTTGCAGACGCTTAACAAAAGTAATAGGTATCAGAAAAAGGCCATGTGTGCCTATTGCGTAGTTGAGTCGCCATGTGTGCCTATAGCCTAGTTTAGTAGCCATGTGAGCCACGAGTCAGCCATGTGTCTCGCTTATAATTGGACTATGTGTGTCTAAGCTTAACTAGTAGTGGTCATTTGCCGAAAGGTCATCAGTGCATAGATAGTTTGAAATTAATTTTGCAGTCGCTTTACAAAAGTAATATTAGAAAAAGGGCATGTGTGCCTATGGCTTAGTTGAGTAGCCATGGGAGCTATGAGTCGGCCATGTGTGTCTATGCTTGAGTAGATACTAGGCTACATGGCTAGATGCGCCAACAGTTTATAAGGCTAGATGCGCTTACAGTTTACTAGGCTAGACGCGCCTACAGTTTATGTGGCTAGATGCGCCTAAAGTTAACAAGGCTAAATGGGCCTACAGTTTACTAGGCTAGACGCGCCTGCAGTTTGTGGCTAGATGCGCCTACAGTTTACAAGGCTAGATGGGCCTACAGTTTACAAGGCTAGAGGCGCCTACAGTTTATGTGGCTAGATGCGCCTACAGTTTACAAGGCTAGATGGGCCTACAGTTTACAAGGCTAGAGGCACCTACAATTTACTAAGCTAGACGCGCCTACAGCTTACAAGGCTAGACACACATACCGTTTACATGGCTAAATGCGACTACAGTTTACAAGGCTAGGTGCGTTCCAGTTCATAAGACTATGTGCATTTAGATACAAGGATAGAAGCGCCTTCTAGATTAAAAATCTAGGTGTATACTTATGTTAAAAGGCTACACGCGCCTTCTAGATTAAAAATCAAGGTGTATATTTAGGTTAAAAGGCTACACGCGCCTTCTGATTACAATGCTAGAAGTGCCTTTAGTTTGTCAGGCTAGACTCGCCTATATACGAGCCTTCAGCTTGTAGGCATATGTCTTATTGTTAACAATACCTAAAGCTGATTGATCAAATGTATTTGTGGTTATTGTAGGTCGAAGACCTTTAAGTAGCTATATTACCATACTATTTTGTCCCTTGTTATCATAAAAAGTTAATTTCATTTTATATGCAGTTATAATAGACAAGTGCATTAGTTTCAGAATGTACTAAGTGTCTTGACTTGTTGAATTTGATAAATGACGAAAGTTTCTCTATACTAAGTATACACTTTTTAGTTGATTGGGCTATGTGTATCGCTCGAACATAATTATGTGGCATACAATTATTTCAGTTGGACAAGTTAGCCATTCTTAAAGAATGTTAACATTATTAAATAATTCTGTGAATTTTCTATAGAAGTTTAGCCTTCTGAGTATTTTTACTGATTAACTAGATTGACAAGAAGGATAAATAAAACACCATACACTAATATCATTTATTTGTTCTAATGTTTGCGAGGTCATGAAACGCAAACAAGTCATTGAAGGAAGAAAGCGACGGCCCAATAGAGGAACGCAGATCACCATCCCGTCACTGATGCCTCGTTGGTGGCGCCACGCCGGCCGCTGTGTCTCGAGGTTTCAGGATATCAGTTGGTTTCATCTTCATCCCGAAACGGGAGGAAGGGCGGAGTGTGTATGTAAATTAATATCGGCATAAATTATTAGAACTTGATTGTGTAAATTCGTTACTTTCAAATATTGCATTATTTTACTCTTCGATTTGCTGATGATGTGACTGTAAATGTTTTTAAGTCCAGTTTTGACATACCTTCCTACTTATTTAAAAAGATGCTAAAACTTTTATCAAAAAGACTATTACTTACGAGTAGGTACGAACAGGGAATTGTCTTAGTTGGCGACTTTAATACTTATATTCTAAATATAAGTAGCAGAAATATGAAAAACATCACTTTTTAATTGTAATGATAACTTACCAATTACTTACCACGACAAGCTTCCTAATTATGGAAACCACTTGAATAACACTAATATCATTGACCTATTTAGAAATTATGTTATCAAGCCTTAGATAGATAAGGTAAAAAGTTGTGCACTTTGTCCTCTCGGATCATTCAGCTCAATCAGAGATTTGATACTAGTACTTTTACAAAACAAAAAAATTGTTGTTTGTAAATTTATTTTCTAGATCGCATTCTTAACTTTGTTTTGCAAATGTTTTCTTGAATAATAAGGTAAAAATAATAAAGCGTATAGAGCTTTCACTAAAATAAAAGAGACCGAAGTGGCAGTAAGGTACTTACATGAAAATATAACTTAAGGGGTAATAAAATTATAGAGTAATAGCACAGTAAATATATATGCTATGGTAATAGGTCGTATAAATACAAATATATAGTTTCGTATTATGAAAAGTACTGTTAGTTAAAATCCATCATTCATCCAGCATAGTGGGTTTAAAACAGGATTTAGACCTACTACTACCGAGCGAAACAGAATCTGTATAGATAGACTTTGAAACCAGTCAGCCTCAATGTTTGTGTTAGTGACACTGCTATTGATGGCCGATGGCCGAAAGCCATAGCCAAGACATATAGGCACTTTTGGTGACTAGTGGTTACTGGTTAATTATAGGACTAAAGAAAGACAAATCTTTAACTGTAGGTACTGAACTGTAATAGTATTTATTCTAAGGCCCGTGGGTTCTGATAGGTTTGATATAAATTGTACAGGATTGAGTTCCGAGTGGAGCGGTGATGTTTCGGTGTTCCGATGCATGAAATGTAATAGAGAAGTCTATTGATACATTATGTGCGCCTCTTTTATAAATCGTTAATTTTAAGTTAGAGACGCGAGTATTCGCAGGTTTAATAAATGAGCGACATACAGATAAACTATTATTTACAAATAATACATGGAAATTTCCAATGCTTGATTTTTGAGAAAGTAATTATGTAAGTTATTAAGTAATTTATGACCTTTAAGTATCTTACAATTTTACCGTTGCTTACTGACATAATAGTAGATAAAAAAAGCGCAATTAACAAAAGAAACGCCTCGTGTAGACTTATTCATAGACATGTTTGAAACTTTTGAGGATGTAAGTAGCTGGTCACGTACTGCACAACCGACTGAATTTAACGGAATACGTAGTATTACATTAGAATTATTTAAAAGTGATTTTCAAACATAGAATAATGAACGTCTGATGTGCGTAGTTAATCCCACGAATATTAAATACATTCAATTTGGTAACTTCAGGTGTGAATTGTTGAACTTAATAAATATATGAATCAAACAAAAAATAATAGAAATAATGAAAATATTACTTGGTATATCTATATAGACACTCATTTAAATTGGAAATCTTGTTGTTATTTATAATATCGATACAAAGATTTCAATCTATTATTACGCTTTATATCTATTTTTGCTCAGAATAATTGCTTATGTCGTGTAGTTTAATAGTTTGTGTCCTCTTTTAACTTAAGGCGTCATAAATCGGAACAATTCAGTAAAAGTAAATGTTGTAATGTAAGGTAGGTACATTCGTATTACCAAATGATGCATTCACATCAATTGTATCACGTTCGCATTATTTATCTGACGTTTTACCATGAAACGCTTAGAAGGACTTTCAAGGAAAAGAAATCGCTTTCAATTCCAGCATATCTATAATCTAGCAATTTGTATGTTATAATTTATACTTACTTGACATAACTCTTTATTACTATTTATTCAAGATCAATTACAAATTTAATCGACCAAACAACAGAAATCAACACGTTTTAACAATGAAAACTACTAGTGTTGTGGCTGGGCAGCCAACTAAAAGGCCGGCAATCCACAGATATTAAATTTATTTTAAAATATAAAACCTAAAAATAAAATCACAAATTAATATAAGTACAAAAAGTCAAAACAGAACGTTACTTACAAATTTATCTACTACAAAATTGGTCTTACCTGCAGGAAATTCCTTACAGGTTTTATAATGGCAATAAAAGTAAAATTATAGTTTAATAATATAATTTAGTCGATTTAAAGGTGAGCCGAAACAAATCAAATATTTTTTTATATTGATGTCTAAACACAAAAAAAAAAACAATGTCATGGAAACGACATGACGTTCCAAATATTATTTTTCAGAACAAACTCATAAAAATTTAACAAATAGTTTCGAATTACATGCAAGGAGGTTATAAAATGATACCGTGAAAATATAAAATAAAAATAATATGAAATAGGATAGTAGCGAGCGACGCAACGCTACAGTGTCATAATAAATTAACAGCAAATATAATATAACATCGTTTTGAGACCTAAATAATAATATATTCTGGCAAGTTCTCTTGTACTTAGATAAATAGAAAATTAAATTATAATACGGAGGTCGGTCAGCTCACCCTTCGCGAGTTTTCTTGCCAGTTCTTCCTCCGAAGGGCCTCCCCATTTGTGAACTGGTGGTCGAGTCAGTAGTTTGCCTTGATTTAAAATAACTATTAATCTAGTTCTTTTCAAATAAATCTAAATATCAAATAGATAATTTTCCTTGCCTCAGTAAAGTCATAACTTAAAAAAAGTAAATACCGTATCCCGATTCCAAACAAAATAATAAAATTTAAAATCTGAGTGTCGGAAGGATCTGAAATCAGACGGAAAGAGACATAAAATAAAAAATATATATATATAAAAATACATACAGTGAAATGCTAAAAATAAGTGATAGTAAAACGCTCGCAGAAATCTGAGATGTGCATAGGTAGGTACATTTACATTGTAAATTATTATTTTAACTATTATCATGTTTTTATAAATTTTGTTGAGATTATACTTCATATATTATAATGCCAAATGTTGTATTTATATTCCTTTAAAATTGTATTCTGTAAAAATAAAGAAACTGACTAGGTACTTGTTACATACAGTGCACCAGGAGGTAGCACTATGTCGGATGGCCGAATGTTGTATTTCAAAAAAGTAATGACAAAAATAATTAACATTATTGTAGTACAAATTGTAATTATCACTGGCAACACTTTTAAGTTTAAATTGAGAGAAAGCGCCGCCATGGCGCCACTGTGTTTTGAACGGGGATAGACAAAATTGTGGAAATCTACCCGTAGGAGGACAGTCAATTGTGTTCGAGTTGTCGAGTCGAAAGGACGTTGACCAGTGATTGTACGAAGGAAGCATGAATAAATGGATGCCTATACTGCTGAGTTATTATTTCATCACACTAGATTCAAGATTCAAGATTCAAATTTGTTTATTCAATTTAGATTGTTATTTACAATACTTGTGAACGTCATAGAAGTTACGCCATCGGTTCGCAAACGCTACAGCGGGGAGGCCTTGGAGAAGAACCGGCAAGAAACTCCAACCCCCTTATTACAAAACGTGGACTAAAATTAGAACAGGGATTAAACAGAGTTTAAACCATGGATTATGTAAAACGTTATTACAAAACGAAGTTTATCATTAGTCTATTAGACTATCTATGGTACTAAAGTTAAACCGCCGAGACCCCTAGTTTATCTATGGACTAAGTTTGACGTTAACGGAATATTATTGTTTGTTTTTGAGGTTAATTTTGTTCAGTGCATTCCGTGCGTATTTCAGTGGTTTTTCTTTTACAAATAATTAAAAATGACAAGATATTGATATGTAAGATACGTATAGGTGGTCTGATAAACCTCGTTATTGTGTGAATCATGTGAATTAAGTGTTGAAAATTTCATACAAATACACGTTCACAAAACGGTTTGGACAAAAAATTGTGGATCTTTTACGCAATCATTTGATTTTGTGGTCCATGCATGACCATCGAAGATGCCCATTGGGTTCTGGTTTCAAGTTGTCTGTTCATTACGCAAATTGAACTCGCCATGAAGTAGGTAAGTAAGTGTTGCTTAAAATTTTGCTCAAATCTTACATGTACATTACTGTAAATATGTTTATGATTTTTTTCCTATGAATATCAGTCTTACAAAATAATAATATGTAAATGTTAAAACAATTTAACAAGTACCTAAGCTGAAAAGATAATTTCATATATCAGTATCACAATGGTAATGTAGGTACCTACCAAAGTTTGTTGCAATGTTATTATAAAACTCAAATCTTACATGTACATTACTGTAAGATAGTGAAAAACTACAAAATATACTAATATTGTTAATTATAATCGTAGATTCAAGATGATACAGTTGACTTGCATGGTGTGTCTCAAGCAGTCATCAGCAAAACTTGTAAAAAAAGTAGCAGAAATTTTATTACGGATGTCCAGAAGATTAAAAAAAACGCCTGCTACTTTACATGACCAGGAGGAAACTATGGGAAAATCCTGCAGTATTGCAAATTTTTATAGTCATAGGCGTGATTGACTGTATTAAGAATAAAGAAAATAAATGCCGATGGGAGCCAGCTATATATTAATAGAAAAGGATATTCTTCAATCAATGTGCAGGTAAATTCCGAAAGTATTTCTTTATTTTGATTATTTATTTTTTTATTTATTTATTAATTCTTCATGCACAATGTACATAGGCGGACTTAATGCCTCAGGCATTCTCTACCAGTCAACCTTAGGGTGATATGGAGATAGTAAAGTGGTAGGGTGCACAACCAGCATTAAACTTAAAAAAAGGCGAGAGAAATATTAATATATACAACGTAATAAATAAATAAACTTATATTATAATAAAAGTATAATAAATATTATATATATTACACATATTTATATAATTATAATAAATATATAATATATAATAAATTATACTACATACAATATACATACATATATAAATATATAGAGGAACAAATAAAAGATAACGACGATCAAGATTTAAGAGTTAGCTGCTTGCTCAGTGAGAAATTTTCGTAACTTAGTTTTATCTTATTGATTAGGCATAAATAGGTAATAATTGTAGGCTGAGATTGCTCAGGCCTACCATGAGTTTACTGTGAAGCATTCGCTAGCATCTGAACAGTGCTTCTAATGATCACTTAAAGAACTATAGTGTCTCATATTTATATTTATCTTTTGCCATTGCTAGATATGCCATTGCTAGATATGCCATAACTAAACAGCGCTTTAGTGGTTATTCAAAGAACTCATACATTCTCTATCTCTCTCTCTCTCTCTCTCTCTCTCTCACTCATATCTTACGCCATCGCTATGTAGCAAGTAAGTCACAGAAAACTCATGGTAAGGGTTCTTCTGATTAGGTAGATTAAGTTATTTAAATTTTTACTTTTTTGCATTCACAATGCAATTTTTATCATAGAAAAATGGAAAATAAAGTATTTAGAAAAAATCGACCCGACTCACAACCAGGTCCCATCGGAGCTGGTTGTGAGTCGGGTCGATTTTTTCTAAATACTTTACGTTCCATTTTTCTAGGTAGATTATTATAATAAATAATAACTAATTTTATTTTAAAATAGCTCTAAAAGGCTGCGTCGCTGTGTCATTTTTGGTTATTAAAAAATAATGTTGGCATCATGTTATAGTGTTAATTATAACAGTAGTATATATACAGTATATAAGTTCTAATATGCTTTTACTTTTCAGGTGGTTTCTGATGTGATGCGGATCTGAAAATCGTTGCCAGGGTGGCGTGGCAGTGTACAATCGGGGACAAATCCGGTGAACAACTTCTTACTTCTTTTCATGTGGCTGGTTCCCTGCAAGTGAATGACAAGACGCGAGCCACACGAAAAGAAGTAAGAGGTGGTCTACGAATTTGTCCCTGGCTGTATATGACTAGAATATTCCGAGAATGTAGAATGCTCGAAAGACTCAAAATAGTTATAGCGAAGCGAAGGGCTATAGAAAACTCCCAAGAGAAGCTTGGAATGGGATAGGGATATTTCAATAAAAAGATGCTTGGCGCTGTTGGCAGGAGGTGGCTGAGGGGAACGAAGTACCGTCGTATTATATGAAAATCAATATTGCAACCAAACTGACTACTGATAAGCCTGATTATTCGTTTGGATTCTTAAAAATGCTCCCAATGATTTATGTGAATTTTCTAAAGAACCAAGACTTTCGTGGTGATAAGCAGTTGATTGTAATTTGTTAATTTTTAAAATATTACATAATTCTTGCATGGTACTTGAAATGAATTCGGTTCCCCTATCTGTCGCTATTTCGTTAGGGATTCTATAACGTAATATAAAGTTATCGACGAATGCTCGCGCTACAGTATCTGTTTACTTATTTAGTAGCGGGTATGCTTCTACGTACTTCGTAAGCTCGCACTGTAACGTTAATATTTATAACAGTATCCATTTGTATCTTTAGTAAATGGACCTACCAAATCCAAATATATTTTGTCAAAACCCGTTGTTGCCGTACTAGTAATACACAGTGGCTGCTTAATATTTTTGTGAAACTTTTGTTTTTGGCATTTATCACAATTTTTAACAAATTTAATAATGGCATTGTCCATTCCTGGCCAATAGTAATAACGCTTTACGTTATTAGCCATCCTTTGAATGCCTGCATGCCCACTGGTCGGCAGTAAATGAAAATCATTTAATATGACTCGTCTATCATCCTTATTATTTATTTTCTTGACACCTTTTACTATACATAGTCGAGGTCCGGACCTTGACCCATATTTATTATTTATATATTGAGCTAGCTATGTTATAATACAAGCGGTGTCATCACTATGGAGTATGCATACTTCATTTATCTTTTGTACCTTGCAAAACATATCTAATTCTCTCGTGAGGAAGTCTCGTTTCGTACACGTTCGAAACCTGACCTTGACCCATATTTATTATTTATATATTGAGCTAGCTATGTTATAATACAAGCGGTGTCATCATTATGGAGTATGCATACTTCATTTATCTTTTGTACCTTGCAAAACATATCTAATTCTCTCGCGAGGAAATCTCGTTTCGTACACGATCGAAAACTAGGGGCGATACACAATGGTAGTAAGGATGGCGAGTATATTATAATATTATTTTGACTGGAAATATAGTCTTTTTGTTTCAATATTTTATAAAAATCCTTGTTGTTAAAACTTAATTCAGGCAAATTATTTGGTTTCTTAGGAACCCAAACTATGTTCGGTTGATCAGTCCAATCACAGTTAGAACCCATGGAAACAGAATCATTTACCTGTTTTTGCTCTTCCATTCGTTTCTTTTGTGCTCTAGTCATTACTGACATTACATTCTTTGACATGTTTTTAAGTTCGTCACTAGTAATTTCAATACTGGATAATGCATCTGCAGCTGCATTTTCTTTACCTTTCAAATACTCTACCGTGAAATCGTATTCTTCTAGGCACAAACGAAACTTAGTGAGCCTACTCGATGGATTATTCATGTTAAATAAATAAATCAAAGGGCGATGATCTGTTACAATTCTAAAGCTGCGTCCATATAAATATGGACGAAATTAATCTACCGCCCAAACGATTGCCAACAACTCCTTTTCTATGGTTGGGTAATTTTTTTCTGCCGAATTTAAAGGTCTGCTTGCATAAGCTATCGGCAAACCGTTTCTATTTGATAATACGCATCCTATAGCTATGCATCCGTGTGTAACACGAACTCGTTATTGCTCGAGAAATCTGGGTATTGTAATAAAGGTGGACTGCTGATAGCTATTTTTAGCTGTTCGAAAGCTTTACGTACTTTTTGGTACTGGGTAATTTTTCACTACCAAAACCTTTTTTGGATCTGGTTTTATTTCTTCGGGAGTCACCACATGTCCCAAATGCAAAATTTCTTTCTGTAAAAAGTGACATTTTAAGGGATTTAATTTAAAATTTACTTTTCGTAATCTTGATTATTTTTATAAAAAAATAAAACCGCCTTCTAAAAAACCACATCAAAAAAGTAAGAAATAATTCCTCACCAAATAAATAACGTAAGTACTTTGAAGTCGGGCGTGAAACATGTACAATTTTTTGTTGTTTTTGTTAAAACCCGCCCGACTTCAAAGTACTTACGTTATTTATTTGGTGAGGAATTATTTCTTACTTTTTTGATGTGGTTTTTTAGAAGGCGGTTTTATTTTTTTATAAAAATAATTTTTATTTCACTCTTTTTAGTGCATCGTGCAGGCAATTTGCGTGTTATCTGGTAAATAGGTATGTGATCAAACTCAAAACCTCCTTTTTCGAAGTCGGTTAAAATACCTTGAGGTATCCCCTTTTTAACAAAACCAGAATCATCTAAATCGGTTTATAAACAAAGGAATTATGCCTAAAGATACGTATTAAATTCACATAAAGTGGTAACGAAAACGACAGTATTTTCAAGATTTCCTGAAAACTACTGAACCGATTTCAAAATTTCAAAAAATGGGACCAACTTGGAAACCAACCTGATGTAATAACGTTTGAACCATTTCAATCGGTTCAGCCGTCTTCGAGTAATCGGTGGACATACACAAAAAAAAAAAAAAAAAAAAGAGAAAAAAACATACATACAGACGAATAGAGAACCTCCTCCTTTTTGATTTAGAAGTCGGTTAAAAATACATAATTTTTATTATGCTAACTAAGGTTACGGCCCATAACAATAATATCGTCTAAATACACTATACATAATTAAGACCAGACATAGCTATAGTCATTGCTCTACTAAACGCATTCGGACTTGTTTTTAAACCCATTGGCAATCGTTTCATTTGATAATGTTTATCCGCAATGAATGCAGTATACTTTCTGCTTTCGGGGCTTAATTTTATTTGGTAATAACTCTCATTTAAATCTAGCGTGCTAAAGTATATAGCACCAGTTAAAGAGTCTAATATTTCGGTTATATTCGGTTATTCGGTTCGGCGGGCGGTATTCTGTCAATACATATATCAACTGTCAAAACAAAATGTACTTACAACCTTAACTGACTTGGTGGTCAAATATGCACCCAAAAACTGACAGCCATTTCGATAATTTTGTACTGGTAGTGGCGCCTCCACCATTGGGTCAGATAAGTTTGTGGAGTAAATGTATTTCGCTATTGACAGTAGGTGACAGTTTTAGAGTGCGCCTGCGCGGTCGAAATTGAATACTAATCAATTACCATAACCTTAAAACGAATAAAATGTACTCTAACTAGCGCCAAAATCGCACCAGTTGCGCACAGATTGCGCAAGGACGGACTATGTAGGTACAGTTGGACGGAAATCACCCGCAACAGCTGCAATCGGGGATGTCAGTGCGACATGACGTCATCGCAATAGCGCGCAAGGAAAGCAAATTTACAAAAGCTGGTGAAACTATACAACGCTGAAACTTTGGAAATCATGGCCAGATTTCGATGAAACAAAAACTGTTAGTACTTACAAGAGTACGCGCATTAAATGCAGTATTTTTTATACTAATATTTTGATGTGTTGGTGTGACTCATTCAGCATAATTTTTTTCTTTGTCTACCAATTTTCGAAACCACAGCGATGAATCAACATCAGGAGTTTCCTCTTCAGCTAGATCTAAGAAATTTTTAATGTGATTTAATTCATCATGCATTTCAAAAGGTGGTAATTCTGGTTTAGCTATATTTAATAAATATTCATTAGCTGCTTCACATCTCGTCTGTTGACCACTTTCAAGACATCTGTCGTATTTGTTCAATGCAACAACCACTAATTTTGTAATTATTGATTTAGCTTTATCATAATTTGTACAGTTTTTAGTGTCAGTAAATATAACACGTAAAACGTTTTCACTCTTTTGTCTATAAATTTAAAACATGTCAAACCGTATAAACACTTAACAAAGTGTGAAGTGTCAAGTCTTATAAGGCAGCCAGGGACATAGGAAGACTTCATTTTTAAAACATTATAGCACTGACTGATATAATCTCGTGTAGTTTTAAATTTTATATTCATGTAGTTATTATAAATGGTGAACGCTTTAATTGCTGCCCGAATTAAAGCCGACGAATCATCACAAATAAGCTCGTTTGGAGATATTATTCTTCCACATTATTAACCATTGGTAAATACTTTTCAGTGTGAGTTTCAGAGATCATTTGGCATAAGGAAATTGAATTTTCTGGTAGTTTAAGCATCAACACATATAGAAATAAGTGCTTCGGTTGATAGCTTTTATTTAGATCATTGGGGGGAGGAAATTTATGAAAAAGAGATCCGGTTGCATTATCGCTTACAACTGTGTAGTTTGTTGTTAAATCACCATCATCATCATCATTTCAGCCGTACGACGCCCACTGCTGGGCATAGGCCTCCCCCAAGGATACCTATTATAAAATTTTGCTTGAGACACAGTCCAGTAATATAGAAAAAATGGGAAAATTCTGCAATAATATAAAAGACCTACATCTCCGCTGGGGATTTGTGAAATTGCCTGCAAATCGAAAGATGCTGAAATAAAGTTCTTTTCTTTTTCAGCTTGTCCCTTTGTTTCTCGCTATTCCATGCATCTTTTCTTTGAATGTGCTGTTTATATTCTTCTTCAATTTTAACTTTCTCTAATCTAATCTAATTGATGATACTTGGTGACACAAATGACACTGGTCTTTTTTGGGAACAAAAAACCCCACGTTAAATTCGGTGCAAAATATATTTCGATATATACTCTCTGGCACGGGCGTAAGGCTCTTCGTCTCACACTCTTCTACATAAATGTGGGATCAATAAAAAAGTATTGTGGCTTGAAAACAGAATTATTTCACTTTTTCTTAATTTAAACACCTTAGCACACACTACGTCTTCTGTCATTCCCTTGCGTATATCCCTCTGCCTCATTTCCTCGTACATCCCTTTCTTGCATTCATACGTTCCTTTTCACGCTCCATACCAACTTCACTAATCCTACACTCGGCCGTCCTGCACTTCTGGCTGACCTCAGACATACATACAGTTTCACAAAATATACATAGGTACCTACTTAAAACATGTAAACATAGGTACTTAAAACATGTTACACAATCAGAACTTAAATACTTAAACATTTATGCTATATTCAGAAGGATTATAAACTTATCATAATCACAAGCATTATGAACTTATTTAGATATTCAAAAAACTTAACACTACTATTCACTTAGTACAGGAACTTGGAATCATGTGAAGTACTATACATACTTGTTTAAATTACATCTTACACTTTAAACAATAAGCATTTTACAAATCTTATAAACTAACATCAGTAGGAACTTGGGACCCAGCCAGCGACATAATCCACCATAAACCCAGCGACAGCATCAGCTAAACTACAAGCTCACGTCCGCAAGATCGAAGAATGGCTAGACAAATGGCGCATTAAAGCAAACCAAAGCAAATATGCCCACGTTACCTTTACTCTCAGAAAACCGACTTGCCCTCCTATAAAACTCTACAATGAGGATATTCCCCAAGCTGAAGATGCCAAATATCTCGGAATGCATCTTGATCGAAGGTTGACTTGGAGAAAGCATATTTGGACTAAGCGTAAACAACTGGACATAAAAGTAAGATCGATGTATTGGCTAATAGGTCGGAAATCTCATCTGTCACACGAAAGCAAGATTGCAATATATAAGACCATACTAAAACCAATATGGACATATGGTATTCAACTGTGGGGGACTGCTAGTAACAGCAATATCGAGATTCTCGAAAGATTCCAGAGCAAAACATTGAGAGCCATGTTAAACATACCATACTACGTGAGCAACAAATATATACATGAGGATCTAAACATCAATACAGTCAAACAGGAGATTGCTAAACATAGTAAAACTTATCAAACTCGAATATCAACTCACGTCAATGAGCTGGCCTCTAAACTACAGGGTACAGTAAGTGTGTCACACAACCGTTTGAAGCGACATGATGTCCCTACGCTAGTTGCGAGATTCGATTAAAGAACGAATAAGGAGTTCTTTGTGCTAGTATTGACATAATCCAAATTTCATACCAACTGATTGGCTTATTGTGTCAACACAGATCGCCAAGTTGCAGATAAACAAAACAAAAAAAAAAAAAGTAGGAACTTGTTTAAATTACATCTTGCACTTTAGACAAACATTTTATAATATCTTCTAAACTACCATCAGAAAAACTACACTAAGGGGCATCTAACACAAACATTTTTCCTTTCATACATCATCTTTCATAAACAACAAAAAGCAAATTGCTCACCATCATCCTGTTGATACCCGACTTGATCACCCATCTGAATCCCTGGTATAGTCTGGGAAAGGCTTCATGAAGTCAGACGATGTGGAAGTTTTGTTAGGACCTTCAGAGTGTACATTCAACTTCTCGACATCGTAGCGGTGGTTCCTCTTTACCTTTGTTACCTTGTATGGTCCCAAAAACTTCGGTTTTATCTTCAAACAACTGCCATACTGAGTTCGCTTTATAGCTACCAAGTCGCCTTCTTTATACACTTTACTTTCTTTTCGGTTTTTGTTTTAGTCACGTCTGTTCTCTTCTTGGACCTTTAAAATTTGTTGTTTTGCACTTTTCCTGAGCTCTTCTCTATGTTGAATAAAACTACTTCTTTCTTCGTGTGACAATAATTCTAATAACTCCAAATCTTCTTTTCTATACATTTTTGTTCCAATAAGCATTTCAAAAGGGGTTGAATTGATACTACGCTGAAAAGTGCTATTCAATGCTCTCTGCACCTTGCTGATATGCTTGTACCATTGTCCTGGTTGTTCTATTGACAGCTTGGTTAAAACAGATATAATTATTGTGTATCAACTTGTCCATTTCCTCTTGGTACTCCTGTTGTTATTAACACCTGTTCTATCTTCTCATGTTCACAATACTGTTTAAAGTCATTACTCGTAAATGCAGTACCTCTGTCTGTTATAACTCTCTTAGGGTTGCCAAATATCTGCTGATGGATGTTCATTTTGTTCAGCACTTCTCGAGTTGATGTTGTTTTTGTTGGGTACAACCAAACAAACTTCGTTAAACTGTCTACCATGGTGAGTATATGGTTATACTGTTTTCTTGTTTCGGTGAGAGGTCCAACATGATCTAAATGAATAGTATGTAAAGGAACATCTTCTTTGTCAATAGGGTTCAGAAATCCTTCCTGTTTCCCTTCCTTTCGAGTTGCCAACAAGCACGGAATACATGTTGAAATATAATTTTCGACTTTCTTACCTAGACGTGAAATATAAAAAACTTTTTATATTAGCTCTATTGTCTTTTTCTTTGAAAAGTTTTTAGTGTGATTTGAGTGTGATGCACATTTTCATGTGCTCTCTTGATTATCTCTATTTCCATTCTCTCAGGCACAATGAAGCTTTGTTCTATACCTTTACAGATTATCCCGTTACGTAAGCTGAAGTCTTTATAAGGTTTAGCATCTTCTAGTATCTGCTTAATAGCCTTTAGCCCATCATCACTATCCTGTGCACGTCGCAAGTCACTGTGTAGATTTAAAGTTACTAATGCTACTACAGGGTTTTATTTAAATACTTATGATAGTGAAATTACGTATAATTAATTACTCCTATCTTCACTCATTAGTAATACATTGGAATGTTAAAGTTTTGAGCACAACATCGACAGTCACAGAAAAGGATATCCATAACGCTGCACAAACTTGTTATTCAACATTAAATGTTAAATTTCTTAGTCTTCTTTTTATTTAAGGTGCTATGTTACTTAACAGAAATGTTTAGGTATAATCGAGCCTTTCGATCGGTATAATAAATTTAGAAAAATATTTTATTTACATTCAGCGGGTTCGATTCCCAGTTCAGACAGGCGATTATTTAAAATTCTTTGAATGCAGTTTGTTTTGTTTTTAAAATAAAAATGAAGTCTCCTTTCAGTAAAATTTTATATCTTCAGTATTTAAGGTACTTTCCCTCCATGTGACATAGTTTTGGGACGCCCTGTATATACCACATACCAAAATAACAATCATTAAAAAAAAATCTGTCTGTTTGTTCCGGCTAATCTATGAAACGACTGGACCGATTTTGACGAGACTTTCACTGATTTGATGATAACCACCATGACATTGGTTTATGTGCTGGTAAGTAAACATTTAAATGTTTCCGCTTAATATTATGTCTTAACAAAACATTTATGTTTTGGGTATGAATGATTGCAATGAAGACACAGTATTATTACAAATACTATACCCAAAAGATAATATTCTGCAATTCTGTTTGAATTGTTGTGTAGTATGTAACCTGTAACATGAGACTAGAGAGATAGCGGATCAAAGACATAGTTCTAGAAATTAGATAGTTAAAAAGAACAAGGATCAAGTTGTTTATCTAATGCTTTTCATGTGTCGCTATCGTTTCTCTTAATTACCATAGTATGTCAACTTGTTTTTAAGCAACATTGTAAAACAATGGTGATCATTGTATTCACATCCTATTTTTCAAAATATTATCTCCATATCATTGTAAAGAGGTCTTAACCCCCAAAATATTGTATAAACTCATTGTTTATCACTTTTTAGAAGTAATTAATTAGATATCCAAATTACCCAAATTATCATATCAATTCCTTTGTATATTCTTTTAGAAATGCGTAATTATCACCTCGGTTACCTAATAAAACGCATAACATTTTTCGCCATAAACATGAAACGCATCGTGTTGAAAGGCATAATCATCGAAATGCATAATTCTTAAAAGCATAATTTCATAACGCATACTTTTTTTGCCCGAATTTTGAAAGGCATAATCATCGAAAGGCATAATTTCAATAAGCATAATTATCTAAAGGCATAACTTTTAAATGTTTTAATACTTAAAAGGCATAATTTCAAAATGCATAAATTTAACGGGGTATTATCTTGTATTTATTTATTTTGAAGCTAGGTCTGTAAAAATAAAAAAGTATTTTCTGGCGCTTCGCCGGCCGCTGCCGCGGCACGCTCGCTTCGCTCGCTCGGCTCGCGCGGCGTATTGGTCACTGTTCTAACCTAACCTAACCTAAAACGACTGTTAGGATTTCTTGGGTGGCGGGGGGCTTTGCCCCCCGAGCCCCCTTGGTGGGGTGCTGCGCACCCTCGTCCCCCTGCTCCTCTGTTTTCTTCCATTTGAACTAAATTCAGAACATATAGAGTAAAAAATTTTTTTTTGCCCATTGGATGTCTCTCAAATACCTCCGGGGTTGTTAAAAGGGTATCAAAAATTTCGTCAGATTATGGCTGCGACGCACCGTTTTCGAGGTATTGACATTTTTATGAAATAATGTTTTTAAAAATTAATTATCCTTACTTATTTACTTATTATATTATTTATATTATCACTACATAGTATAAAACAAAGTCGCTTTCTCTGTCCCTATGTCCCTTTGTACGCTTAAATCTTTGAAACTACGCAACGGATTTTGATGCGTTTTTTTTTAATAGATAGAGTGATTCAAGAGGAAGGTTTATATGTACTTTTTATCCCGATATTCCCACGGGAACGGGAACCACGCGGGTGAAACCGCGGGCGGCCGCTAGTTATATTATAAATGCGTGTCTGTCTGTCTGTGTGTTACACAATCACACCTAAACTACTGAACCGATTTGAATGAATTTTGGTACAGAGATAGTCTAGAGCCTGAGAAAGGACATAGGCTACTTTTTATTCCTGAAAAATATCACCTTCCCGCGGGATAACGTCGTGTAGATAACACGCGGGCGAAGCCGCGGGCGGAAGGCTAGTGCTTTATAAAGTTATGCGTTTTAAAGTATGCTTTAAGAAATTATGACAAACGAAAATATGAATTTCGAATATTATGCATTTTAATATTATGCCTTTCAACTATTATGCATTATTATCATTATGCGTTATGAAATTTATGTCAAGGAATAAAATGCTTTTCAATATTATGCCTTATGATGTACGCCAAATGAAATTATGACAATCAACTGTATGCGTTTCAATGTGTCACCATTACCGCATATACGTTTTCTGGAAAATAACAGAAAACGAGATAGCAAAACTGTATAAAAGCAATGCTTCTGCCGTGACACTTCGGATCTTGGATAACTTTCGTAGTAGCAGCTATAGTCATAATACTTACCACGTTGTACCTCCAAATTGTATTGAATAATAGTTTCAAATAAAACATTGTTTAAGAAAAGTTTTATTCAAAAAGTCTTCCAAAGAAAATAGCCTATCATGCAAGATCGCATCATAAAATAAAATTGGTGTCAGAAGTGTGGGATTGATTCGACTTTGAAAAAAAAGGTGATTCCCAAATCTTTACGAATAACAACTCATTGGCATTATAAGAAGACAAAGAGTACAACTGTAATATCAGACACTGAGCAGTGGCGTGCCTAGGGTCTGAGATCAGGGCAAGCCCGAAGACCTAAAGCCAAAAAAGGCGTCCATTTTTTATAACGACTCCGTAGCTCAGTGGTTAGAGCAGTCGCCCGGAAAGCGAAAGGTCGTGGGTTCGTGTCCCATCGGAGCTGGTTGTGAGTTTTGTGAGACGGGTCGATTTTTTCAAAATACTTCATTTTCCATTTTTCAATAATAAAAATTGCATTGTGAATGCAAAAAAGTACTTAAATAAAGGCTTAATTAAAAAATCGTTTTTGATTTGGTAGTCCTAAACCAACGTAATTATAAATGTGCAACTGCGCCGAAATATCGGGAACTCGAAAAACAAAATAAACATGGTAAAAATCCCGTTTTTCATAATAGTTATAGTGATAATGACCATGTAAGTTTAAAATCTTATTTTGTAATTATAAATGGTTTCGAAAATCAGAAAAAACGGATTTGCAAATAAACTATTACATTTACAACCAAACAAACAGCTGAAAAAAATACCCGTGTTAGACACTTATTATGTCAAGAATTTTAGATCTTGTAACTTTACACGATATAAAGATAAAAATAAATGTGATAAATTTTAGACTTGTCGTACTTTAGAGATCGAATACTCAGTTTCCATAACATTAAGACACATGACATATATTAAATGAATTTAAGTAATTCATGAACATTAGTTCCTGTTAATTTCAGCTTTCAATTCCAGCTATCATGAAAGATATATCAAAAACAAGATTAAGACAGCAATTCTTTAATAAGCCGCCCAAATTGTACAGGTCACGTAAAAGCGACCGCGCCATATATAAGCGTAACCATCTTAAATGAACGGGATATTTTCTACGAGTTTTGTACACATTTCTATTGAATTGCCTTTTGTGAGTCTTGCTAGTTTGCAAAATACACAAATCTGGAGTAGGTCTGTCTGAAAATACTCGCTGCTTTTTCGGCAAAGTCAAATGAATTTACCTTTCCCTCGCCTCACCGGCCGGGCGGCGCCGATCAAAACTTTTAACACATTTTAATCTTTCACAATCACAAAAAACAACATCACTCGTCGTTCTGAATTCTGACATCTTTTTGTACAACGAAAAACACTAATTAATGCAAAACAGAAAACTTTATCAAAGAAACATTGGCTCAATCAAACTGCAAAACAACCTGTTATTACTTAATTCACCCAGGTGATCGCATTGCTCCTGATTGGCCCGTTTGTATGCGCTACGCAACGCAGCCATTGGCCTGATTGTGTGCTGCTGTGCAGGGATTGGCCCGATCGTGAGCTGTTTCTGCGGGTTCATCGCTCCCACTTGCGGCTAACTTCCTTTGCATGCCGGCTTTTGCTCAGTTTTGAAATTTCTCATAGAATCTATAGATAGGTACAGCAGTATGTATGTAGTGGGGTACCAGTTTCGTTAATGTTAGAAGAGTGCGGATATATGAATTCGCAAAGCCCGGTTGCAAGCCAACGAGTGCGAGAGAGATGAATTGTATTTTTCGATTAATACGCTATAGTAGTTAATGACTTGTCTATCGAACAGTTGTTTCAAAAATTTAGTTTTTGATTGAAAATTTACGTTTGTGAATATTATTTCGTTGTTATCATTAATTGTGATTCGTTAGTAGTGTAAATAAGATTTTGTTAGGGCAAGCCCGGCTTTTGGGCTTGTATGGAGGTACCGCCACTGACACTGAGGTATCAGATAGCGATAGTGAAGACCAGGAATTTGACGACGACAACTCCTCAACTTCGGACGGGATATCAACTTCATCACCTGATCCAGCAAACGAAGAACTGCCACCGCTACCTCCGTTGGGTGAACATCCACCACTGCCTTCGTTAGGTGCGTATTCATCGCTGCCTTCTCCAGAACTACCAAATAGAGTTCGCCGCTGGAATTTGGACCAATGCACTATGGTCTCAAAGTAGGACAAAATAGAAAAATGTCTTAGTTCATCTACCTACCCACTATTTAACCTCACATTATCATTCAGTACTAACCGTACGTCTTTGAGGTAAAAGTGGTTTAAATACAATTGTTTTCTTTATTATTTCGTCATTGAAAGTTGCAACATTGAACATTAAGTGTCTAGCGCTATTAATAAATCGTTTTAAAAGATGTTTTTAGATAAACCATACTTGGAAAGTATTAATTAAGTGATTGTGAGTGAGTGTGTGTGAGTGATTACGTCAATTCAGATCAGTGGCAGATCATGTTTCGACCCATTTCACAATATTAACATATATGTGAGTCTACGGTCTGAAATGTGCTAGCCGCTTACTGTGGAGAAATACCACTATCTGAAGGATGTGAAGTTTGGTAAAAATCGAAACCTTGCTGTCTTCGAGCTTGAAAGAGTGTCGAAATTTATTTCTTAGAAATAAGGAATTTGTGGGTTTAGGCCCGGGACAAGAATGGCTTCCGTTGCGAAACGCGCTGTTTTGTACAGACGTGAGAGGAGTGGTTACTGTTATGTGCAGCTGTTCCGAGACGTCTTAGGTTTTAGGATTAATGTTAAGGAAACGAAAAGGATTTTTGGTAAATTTCCAAAATTGAAGGATGTGTTGATGCAGCTCGTGCGTCTTAGTTCAGGAGACGTATATGTGCACGCTTTAGTACCTCCGTATTTTCATTGTACCATGATTACGAGAATGAGGTTGTTTTGTTGAGTAAACTGGTATCTCGTCACATGTTCTCAGACGCTCTGATAGGGGGTTATGACGCTGCTGAGGATGTAGCTATTCAGCAGAGTGACTTGGCGAAACGAGTGGCATCTCTAGCGGCCGTTGGTCCGCAGAGTACGCACCAGATATTGGCGACTGCAGCTGCGGTAGTCTTCAAAAAGGAGTTGGCTAAGCCGGATTCGCAGCTTGTACAGTTTGTACAGGATATCACCAGCGATTCGTCGCGAGGCAGGAAAATTTATCTTCCTTACCGGCTTCAACCATTGGACTTAACTTTGATGCAAGCCCGCTACAAACACCAACTCAAATTATCCGCTACCGCGTGCATCCGCACGCGGTAGCGGGTAATTTGCAGCGCTTATGCCATCATTGTCCACTCGGAATATGACATTAGTCGTGAGGAACTCGCTCGCGCCTTTGACAATCACAAGACTCGGATAGCCGTTTCAGCAATACACTTTGATGCTCGAGTCTTTACGCAGAGTTCCTTTCTGATTGAGTCGATGAAGGCGAGGGTTGTGATTGCGAAAGGGAAAATACATTTTGACTTTACTGGTGATACGTCTTACAGTTACACTCATGACTATGACAATTATTTAGAGATATTGACGACCAACGTCTTACTCACGCCCGAGGGGCGCTGCTACCTTGTGGAAAAAATCGGACAGCGAGGGGCGACGATGTTCATTCGTTACACTCTCTGCGATGTCGAACCGGAGGTGAAAGTTGAGGACTTGCGCTGCTGTTTCTGGCTGCAGGGCTTTGACGAGATACTGGTGGTTTCTACTTGGCAATTTCAGAATGGATATTACAGAGACTCGAAATTTGTCCGGACGGGAGAAGATGATAGTAACGGCAGATTTCTGAGGAAACATATTGAGGTCAGTAAGAAGCTGATCTTGGCCAATTGTTTACGAGCTTCGGAAAGAGGATTTAACTTAAGTGAAATGTTGTCTGCCGCAATATCCTTTAACGCTCGTTTGACGATCAACGGACAGGACGTCCGTAATGACAAGGACAGGCTGGATGTGGAAACCCTGATTGATTTGGTCGTCGCGTGCTATTGTATGGCCTATTTGCTGCGTTACGGTGCAGGCAAGACCGTCGAAAACTTCACGGCGCAAGAAAGAAATAAACGCTCCGGCAGTAGGCTGGGTTTTCTTAGTTTTGTCGGGTTGGTCGCTCAACAACTAATACCGACGATGTGGTTGAAGCAAAAGTGGAATTCGTTTGTGGAATACCTCAGTGATAAGAGAGAAAGTAATGACATGACATTTAAAGTATCGCAGTCTGTGCGTGTCGTAACTATGGAGGAGCACGTGTCGATTTTGGCGAAGTATCAGCACCATGTCGGCGAGGCGATACTGAAGGTCGATGAGGGTGCAGATCTGTTGGATGTGCGTGATGTCTTGGAGTTAAAGTATAAGAAAGGAAAACTGACCGGCGTGCCGAAGGACGAAAGTAGGGGAAAAGTTGAAAAGACCACCACGCGCAAGAAAAAGGAGGTTGTTGCCTCAACTATTACCCCAAGCGCGGTTTCGGGCTCCACTTTGGTATTGCCGGAGGAAGGCGGTAAGAAAGCTTTGAAGAAGATAACTAACGAAGCGGTTCGAGCAATGTCACATCTGTTCGCAACTGAACCGCTGAGGGAAACTAGTTTAGCGGCTTTGAAGGACTTGCGTACTAAGTCGGACTCCGCTTGCGGTTCTTTGCATACCGTGCGTATGGTTGGAGACGGAAGATGTGCCTTTTACGCTATGCTTCATTGCATAGGTTTACCTCCAACCGTTGAGGCCGTTGAATCTCTCAAGAGAATTTTGTGGCTTTCGTGTCCGGAAGAGAGACGTGACGACAACCGTAATCTGTTGTTGGATGATTTCGCTGACGTGTGCGCGTGGGGAACGACTGATAACTTCGGTTTATTTTCCGCTTTGGTCGGTAGCGATCTATGCGTGCATGTAGTGAGCGGAGAAAAACAAGAAATGGCTACGCGCGCTTACTCGCGTGCTGAGGGTGCTGAGCATTCGATGCATGTGCGTTGGAACGTGCAAGGAGCTGGGCACGTTGATATGTATGAGGGACCAACTTTCCAGGATGACGTGCGCTCGCGCGTAAGTAACTTCGTCAGGAATGTGCAGACCGCGTTATTTGACTTGAAAGGCAACTCACCAGTGTTTTATGAGGAAGCTTCGAGGTTGCCGCAAAACCAGTATGTAAACCGATCAGGTCTTAAACTCTTGAGTCTCCTCGCGATGCATCCGGAACTTCAGACAAAGGGAAGAGTGTTGGACTTGTGTGGTGCTCCTGGAGGATGCTTGAGTGTTTTGAGGCGTCTTAATGCGGATGTTTACTCTGTTTCGGGACCCGCAATTGAATATTCGGAAGCTGCGCTTGGAGCGGAGATTGTGAAACTGGACATTACAACGGAGGGTGCGCTAGATACTTTCGCGGCCGAGAGTTGCGACTTAGTTGTTGCGGACGGGGGAAACGACGAGAGTTACAAGGATTCTACTTTATTGCATGCACAGGAACGAATTATCCGTCGCGTGTTGAAGAAAAACGGAAATTGCATATTGAAGATCTGCAACTTTTTCGACCATCTAGAGGAGATGCGTGATTTCTTCAGTGCTTTCGCTCGGGTTGTGGTGGAGAAACCTGATTTTTCAGCCAGTGGAAACACTGAAGTTTACGCGATATGCACGGGTTATGGTCTCGAACATTCGGAAGTAGTAGGTGGGGAAAAAGTTAGACAACGAATGGTGTATGGTTTGATGAAATAAGTTGAGTAAGCTGACGCGAGTAACTTAAAAACTGGCTTTCTCATTCAAGTGCTCGAGGCCAATGTTTTCGGATCTTCCGGTGAGAGACTGTGGCGACCTTTGGGTCTGGCCGGTGGTGGTAGCAGTGTGGTCATTCTGGATGCCCTGGACAAGTGTCAGTTGGTGTTGGATGCATCTTCTAGTACTCACTCGGGGACTTCGTCTGCTGAGGTTCCGGAAGTTTGTGCGACGAACGCCGCGCTCGTCCTGGCCGGGGATGTCGCGTCTTCTCGGTCTGCGGAAGTTCTCTTTTTGGAGACTATGAATGAGAAGGAAACGTCGCCTGAAAGGTCACTACACGAGAATGAGTGTGTTTTACCGGTATTATATAAGACGTGCGAGGAGAAAGTGTCGCTTAATGAAGATGAGCGTGTTTTACCGGCATTATATAGCGACGAAGTTGAAGCTGCTGTGAAGAGCTATCTGGACTCCGCCATATTGTGTGAAACGGACCACCATGAGGGTTAACTGAGTTAGCGGAAAAAAGTTGGAAGAGTTTTTGGGAAGCAACCGAAACTGTGTAAGAATGCGCCTGTGACCAGCTCGATGAAATACTCGTGTAAATCCAAAAAGACCGTTAACCCCTGTACTGATATCTGTCATGACATGACATCAAAATGTAAGCCCTACCCCGATGGCTGTCATATCATGACAATTTTTCAAGCTCGGATTTTAAGTCTGTTTTCTTAAACCAATTGATGTTTCGGATCGTCTGAGGGGGCCAGTATGGCTCTTTAGTCTGTGCTGATTCATATAACTCAGTGAGAACAGACTTCCTTTAAGAAAAAAAAATTGTTTACAAAACTTTTCGACGACGACGTAGTTTCGTAGAAGTGTCTCAAGTGTTTTGTACTGTGAAATTCTGTGATTGTGTTATTGTGCTAATAATTCGTATTAAATTACGCTAAAATCATGCCAAGGTAAGTGCTTTTTCGTTTTAAATCAAAGTTATTCAGATTTGTGCCTGTAATTTAGGATAAAAAAATATTTTCTTTCATTACTACCAGCAATTCGCCGGTACGTCGACGTATTTAATTTAATTTTACCTACTAATTCTTGATTTGTTCGAAATGTTTTTGTTGTTTTAAGTGAATAATTACATAATCAAACAGTAATGATGTGCAGAATTCCTTAAATTCATCTAAATTTGAATATTTTACGGTAAATGCACTTCTGAGAGTGACCGGTCATATTATGACGGGCATCGAGCAGTGTCATTGTACTCTTAAAATGGCGGATTTCAATTTAGTAACATAGTATGGATAAGACTTTGCGGTACCGTAAAATAATGTTTATTAATTTAATAATATTTATAAATTTTAATTTCTTTTTTATTATTTTAATGTTTTTAACCCACGACGCAAAAAGAGGGATGTTATAAGTTTGACGTGTGTGTATATCTGTCTGCCTATCTGGGCAACGTAGCTCCTAAACGACTAGACCGATTTTGATGCGTTTTTTTAATTGAAAGCTAAATTAATCGAGGTGGTTCTTAGCCACGTTTGATGAAAATCCATCTGGCCATTTATGGAGATGGTCAACTGCCTGCCGAAACGGTAAAAGATACATAGTTGGTGCTTTGACTAAAATAATGTTCACCCTGGGCAAATTCAGGTGCAATAAAAAAAACAAAATGGCGGCAAAAAATATCTGACTCTACTTTTTTATATATTTTTTATTCTCCTTTAATCTCCTTTTCTTTCTTTGCTTTGCATGGCTAAAGAACAAGAGGTGGTCAAGCGGTTGTTGGTCGAGGAGGTGGACGTGGTGGTGGACGCGGTGAGGATAGAGGGATTGGACGTGGAAGGGGGAGAGGTCGGGCTAGGGGGGTAAATCCGGAGGAGGGTAGAACCGAAGGCTTTGGAGAGGTGATAAGAGGAGCACAACGGAGGGGGGGACGTAGACCGCGATCAAGAGGTGGTCGAGGGCGAGTGCACGAAATTGGAAGGTGTTTGTTTATTTTTACTAAGTACATAATTATTTATGTATATGCAGCTGCAGCTGATTTTGTAATATACTGTTTAATTTAATAGATCGCCATTATACGTCGGCGATATAATAACGACGGATCCAGACGCCACGACGGTACATGTTGGGAACCCACTTGAGAAACCCATGCACCAAAAAGTACCACGGCGTTGGGATCCCAACCAGCCTGCGCCGTCGTTGGCCGGGTAAGTATTTTTTTATTTTTTTTTTTGCTGCTGTTAAGCTGTGTATTACATTACATATCAACTTTTTACAGATCGACCGTGACCTCGGCACACTTGCGGACACCTGGACCCTCGGCATCTGCGTCGCAGGTGCCCTCGCCAGCTGAGTAAGTTAAATAGGCACACATTTGTATCTTGCTACTGTTACAGAGCTGTTCAGTAATAATTGTGCAAATTTCGTTTTAGATTCATGGAGATTCTGAGTAGGCCGGATACTCCGCAGGGTGTATCATATGCAAGCCCTAGGCCCTCTTCGTCTCTGTAAGTGAAATTGTCAAATTGTCATCAATTTCCATGTTGCTACTGTCAAGCTCTGTATTACATTACATGTCAACTTTTTACAGATCGACTGCGACCTCGGCACTCTTGCGGACACCCAGACCCTCGGTGTCTGCGTCGCAGGTGCCCTCGCCAGCTGAGTAAGTTAAATAGGCACATATTCGTATCTTGCTACTGTTACAGAACTGTTCAGTAATAATTGTGCAAATTTCGTTTTAGATTCATGGAGATTCTGAGTAGGCCGGATACTCCGCAGGGTGTATCATATGCAAGCCCTAGGCCCTCTTCGTCTCTGTAAGTGAAATTGTCAAATTGTCATCAATTTCCATGTTGCTACTGTCAAGCTCTGTATTACATTACATGTCAACTTTTTACAGATCGACTGCGACCTCGGCACTCTTGCGGACACCCAGACCCTCGGTGTCTGCGTCGCAGGTGCCCTCGCCAGCTGAGTAAGTTAAATAGGCACATATTTGTATCTTGCTACTGTTACAGAACTGTTCAGTAATAATTGTGCAAATTTCGTTTTAGATTCATGGAGATTCTGAGTAGGCCGGATACTCCGCAGGGTGTATCATATGCAAGCCCTAGGCCCTCTTCGTCTCTGTAAGTGAAATTGTCAAATTGTCATCAATTTCCATGTTGCTACTGTCAAGCTCTGTATTACATTACATGTCAACTTTTTACAGATCGACTGCGACCTCGGCACTCTTACGGACACCCAGACCCTCGGTGTCTGCGTCGCAGGTGCCCTCGCCAGCTGAGTAAGTTAAATAGGCACATATTTGTATCTTGCTACTGCTACAGAGCTGTTTAGTAATAATTGTTCAAATTTCGTTTTAGGTTCATGGATATTGCGACGTTAGACACCCCGAAGGGTGTATCTGTAAAGCCCTCTTCGTCCGTGTAAGTGAAATAGCCATCAATATCCATATTACTACTGTCAAGCTCTGTATTAATAATATGTCTGTTTTGTTCTAGGTCTGGTAGTCGTAAACGAAAATTAATTTATAATGTGGACGATCCGGAGCTGGCGGATCTTGTAAACTATGGTAAGTCACTGACATTTATTGTTAGTCGAAAGGAAGCAGTCATGAAGAAAATATATTATTTAAACTTATTGTCTTTAGGAAGTGATCCAGATGATGACGAGGCCGTGGACGAAGATGACGACGTCTTCGGATTTATGCAGTGTCCTCGGAGCGAACGAATGTATCTGGATTCGTTGATCGATTTCGATGCTCCGATGGACCTGCCTACCGAGCCGTCATCATCGGCGGAATCAACTGGCCCGCCGCCATCCACACCCGCGCCATCCAGATCCGCGCCATCCACATCCACATCCACAGCCGTAAGTGATGCATCGGCAACCCAGGGCCCACACTCGCTCGCTGAGTTTAATTGGGAATCGTTGCCCCAACCGGCAATTACCCCCCAGCAGCGTAGGGAGAAATTTACAGGCTCGGTAGGGCCGGTTAGACATTTCGCTTCGCCTTACGAAGCCTTCGTATCGATTTGGGACCGCAGAATAATGGAATACATAGCTGCGGAAACAAATCGATACGCTGAACAATCGTTGGAAGCCGCTCTAGCTAAGGGCAGTATGGGTCCTCACAGCCGGTTGCGTCAGTATAAAAATACGAATGCTGACGAACTGTACATTTTTTTTGCATTGATCCTTGCGACCGGCATCGTTTTTAAATCAGACTTGACGGAATACTGGACCGTCAAAGGCGAAGTATTCGATACCCCGAATTTTAGTCGCTACATGACTTACACCAGATTTCTCGCCCTTGCCCAGATGTTGCATTTTTTTAATAATGAGAATGATATTAGCCACCTCTCCAGAAGCGACGCTAAAATTGCGAAGATTGCCCCAATTGTAAAGCACTTGAACGAAAAATTTCAAGCGTTTTACCAATTGGGGCAATGTATCGCTTTAGATGAGTCGTTGACGCAGTGGAAGGGGTGGCTAAGTATTAATCAGTTTATTAAAAACAAAGCAGCATCCAAGGGCGTTAAAACATATGAGGTGTGCGACTCAAATTCGGGGTATCTGTGGCGATTTAAAATGCATGCCGGTCGCAATGATGAGGACTTGAACGAGCTGGGGTACATAACACCCCTTGTACTCGAGCTCCTTAAGGGGCTCGAGTACAAGGGTCATACTGTCTTTATGGACAATTATTATAATAGTCCCCTTCTTTCTCGGCTTTTAAAAAGCCAGGGTTTCGATTGTGTGGGAACACTTAGAATAAATAGGCAAAATGTGCCCTCAAATTTAAAGGCGCTTGTGAAGCAGCCGCTTGCTGTTGGCAGCGTGCACGGTGCCACAAGTGGAGATGTAGATATTCTGGTGTGGAAAGACCGGAACGTAGTCACCTTGACTTCTACGTACCACGGCGCGGCTTCTGCTTCCAGAGATGGGAAGGCAAAGCCAACATTGGTCCATGACTACAACGTCCGCATGGGCGGTGTAGACAAAAAGGACCAAATGTTGTCAGCCTATCCTATCGAAAGGAAGCGTACCGCGGTGTGGTACAAGAAGTTTTTCCGGCGGCTACTAAACGTCAGTGTGCTCAATGGGTACATTCTACACCGGGAAAGCCCAGCACCAGAACATCCACATCCTCACGTGACCACGCACCGCCAGTTTCGCAAAACCCTTATCAGGGAATTGCTTGAAAAACATGGCCAACAGCGAGTCGTCACGTTGGAGCCCTTGGAGCCGCCACACTCATTGAAGGTGAAATTCTCGACGGAAATTCTTCGCCATTTCCCGAAAGAATTTCCCTTCAATGAGAAATTGAAACAACGTAAACGCGGCTCTTGTAGCGTCTGCCACAAGCGTACGCACTTTCTCTGCATGGGTTGCAACGTGGCGCTTTGTATCGATAGCTGTTTTACTCAATACCATTCTTAAGAATAGTACTGAGCAAAACATATATCTAAACAAATTGCTTGTTTCGGCACCTTTGCAGCGGCTCCCACCAACCTAGTGGCTGCCTGATAACTTATTGTCAGGCAGCTGATCCTAAGTAATATATTTTTACGTAAGGCTACGTTTGTGGGTTCCCACACAATCAAAACACACCTACTGACACTATGTCACTTTGCTATGTAATAGTGTGTTCTGTGGATGGTGGATGTGGATTAAATTACCTATTTAATTCCTTGCCTTTTATATTCATATTCTTTGTATTCACTATTACCTAATTTATGTTAAAAAATATTGTTAACCCCTTTTTTTGAAATCGGTTAAAAACAAAATGAATATGTTCTGTACCTCTTGTGTTAATATTCTTTGTATTCACGATTACCTTACCTTTTGTATTAATATTCTTTGTATTCATGATTACCTACTCTTTGTTAAAAAATAATTGCTAACTACTCTTTTTTGAAGTCGGTTAAAAAACAACGTCGGTTCTATACTTTTTGTATTCATATTCTTTGTATTCACGATTACTTACCTAATTTATGTAAAAAAGTTGCTAACCACTCTTTTTTGAAGTCGGTTAAAAACAATGTACGTTCCATACCTTTTGTATTAATATTTTTTGTATTCACGATTACCTTACCTAACTTTTTGTATTAATATTCTTTGAATTCACGATTACCTAATTTATGGTAAAAAAATTGCTAACCACCCTTTTTTGAAGTCGGTTAAAAAACTAATTGTGTATACTAATTTTATTTTTAAGATAAATATCTTAACCAATGTAATCATCATAACCACCAACAACTTAATGTTTACTCGTGGACCATGCATAGGCGTATCCATATTAATCACGCCGTACGGCGCCGCCAGATGTGTGGAATGGCCCATAAATTTTGTATTTGTTAAAGCTTGTAACTTTTTTTTATACTAGTGTTAAGTGATTTTTTTGTGTGTAATAGTAAGCTTATTTCATGTACTTTTAGAATAAAAGTTCATTGTTCCGTGTTTTGCCTTTGTTTATTTTTATAGAACGTAGTTTTAAAGGTCGTTCTTCCTACCGCCAAAGCGAAGGGTTTGTGATTTTACCTATTGTTTGAAATTAACGCAGTGTTGTGTCCCAATTTTTTCCTATTATTTTAAGCATGAAATAAGCTTTCTAAAAATATATACATTACTTAGATTTATTTCATTAATGCCCGTTTTCACCAACAACTCCTAAACGATCCCCTTACTAAGATGTACCTAAGCAAAGGCATTCCCTAAACCAGCCCCTTACCTAAATCTGTTTTCACCAGTTTAGGTGATACCTATAATCGGGTCCCTTAATAGGTGACAGTTCTTTTTTAATGTAGTGTTAACAAAAACCGTATTTTTACCGATAAAACATGAATATTTTAGATTTTACCAAGATTTTAAAGAAATTCATGGAATATAATAAATAATATGTAGTAATTAAATAAAATAGATTTTTTAGACACTAAATAAGTTTTAAACGGGCATTATTTACAAAACTTATTGGCTGTATGGCGAATTGACAGATCTCTTTGCCATAAAAAAAAATCACATGACACATGAATGACTGACATTTGAAGTTTGAAATGAGTCCTGTCCGTTTGGTTTTCGTTCGTGGTGTTTTCTATACTTATGTACAATAAGTTCTAAACGATTCAAGTTTTAAGTATTACACTTCATAACTACATTTACATTAATCTATTTATAATGGCGGAAAAAAGGAAACGCGGACAAAACTTTACTTTAGAGGACAAAGATAAGTTGGTAAAATTGCTCCTTCAGTACAAAGACACAATACTAAATAAGAAAACGGATGGAGCGACTAATGAGTCCAAGTGTAAGGCGTGGATAGAGCTAACAAATTCGTTTAATTCATCAGGAACTGTTTACAGGTTTGTTGATTTAAACCACTTACTTACATTCATTTTTTTTATGTTTTTCTGAGTTAAACAAAATCAAGGTTCAAAGTTGAGCTATTTTAGAAATATTTTTACGGGGCCAAAAATATCTGTATGCGAAAATTTATGTTTTTCTTGACATTTCACTATGAAAAGATGTAAATATTTTTGAATATTTGTATTACTAGATAGTAAGAGGTTAAATAAAATGCAAAAGAAAATCTATAATTTGTTATTTTTTTTTTATTCAATAGGAAAGTCAGAAATAACCCTTTTGTCACTTTCACTTGCATACTGTTTGATTATAGTACAATATATTTCAATGAAAGTAATATCATGTTGTAGATAATTTATCCACAAATCCAACGATGTACAATATGTGTGGTATTTCTAAACCGAAACGCCACAAAAGCCAATAAAGTGAAACACTTGACAAACGGCGCGGTCACGGCTCAAGTGCCGTATCAAATAACGTCTCGCAGCGCTCGGCGCGCCCATCAAGTCAGAGGTTAAAGGTGATGGGAAGTTGAGAAACGGTAAGTTGTTACCGAAGAAAGTAAGAAAGACCACGGAATATACAACCAAAACATCGCGCTCGGCCACTACGTCGTTCACCTGTCGAGACGTTGGTGTTTGTAACGGTGATTGTGAGCCTGGACCGGTGAGCTTGCGAGACAGAAAAATAAAAATAAGCTTTAACACCAAAGGGACATGTGTAGACTTCGGTGAGGTCGCGGTGGGTGATGTTTCTGAACCTGTCAAGAGCGATTGCATGTCTTCTTGCGACAGCGGCGTTGTATCGGATGGTGCTTCCGACGTGTCTGCGGACGGTCCGAGTGATACGGAGATGGTTCTGGAGCCGCCTCCGATGTGTGCTGAGTTGACGGAGGAATTGGAAGCGACCTGTGCTGAGTTGACGAAACGGGGTTGTGAAATGGAGGAAATAGGCGAGTTGCGACTCGCGGAAGTTTTACATAGTATAGATACCGTTAATGTCCCGGAAAACGAACCATTAAGGGCGACTACGACGTATTTCGCTGTGGATAAGATAAAACAGGACGTATTAATTTCGTATGCGTGGAAAGTGAAGAACGCGTATAAACTTTCAAAATGTCTGAAGGAGTTGCTTGGCTGTTCAGCAGTGGAGTGTGATGTCGTGCAGTCTATGAAAAAGCTATGTGTGTTGGACGGCGGTGCTTCTGTTGTTGAAACCGCTGTAGATGCCGTAAGGGTTTTTATAATCGTTCTTGATGATATACTGGATTTGGAAAAGAACATCTTGAATTTACTCGATCGCATTGCCGGATGTCTGCATGGGAGATCTGTCGTTGGATGTTTTTGTCTGTAAAGATTACAGCATTGATAGTTTGGCAGTAATGCAGTTTAGTAATGCCCACCCGAACATAATTTTTGTTCTATATCTTCATAATCAATATACTAAGGGTCGTGCTTTTGGATCTCCTTATTTGTATCCTAACAGTTGCAAAGTCGAGATTTTCCCTAAGCTGACCGATGAAGATTTAGGGTTGGTGAGACGACCGACTCTGTTGGATGACGGTATCCTGGAGAATCGTTACAAGAATTCTATGATAGAGCATTTGCACACATCTACGTTTGCTCAGAATGTACTGGCCGTGCGATTGAAAGGCGATTACGATCAAGCCTTGGGTGGTTGCGGCCCCAACTTGGAAACGTTGGTACGTTTAGCAAAGAAAGGTGTTTATTTTTATGACAATCATGCTAGAGCAGTGATGTCAGGCGAGGCAGTGCCCTACGGTTGGGCCTTTGTGTCGGACGGTTCTGGATGGAGATTCGTGAAGTATGATTCGGATACCATGACCTATGATGGAAGTGAAAGATATTTTATGTTCACCAGGGAGACGAAGACCATGCTTTCGGAAGAAATTGCCGAGAATCTCAGGAAGGTAGACATCAAAGCTGTGAAGGTCCCTAAGATTGTGTGGATGAATGGACCTCCCGGGTGTGGAAAGACGGAGTTTGCACTGCGGAATCACGAGAGACCCTCAGGTGAACCGGATAAGAAACGAGGAGAGATGATTTTGACAGTGACTAAAGAGAGTAATGTGAGCTTGCGCAAGCGACTGGAGGAAACGGTCGAAGAGAAGTACCTATGTCGCAATTATCGCACGGTTGCTTCCGTTTTAATGAATGGGACTGATGGGTTCGCCGCCTACTTCACCTACGCCCTGCCTCTCCGAAGGAGATGCCCGTGCGCCCACTCCTCCTGAGCCCGCACGACGCCCTTCTTTGATCGCCCAGGAAATTTTCGACCGATCTACTGACCTCCATGAATGTTACATGGTGGCTGACTTTTATTCGTGGTTGCAGAGCTTTGACCACACTGTTAAATTGAAAATTACTGCCTATGTTCCTAGATTTTATTGTTTTAATCGCAAACGTTACTGCAAAAATTGCGCCGATTACTTCTTTGTGTCAAAATTATGTATTACTTTTTACGAATATGTGAACTATCACGATAACGATTCTTTTTCATTTACATTCTTTTGTGATATATGTTATTCTCCGTTATATATTGTGGAATAAATAAAAACACATTGTTATATTAAATTGTTTAATTTTCGTCATGTCTATGTCCGTATGCTGGATTTACATTAAACATTGATATTATCTTATAGAATAAATTAGCTTGTTCCTGTTCAGACAAGTATGCAAATGATTCCCTAACTCTTAATGTCAAGTCAGTAGTATAAAATTGGGAAGTCTGGCGCACGGTTCCCTGGGAATGGATCTGGAGACTCTGAGAATGAAGACCTCAGAGACATGAGTGCCTGAGTACTCATGTTTTTGAAAACTGAAAACGCCGGAACTAACGCGCCTCTCACTAGGCGCTGTTTTTGGCGTTTTCACTTTTCAAAAACATGAGTACTCAGGCACTCATGTCTCTGAGGTCTTCATTCGCAGAGTCTCCAGATCCATTCCCAGGGAAACCGTGCGCCAGACTTCCCAATTTTATAATTACATAAACAGGTTCGCGCATACTTTTATTAGATCTAATATTTCATGTTTTCAGCCTTAATTGATAAATATTAAATAAACAGGATCGCCCATACTTTTATTAGATCCAATGTTTCATGTTTTCAAGCTTAATTGATAAATATTAAAAATGACTATACTCATATTTAAAAAGTGGAATTATTTCAAGTTATGTAGGTACCCAAGAATCTACCGAGCTTGTGTGGATATAACTTGAAGTAGGTGCTTGTGTCTCTGACTGAGATTTTCATTGATTGAAATACATCTTGATATTATTATGACTGTGTGTTATGACTATTTTATACATACCTACCCAGAAACCGTGCTGAAATCATTTTCTTCATATCGAGATAATAATAATAATAACACACTACCATTAGTGTAATTTTGAGGAACGTTGTTGAGATGATTGGTGAATAGGTTGTCTAATGGACTATTAATAAAAAACAAAAAATAATTATTGCTTAAAAAGTTTATTTTCTTTACACCATAAGTTTAAACATATTACATTTTTTAAAGCACATACATTAGAGTGATACATACAAGTTAACATTTCTGAACTCTCATATTTCTCATACAGACTTAAAATACTAGGACATCCTTTATCTTCTAAATTAAAAATACGATTGTTTTCGAGTATATCTTTCAACCATAATAGTTTTTCATCACCCTTGATAAATACATTCTTGTCTTTTAACAGTTTTACTATATCTGTGTAAAACTTAAACTTAGAATATGGAATAAATCCTTCTTTCCAGAATATATTTCTGTTTCTTTCTATCCAACACACTTGTCTCCTCTCTGTAACTGATAACTCATAAAACGGGTAGGGTGGTTTTAGTAAATATACTTGTGTTCTTCCATCACATAAAATTGCCATTTCTTTTAATATGAATCTGTTATGATCGGTTTTGAAGCCTTGAACATCTACAATGGCGTTCATGATAACTTGCGAACTATATTGCTAAGAGGTTTATATTCGACTAGCCTTTCGTTTATGATAAGACAATAAGCTGATGTGTTGTCAGGGATATCTTCCGAACATTCAATCTCTAATCGGACGTCAACAGGTCCAGTTTTTAAATTTTCGTTTTGCCTCGTACAATCGATAACAAATAATGGGGCTTTTTCTTTAAAATTTACCAGATTTAACAACGGGTCAGCTGGCAGGCTATAATATGACTGACGGAACTTGGTGTACATCTCGTATAAAATACTGTATCGGTTTTCTTTAAAGTTCAAATTCATGGGTTCATAGGGATAGTACTGAGAGTTCAGAAACAGAGTAACATTAGATACATTACAATGGTCAAATTCAGAACAACTGTTAAGTTTATTATTTTTTCTGCTAGTTTGTAAACCAAAAATTACATATCGTGGTTTTTCTAATTGGGAAGTAGTTTTAACAGACCATGAGTGTTTTGTTGTTTTTGGTAACAGAGGATATTCATATAAATCCCAATTTCTAAATGCCATTTTTATAGGTTTATCTTTTTCTAAATGTCGTAATAATGTAAGTCTTTCCCGATCTGATACCTTTATGTGAGGCACTCGCCATTGTATTCTTTGCAAGTGAACTTCAACGTGTACAATAGTAGGATCAGTCAACTTTAGACTATTTAAAATTATATTACTTCTGTTCAAAATGAGCTCATGCTTACAATTCATAATTATTTTATTATAATCTTCTGCAAATCCTAATAGTTTATTCTAAGGTATAACAACGTTAAAGTGACCGTTTGTTCTAAGGCCGTTCCGGTTCCAACCCCATAGCGCTGCAATCTTATTGTCTCCTTCATTCATAGATACATAAGATTTGATGGTTGTTGTGATACCAGCGTTTTTAACACGATCTATTTCAATACCATTTAGTTCGTACCTGATGTCTTGAAACAGGAACATAAAAGGGTTATTAGTAAATTCAAAATCCTTCTTGATCGGCTTTTGGTCATTCCCGTACGCTGTCGTGTACCCTTCAATGTGTATTGAACTCGCGGACGGGAGAATGTAAAGGTCTTGTTGTTGTATAGGTATGCGGATTTCATCGTTTTCTCCGAAACTGTTACTGTAGGGGCTGTATGTATGAATTTCATAACTTTCGATCGTGTTATCGAACTGAGGTAACTCCGAAATGTGCAGGATATTCATGTTTTAAGACCTAGTGCCCGAAGAAATTCTCTGTTACTTTTAGTTATTTGTATGTATTTTTTTATACGTCTGTTGACATTAACAGTCAAGGGTTTACTGATTTTTTGTACTTTTGTCTTTCCAGTTTTATCAAATATAATCATTTTGATTTACGTAGATGAATATGCACTTGAATTTGTTTGTCTCCGAAATCAATATAGTTTCCACTTTCATTGACAATTTTAAGAGTAAGAGATGATATATTTCTTTTGATTATTGGTAAGTAAATAATATTTCTAGGTGTTTCTGTATATCTATGACCGGGAAAAATTTTGGGCAAGAATTCGTGTAGTGTATGTGATGGCGTTCCATTAATATATGATCCTTGCACGATATCACATTCTATTTTAATCACAGACGGTGAATGATCGCTGGTTTGATCATTTGATTTATATGTTTTATCTTCATCATTCCTGTTTATTTTTTCTAAATCTGGGTTAAGTGTGGTAAAGAACAACAAACCACACTCCCAGCTATCTTCAATTATTAAAGGTGGGTGAAAATATGATTCCAATCGCGGTTTATTGCCTTTGACAAGTAAGTTAGAGACATGGTGCTATACTAATTCAAAGATGAGCCAGAAAAGGTATTTATAATATCTTATGCCAAAACTTTTTGAGAAATTTAAGACAAAGATGTCCGCAATTATAAGGATGGTTCTTTTGTTCATTTTCATAATTATAATTTATCTTAGATCCCACATATTTAACAAACTCTTTCGGTGGCTTTAAATTACCATAGCTATCAAAATATTCAACATATTCTTTAATTTTAACATAGGCTACCCAATGAGTACCTGGATTTCGAGAATTATCCAGATTTATAATGCCACTTTCTAAAAGGTCGGGATGTTTGGGTAACTCGTCTCTCATAAATACTCCACGAAAATATGGAATATTTCGAGAATGGTGTATAAGATCGACATTAGTAAGAGCTCGATTAGGTAGCCTATTATTTAGTTTTTTTTATTACTTTGTTTTGACAAACAGATTCTAAATCCTTTTTTATATTTTTCTAACTGTAATCCTTTTCCAATACATACAGATTCCAATTTTTCGTTATGTCTTTTTAATTCCGAAAGTTGTTTTTTGGCGTTTTTGACATCCTCGATTACTTTAGCAATAGATGCAGCACCGCCAGCTATACTACCGACCGCAGATAGGCCAGCAAATAGAGGAACTAAAGGTAAAAAACCGCCGGTTTTCGGGATTTGAATTACACGTGGAACCTTAATAGAAGCATCAGAAGTTACTTCCCGTGCAGCTGCAATTGCTAGATCTATTGCTGCTTTCTTGCATGTTGGCTTTAGGTTAGAGAGACGTCGTTTTGTGTAATTAACAACATTTTTCAAGTGCTTTTTGAAACCAGTCGAAGAGTATTTTTTAAGTGTTTTGTTTTTAGATTTCTTCATACCAGCACCGCTGCTTACTTTTGCTAGCATGGCTTTGTTTACTAAATGAGCGGCAATTTTTTCCCCAACACTTGAATCTGGTGCTGATGCTCGTTTTCTAGCCATTTTCATCAACTTCAAGTCTGCTCTGTGACGTTCTTTTAGAGTTTTGTACCTATTGTACGCAATATCGTGTTCCTTGCAATATTCGTCCAAAAGATTAATGCCTTTGTCTCCTCTAGCTAGTCTTTCACGTAATCTTGTTCCAGGACCACAATAATTATAACCAGGAAAATGAAGTTCAAGCGGCAAATTATTTATTAACCAATTTATAAGACTGTATTCTTTCATACTCTATAAGAGACTGATATCATTATAAGAATGTATTGACTTTATAAATTCACTTCACACTATATCAGATTGTTTTATCCAGCTATTTTCAATGGATGGTAGCCCTAACCATTTTACTAACATTTTCTTATTTTTTCTTCTTACAATTTTTTCTATGAGATATATGTGAGGGTGCTTAGTTTTCTGCAATTCTTGCTCATAAAATGCCCCTAATATAGGTCTGTGTCTTGAATCTTCTAATAAGTACGTCTTTGGTGTAGTTTGTTGGATTTTAATAATTTGAAATACTTCTGTTGACCAGTTTGGCGTGTAGCCTTTTTCAAAGACTCCTTTGTATTTACTAATACGAACATAGTCTCCAATTTCAAACTTAGATTTGACGGATTTGATATCTGTTTGATATAACTCTGCATATCTATTTAACAAGCTAACCTTATTTTTTTCATTGACCTCAACTGGCATACATCCGATAGTACGGTGAAAAGTATGGTTATAATTCCATATTATATTATTTAACGTATCGCCTCTCCATTCGTATTTTCCTTTTAAACTAAATTGCTTATATATTTTAGATTTAATAGTCCTGATTAGTCTTTCGACAATAGATGCTTTTTTTGATGAGAATGTGGAATAATGATTTATTGAAAAAGATTTCATAAGATTTTTAAATTTCTCGTTATAGAACTCCGTCCCGAAATCAGTTTGTAAGTTTTTGGGAATACGACCAGATAAAAGCAATTTCCTGAAGGAATTGCATATATCATCTTTGGTTTTTTGTTTTAAAGGGTAAGCCCAAGCGTATTTCGAAAATGTGTCTATAATAATAAGAATATATCTGTAATTTGAGTTTAATTTATGAATACTCTGCATATCAATTAAGTCAGCCTGCCATAAATCATCAATATCTTTCAATATTACATTTCTTCTAGGATAATTTTTTCTGGCGTTTTTATGTATTTCGTTGACAATATCTTCTTTACTCATGATTTTTGGTCTATATCCACTACTTTTGAGTTTATGTCTAACTAAGTCTACAACTATTATTAGTACTGAGTGCGTAACTATAACTCTCGGTTTTTATGCTTTAACAATACCAGCTTCTTTTAACTCTTCTATTATTGCCAGAATTTCATTATCATGATTATTATTCCCCACATCTCTAGATGCAACCAGTATTTTCAGTCGTTCAATAAGTTCATTTGGATCGTCCCAATATACTAATTCAGTGTTTGACTTATATTTTTTTAACTTTGGCAAACTTCCTCCTTGTTTTTTATAAGGGCAATTCAAATTCAAGCCTATGTTTGGATCAGAAATAGAATTGTTTATTTCTAATAGAATAGGTTTTATTATCTCTCTGTATTTGATACTTTTGTCTCCTTTGAGTTGTCCATTTGAATCATAATCTCTTTTATGCACGTTACTGATTAAGAGCATGTCCTTATATACAAGTTTGTCTTTTTCTGAAATGAGTTTTAAATCAGGTTTCTTTTTAAGCAACAGTTCTTTTATACCTGGGGTAAGTTCATATGTTATATTATTAATTGTGACATAATATATATTCTCATTGGTTGAAATGTTTTCCGTCTTAGTAATTTTTACCAAGGAATTTCCCATAAACAACTGGTTGCCCTCATTCCTTATTCCGAATGGTACATTAACTCCTATTGCGTTATAAATGTTAGCCAAATCACCCTTCTGAAGTGAAGTGCGCTTAGAAGCAGCATCAGTATCCGCAAACGTTAGAATTTTATCTTTACTTTCATCAGAACCACTGAACTCCGCAAGATCACTATAATATTGTTCGGAATCTTCATTTTTACAAGACTGTAAACCATACGACGCGTTCAATTTATCACTAGGATACTGTTTGTTTTGACTGGGATAACCGTTTTCAATTAAGGTTGTTAATGGTTCTGTTACTGGTTTCAAGATCTTCTTCATTGCAACATCTGTTTCATCATCAATTTCTCGCATATTTCTTATTTTAGTCTTTATGGAATCGACTGATTCAATAATCTGTTTTTTAATATTTGAATCCATTTCACCTAAAACACTACCGGTTTTTTCTATAATCGGAATAATAATGACGGTGTTTCAAATATAACGGTATTATGAGCACATTAATCCAAATGTAGAAAGTTATCGAATCCTTTTCTATATCGTCCATATTTTATTGCACAGTCCTTATTAATGACTAAAAATTGATAAGACTCTCTCCAGATAGATGCACAAATGTCTTTAAATTGGGACCATGGAATATCGCTATTTACATGTTCACTATAAATATGACGTAAATTAGTATCATCTTGCTTGAATACAATAAGTAAATTGGCGTTATCTCTTATTAATTGTTTGGGTATTTTTGAGTAAGTTTGTGTCAAGTAAAAACTGTCTATATGTTTATGACGTCCCATACAAAAATAGTTACGCATATTAGTTTGATTTTCACAAATGACATCATCGAATATTATAACAGAATTTGGTAATGCTTTACTAGGGTGTAGAACTTCTATGTCATTGCTATAAATAAAATAATTTACTTCGGGTATTTGTTTTAATATCTCGGCTAAAATACGATACTTTGGTTGAAATGAAGTTTTTGTGTAGAGGTATATATTTTTAAATTTTAAACCATTACGATGCAATAATAAGCTAAGAATAACATTGGTTTTACCACAGTTTGATGGGCCACATATAATACAGCGAATATCATTTGGTAATAGAACACAATGTCTAGGAATCGTTTTCGAATTAGAATCGATGTTAATATTAATAATCTCCAGATCATGTGGTTGTTTGACCCATTTCATTTTGTATTTTATGTAGTTGCGTGAATAATAAAAGAAAAATGCTTTAGATAAGTATAAAACCGATTATACTCTGCTGTTTCTTGTTTATTAATAAGATACAATTTTATCATCATTCGTTTATAAATTATTAATTACCATGTATGTATGTATGTATGTATGTGTGTGTGTGTGTGTGTGTGTGTGTTTGTGCGTGTGTTGGGACCAGTTCCGTAAACGTAATGATAACAACATAGGTTTTATTGTATTTAAGTCTTTATTATACAGTACATTTCAGATCTCTTTTAGAGATAAGTCCACCTTTGCTCACATTTTTCAATTATATTTGTGTTCAATGTATTTTTAATGTGCAATAAAGAGTAGGTATAATACATTTTATTAGGCATAGACGTACTATAGTAAAATATACATTAGTCTAAATAACAAATAGGTAAATATACATTTACCTCGTAAATTAAACCTATACAATATATTATTTATAAGAAGGAGACATGGTGAGTATGTAAATATTACGTATTTATTTATTTATTGTATACCTATTAACAGATTGACACAAATTTTATACAATTAAGTCTAATAACACAAGTTTAGGTCAAACGTGAAGTCCAATTTATAATAAGTATACACAACATTTTCGATACACACTTACTGTTTTGAGAACTAAATAACTATATATTATTTATTTCAATAGATAAAAGCAACGCGCTGGTTCATAGTTCCAAGACTGTCGTGATGACTAACTCGTGATCCCATTCATTTATGTATTGTAACATAATAATAAATAGAACGCGACACCTTTCACAATATTGTTATCATGACTTTGTCGGGAATATGAATGAGCGCTATCTTAAATAAACTTTAAATGATGACTGTATAAAAATAATCTTCTAACATAATGTGTCAGAATGCCCCCAAGGTAACGTGTTAATTTGATTACTCAAAATTTGTCGTTTATCATCACTACGATTTAAAACTAACTTTTTTATTTCTTGTGAATAAATAACATGTTTAATGGATCGTATGAAACTCATATTACATCTAACATTTAAGTTATTCCTCAGAGTTTCTTTGTATTGATTTAGAGTTATACGCTTAGTTATATGTTTAGATACACCTTTCGCTTTATTTATTCGACTTTTCTCACTCTGTATACAATATAGTTTTGCCCTTAATCCTATAAATTCCTTGATAACGTCACCTCCCATTTCATCCTTAAATAGTCCAGGGATTTTAGAATTTAGTTGAGGTATACCATACATGTTTTCATTCGTAAAATTACTTGTATCAAAGAATGTTAAGTGTGATTTTATATCATTATAGAAGTCTTGAGTATTTATTAAATAAAGTAGACTGTCAGTATCTGTATAGCACAATTTCGCTTTATCACTGTATTTACGTTTAATAAAATCGTAATGAAACCGATATAAATGTTGTTTTGCATACTCTAATACAGAAAATCCTATGTAAATTGGTCTGTCAAGATTTATTTTTTCCTGTTTAAGTTGGATTGCAACGAAATTATTAGAAAATATACTAATACTATGTAAGTTAGGCCTTGAGATTAATTTCTCAGCCCCATTTTTTTTATTAGTTTTGTTTTCAACATATCTCCACGTGGTAATCAATTTTACATCCACCTGTTTTCTTCTGTTTTCTATTGTCTTTCCAAAAACAGCGTTGTTCAATAGTTTAAAAAAATCTTTTTCGAACTGTGACTTAGATGCTTGACGTAACCGAGTGTTTAATTGAATATATTTTTCCAGAAATCTTTCTTGTCTAAACCTAACTATTCTATGAATATTACTTAAGATTAAACCATTTTTTATACATTCTTTTAGATAAACGTAGTGAATAACATAATTAAACTTGTCATATAAACTAGCGATTAATTTTTTTGTCTTACCTCCTGGGGGGTAAATTTCTCTGGGGCAAATGGTAGATCACTATGTTTGTTGTGTAAAGAGTCTGGGTAAACCAAATCCACTTCTAAAATATAACCATACTCTGAATCATCAGACACATTAGTGACATCAAAATTTGTTATTTCTTCTTTAGACAGGAAACTAAAATCGGATACTGGCATTTTTTGCATCATGGCGTAACCGTATAAGTTATTACAATCTAGATACATGAGATAGGATGATGGTTTAGAATCGTCATAGTTAGTAAGGTATCTGTTATTTGCGTTAGCATGGCGCAAAGAGCATTGTGCTAGGCCACCACGAATTCCTCGCTCCAATAATTGATACATTTCAACATCACTAATCAAATCTAACTTTACGCCAGTATGTAAAAGCATTGCATCCCAACTTAATCCAGGTGACGTTACATAAAAAACAGGGTCTAGTCGATAATAATGCAGACTGCTTTCTCGAAACTTTTCAAATATGTCACATAATAACAATACATCAATTTTTAGATATAGGTCTGTATATTCCCCAAGAGATGCAATATTAAAAGAGTTCCAAATTGTTTGTGCTCTCAAATACTCATCGTCACTTATATGCTCTGAAGTCAGACTGTTGTAAAAATATTTTTTTGGAGGTAAACACTTCTCATCGAATTTTGCCCAACAATCTACGTAATCATAGGGATATACACCTTTTTGCTTAATCAAAGACAGCTGATTTTTACTAGGAAATACTTTTGATAAGTGATGAAAGTCATCATTAGATAAACTTTTGCTCAATACATCTAAACTGGAGCTTAAGAATTGAAATGAGTCAATAAACTTGACTTGAACAGATTTAGAATTAGGTAAATCAAAATATTTTGTGATAGTTAAATATTTTTCTTTAGTTTTTGGTATTATGTTCAAATCACCTTTATATTTTACTAATTCTTTAATAAACAAATGAGAATCGTAGTTTGTAAGATTATGAAATATTATCGGAATAAATTGTTTAGTTTGGAACATTAAATTACATTTCGAATGAGCAGGCCCGCGATACTCCGAAGTTATATGATCGTGATCATGAACTTTATCGTTACCAGTGAACGGTTCTCTACAAATGTAACAATGTGATGCTCTGAGATACTCGTTCTCTTGTTGTGTACTTAACGGCTGCATAACCTTATGAGAACGTAATATACTGTCGATAATTATGCAATCTTCAATTAACCTTTTCATAAATACTTCCGCACAATCTGAACCTCTATATGTGACATATTTGTTAAGGCTGGAATCATATGAACAACTGATATAATATGCAAAAGAAGAAGGTTTATGTACTTTATATGTTTTTGTATTTTCTGTACAGTTATCAGAGTAATTACACAGCAAACTCTCAAAATCTGCATATATTACAAATTTATGTTTTTGTTGCTTTTCAAAATTTTTAAAATATAGCTGACTATTTTTTTCCGGTAATACAGATACTATCCCAGAACAACAATGAGAACTTTGCTTTGTTTCAGTCGAGAAAAACTGCAAACACTTTTCACAAAAAAAGGTTTGTCCATGGTGTCGAGTAACTTGACTACGTACAAGCCGTTTAAGATCTTTTATCAAACAGTAATGACCGCAGTTACCTTTTTCTATGTATAACAAGTTCACATGTTTATCTTTTACCTGGTTTGTTAAATATAAGGGCCCTGTTATATTGTTTTTCTTATCAATGCCATATATGGTTATACTAATAGAAGGATTATTTCTTTCAAATACTTTTATATCATTGACAGAAGGAGGAAATACCATACCCCTTGTATTTAATACCGTTGAATAATATGGGTAGGAACTTGTTCTGTTTACACATTTGTCACACGGATATAAAGCTGATACAATACTCCAAGCAAAGCAATAGTTATCATTATTCCTAATATTCAGGCAACTTTTGGTGGATTTAATTCTTTTAGGTAAATCTATAAAACTACCTCCTCTTAGCGGTGAATACTTGTTTATGTTGACCTCAAGATGACTAATAGATCTGAAAGACCAACCAGACTCAGAATGCTCAAATTCAGTTAACTTATGTTTCAAAGTATTACTTATGTTTGAATACATTTCTTTGAGATCCGTATTACCAAAAACTACCTCATATTTAGAATTAAATGATTTTATTTGCTGCCACTCTGACTTTGGTAAAACAAAATTGGCAAACAATTCAAAGTTAACTTTTAATGATTTGTGTTTATACAGTGATAAAGTTATTAATTTTTTGACTACTTCCTCAATATCATACAAGAACTGTTCAGGTGTAAAATATTTCGATTTTTGGGTACATTTATTTTATACGTGCTGATTCTATTCTTAAAAGCAGTTGCAATCAAGTCAACAGTTTCTAATTCTGTTTTTATAATACAATTTTGTTTGTGCAAGTTAGTTCTTAAATGATATACAAGTCTATTTCTATCTATCTGAATGTTACATTTCTCACAGGTAACTCTTTTATTTGGGACCGTCTCTGAAAGAAGAAGAAACATATTCATTGAGGACATATTTATTTATTTACAAGTTTACAATAATACTGTATCTAAATATACGACACGTGCTCAAAAAAATCAAAAAAAATCAAAAATATACTTATAATTAAACACAGTTATACTCAATAATATTTATAGGTATTTGTTTTGTTAATTACTTGTCTGTCAGCATGATGTTAAGTATAGTCACTACATAGTATAAAACAAAGTCGCTTTCTCTTTCCCTATGTCCCTTTGTATGCTTAAATCTTTGAAACTACGCAACGGATTTTGATGCGGTTTTTTTTAATAGATAGAGTGATTCAAGAGGAAGGTTTATATGTACTTTTTATCCCGATATTCCCACGGGAACGGGAACCACGCGGGTGAAACCGCGGGCGGCCGCTAGTACTATAATATAGAGTGAACATCTCCACATTTTAGACAAAGTCCCGCGTGAAAATATAGGTATTAGTAATACATCTAATAAGAGAAAATATTATGAAAAACACTTAAAAACATGAATAATAAAGAATATAATATAAAATGAATCTGGATAAACGTTCAACCGAAACAAGTCATAAAAATCAAGGATGGTTTGATGTACTAACGAACGTAGTCGGCACATCTTTAAACTGTAATTTTATTTCTTTCAAAAATTTGACCAAATGTTGCCAAGCTTCTGTATTATTGTCGCTTTTAGTTTTTAAAGTTAAAATAGACTTACGCCACCTTTGTTTCGGTTTTACGTTTTCCAGTTCACTGCAAGTGTAAATTTTTAGATCAATGAAGTGGGTTCCTTGCTGATCATTTTTATGTTGTTTTGTGTAGCCGTTTGCTACCCGACGATAAATGTATGAGCATAAATCATTCGTACCGTGACCTTCATTGACTTCCTCATTATCACTGCCCATTATATCATTAGCAGTCATCCGATTACTTTTCTTTCCTTTCTTCACATTTTCGCCTGCTGCTTTGGTTCTGTGAACAATATAATAATATGTAAGTATACTTCTATATATATTTTAATTATTAATTGAATGAATTAACAAAGCATGTACCTGGGTATAATAAAAGGCAGACTTAATAGATATAATTAAAATGTTAATAATAATAATAATCTTGATCTTGCTACCGAGGGGGGAACTGCATTTTTGTATTTTTAAATGTTGTATTTTTTAGTGTTATACATTGTAAAAATTTAATGTTTAGAAATATAATTTTGTAAGTATTCAAAATGTAATAAAGGGAATAATAATAAAATACCTTTTCTTTCTCTCAATGCTGTCGTTGGACGTTACTGTCTCAACAGGTATTATACCTTTTTTCTCAGCTGCTGTTTTTACCGGTACAATAGCACTGGATTTGACCTCTGTCTTACGCCTGAAAGAAAAATCATAATGTTATTGATTTGAAATATTCTATAGAGCACACGTATTGAGTAGGTACTAACACAGATAATATAATACTATACTAGTACTAACTAATTTGTTTAATACGATCACAAATATTACCTCTTAGATTTCTTTGTTGTGTCAACATCAATAGACCTCCTCTTTTTTGTTTTTGCTGTACCACCATGTACAGGCGCAGCAGATGTGCTTGGTTGCGGTTCCTCAGGCAAAGCTCTCACCGGCATCGGCACTGGGACTACTTGTATCGGAGCCTTCCGAACTGTACTCGATGACGATGACGAGCTAGAGCTCGAACTTGAACTTGAACTGCTGGAATCATATTCCTCATCGGTAATAAGGTTTGACCTGAAATACACAAACAAAAACATTATAACAACTTACTGAGTTATCTATGTATGTTCACAAAAACGCACAAGAACTATTAAGATCAAGTTGATTACTCAACATTAGATTACCTATTATGAATGTGTAAAACTTTTTAGTACTAGATTGCCATTACAAAAGTGTTTGGACTACTTGAATTACCCATAGTCTGGATACTTAAGTACTCAAACACTGTAAGGAATTGATAAAACAGTACAAAAAAATTAATATAAAATGGTTACTCACATCTTTATCCCTTCAAACAACGAAAAAAATAATGAAGATATTTAACCAGCAAGACTGATCAAGTAATTGGGTTAGTCATGGTGACGGGTGATATTTATAGATTTAATTGCTTTACTTGTGTTGGACTCTATCACTTACATCAAAAGATCATCAAGATCAGCAATATGTCCAAATTGACGACCGATTTGGCGCAGGGGTAGGCTACCCACCTTCTGCGCCAGTGGTCTCGGGTTCGATTCCCGAACAAGACAAATATTTGTGTGCATGAACATGTCTATTTGCCTTGGTCTGGGTGTTTACTATGTATATTAAGTATGTATTTACAAACAAAAAGTAATTAAGTATATATTTATCCGTTATCAAGTTTTCCATGATACAGTTTCTTAATGAAATTAAAATGGGCTTAGATAATTGGTGTGAATGTAAGAAGTTATTTATTTTATTTATTTATTTATTTATTTATTTGTCTCAACTGCATCACCACACATATAAAGAAGGTGTCGTATGGAACATTGTTTACTCAAGTACCTATTTAAACACGACTTCAAAATATATGCACACGTTTGTCAGTTTAGCAACCTTATGCTACTTATAATAAGATGTAACAAATGTTAGAAATGTGTACAAATTATTGGATTCGACTGTACATCGTGATTTACTTATATCGAATGTAAACACGTTGTAAGTGTCTTTTGGCAATATTTCAAATTAAAACTTTCTTGGTTAGGCAATAACTTCCAAAATTAAGGCGTGTGGAAGTTCAGTTGGGACTATTGTCCGAAAATAAAAAAGTAAGAACGGTATAGTGCTACACAACATAGGGTACCATCGACAGCACATCAGGCTACGAAAACATCAGCCTTAACGAAAGGCAAACTGTCGATGAGCTGTTGACTGTACAAAGTTATTTCATTGGAAAAATCATAAAAACTCATTTACTATTTTAACTTTATAAGAAGCGGATGTCACTTAAATTTATTGGACGCGAAATAATGGCGGTAAGTTTGAATAATATTTATTTTATAGTATTGTGCACCAATGATAATTAAACTGTAGTACATAAATATTAATCTGATTTATTTTATATTAGTTCCAGGAATCCGAAGACCTTTTCCCATTCATAACTAACCGACCATTCGATCTGAGTAAGAGTCCGGAGTTAGAAATTCAAGTCGAGGATGTTGGCGGATGTTGTGGTCCCATACGACATACAAAGAGACAAAACAAGCCTGGTTTGTACACTATAATGAAGAAGCCGTCGAAAAAAGCTGTGAAAATCATTAAAATAGAAGTTTATGACACACAAATGTTAGACAATAACGAGCAAAGTACTAGCGCACCCGAAATCTGTGTCCAGTATGTGGCCTCGAGCATCTTTGATAATGTGTATTGTGACACTAGAAAAATAATAAAAGATATACAAGACTTAATGTACAAGTAGGATATTGCAATAATAAACATATTTTATTATATATTTTTTTTGTTTTTATTTTCGAATACCTAAGTAGGTAGGTATATCTACTAACTCGTAGAGATGGCAATTACGCAGGGTATTGCGCTTAGGTACGTACGAGTCAAATCTATAGAACGCAAGATCCTCAATGTGCACCATTATGACAAATAGGATTAGATTTCTTACGTTTTAACTTGCAAATTTAACACTGAAAGTATGCACGAATGAATAAAATTGGTAAGTCTGGTGCGCGGTGGGGATTTGGAGACTATGAATGAAGACCTCAGAGACATGAGTACCAGAGTAGGTACTCATGTTTTTGAAAAGTGAAAACGTTAAAACAGCACCTACAGAGGTAGACTAAATATATATTAGATTTCTTAATACCGGCGCCAGACATAGAAAAATATTTAAATAAAGACTTTGAAGACTTTGCCATGGTAAAGTAGGTACTGTAGTTTCAAATTTAACACTTTAAAGTATGCGTGAAACTGTCAATGTATACAATTGGGAAGTCTGGCGCACGGTTTCCCTGGGAATGGATCTGGAGACTCTGAGAATGAAGACCTCAGAGACATGAGTGCCTGAGTACTCATGTTTTTGAAAAGTGAAAACGCCAAAAACAGCGCCTAGTGAGAGGCGCGCTAGTTCCGGCGTTTTCACTTTTCAAAAACATGAGTACTCAGGCACTCATGTCTCTGAGGTCTTCATTCTCAGAGTCTCCAGATCCATTCCCAGGGAACCGTGCGCCAGACTTCCCAATTTTATACTACTCAAGTCGGCAATGTCGTCCCACGTTATTGTAAAATCTTTTGTCGGTTGATATGTCAGTTTAATAGATTCTTCTCCACTTGGAACCGGATAATATTGTAATTGTAGATCATCTGTATATATGTACAATTTTTTAAAGATTTGTCGTACTAATAATACTACAGTCATTGGACTTATATCTATTCCCCCTTCCACCTGTACCGCTCCAGATTTTCCCCTCTCCCACTCTTGTTGTCTTCTACTTTCATATCTGGTTTTTCTTATAACTAAATCTGAAGGAATCGTTGTCAACGGTTTCCTTGGTGTCGACGTTACTGGTTTCGGTGTCGTTGCTATTGGACTTTGTGTAGGCGTTTTTGGAGTTGTCGGCGGTGTTGTTTTTTTTTTCGATGGTCCCGCTACAGGTTCGTTACTTGTTTCAACTTGTTTATTCTGCTCCTTTTGTTCTTTCACTTTCTTTTGAATTTCTTTTGAATAATCTGATGTCGATGGCTGTATTGCATTAATTATTGCATACAAGAGTTCATAATCGTTTTCATCATAATAACCCTGACCTGGTATTCCCATTCCAGTGTTTTTGCCTATGTAATGAATTTTAATTCCCCTGTCAGATAATTCCCCTTGTTTTTCCATCCTAATTTCTTTGTTTCTGTGCATACAGGAACAGGCAATCCACAGGTATGATATCACACTCGCGAACTGGTCCCGCTTTTACACGGTAGCTCGAAGGACCACAAAGATGTATGAGCCGTTGCTAACTCACACACCTTGATTGATAATGATACGGGTTGCTGATCTTCAATGATAACGAAGATGAAGTTAAAAATAGAAATATTTATTACGAGTTTCACAATGATAAACTGTTATTATGATAAAATGCTGATGCTAATGAGTGACGCGATCGGTGGCCGATTACGGACTAAATTAAAATATAAAATTATAATAAGTAATTCAATTATGAAAAGTGCTGATCGACAAATACCTATTGTGCGGTTGAATGACCGTACAGTTATTTTGTAAATGCCTATTTAAATTTAATAAATATCTTTATTTCCTGTATTGTTAATTAAGTAGTAATATTTTGTTATGGATATTCAAGACCAAGGTATGTACTACGTTTTGTAATACGTAATTGATAGTTATTGTCTTAACAAAAAAATTACAGTACTGCTACGATATGAATTAATTAGAACTAAAAATATCTTTAATGTTTAGATATTGAGTTTTAATCATGTACCCTCGCATACCCTCCCTTGACTTTGATTTTTTTATAAAGTTGACTATGTCTACTTTAAGACTAAACACAAATTATCTGCTGGAATCTGCTGGACTTAACGTTATAAGACTGCTACGTCTTCGGAGGCTCTCGTAGCTCAAGACTACGTAGCTTGATGTTCTGATGATGATGATGATGATGATGAACAAGTAACTACTTAATTCGGAACCATTCATTACAAGCCTCAGAAGGTTACCACGTAAAGAGAAATCTATTTTATCACAAGATGTAATTAATTCTAGATTGTTAAGTTCATAACCTGTAAACATACTTTTGCATAAAGCCTATATTCATTTATTAATTTTGCTTTGCTGCCTTATTTCGGGGTGCGTAATGAATGATATAATTTCATTTGGTATAATTTCATTTCAATAACGTTCATATGACATAATAAACGTTTGTCATAACAACACTTCAACTAATTTCATTTTACATAATGTTTATTTCATATAATCATCATTTTATATAATATCATTTAACATAACGCTCATTTTATATAAAAATATTTTATATAAAACTCATTTGCTATAACGGTCATTTGATATAATTTTGTTTTATATAATCATCAATTTAGTCAATTAAAGGTATAGTGTAGGCAAAGGAGCAGGGGGCACGGGGGGCGAAGCCCCCCGCCATAAAAAGCCACAACCGTGACAAAACAATTTATAATAGGTTAGGTTAGGTTAGAACTGTGAATAAAACAAAGCGCGAGCCGAGCGAGCGAAGCGAGCGTGCCGCGGCAGCGGCCGGCGAAGCGCCAGAAATAGTTATTCCTTGATTATACTAAATGAGCGTTATATGAAATGATGTTATGTTATATAACCATTATGTGTTTTAAATATCGACGGTTAAGAACCAATTTGGTCTAAGTCAAAATATTGCACGTTACAGGAGACAAAAAAAAGTTTCAACAAGAAAAATAAGATAGGAAATATGTTTGCTTATTGTTAAGAGCATTTCTACAAACGGGTTCTTTTTTTCTCAATTCGGTGCTTGATTTAATATTTGGTTTTTTAAGTAGTTTAAATAATAAAAAATTAAGTTTATTCCATCCTGAATCTAAAACTAACAAAGGGACTAGATATTGAAAAGTGTTTTATGAGAAAAGTTAAGCACCTAATTGAGAATGCACCGAATTGAGAAAATAAACCACCGAATTTCAAAATTGCCCATCGAATTTAGAATTGATGTACCTAATATAGAAACAATGGATTTGAATGATCAAAATAATAAATACCATAAACGTTTTGTGAACTGACTGCTGGTCTATTAGTTTATTAGATGGTTAATTTTAGGATAAAGTGCGCCTATCTTTAATGTTTCTATCTTTAATTGAAAAATAAATAACAAAAACAAAAATTCAAATCAACATGATTAATTTTTCAATAGAGAACTAAGAATAAGTCTTAATTTCTATTTAAGAAGAATTTTAATAAGTTATGAAGATTCTAAATCGCAATTCTATCCATTCCAATACAAAACTATTTCATTTCTTTCCTAACAAAAATATCTTTCAGAACGTTCCATGGCTTGTTATGTAGCATCAGGGATAAATTCGGTGAACCACCTCTTACTAGTGTGGCTCACCATTCACTTGCAGTCTCTATCCATTATTGTTTTTGCATTATTCTACCCTATTAATACATAACCAAATAGCAAAAGGATCTACGTGATAATGGCAAGGCACCAGCCGGATAAACTACACAAAACAAGCAAACCGGGTAGTTAAGATAATATCGAATCAGGGTCCTGGCCTACTGGGCAACCTGCGTAAACCTGATAGCTCTATGCCTTTGGATCAGGAGGAGACGAATGCCGTTCTCCTAAAAACTCACTTCCCAAACTGCCAGCCTCTACAGCATATCGAGTGGCAGGACGTAACAAGTCACTCAACAGATGACCTCTGGTCTTTCGCTAAAAGGGTGATAACAAAGAAAAGGTAGGATGCGCAATAAACAGTTTCCTTTTAAGTAAACAGGGACGGACAACATCTTTCCTGCCCTTCTACAATAGGGGGATCAGCAACTCGTTGCAGTCATTACCCATCTTTTTCAAGCCTGCCTGGCGCATGGCTACATCCCACACCCCTGGAGGGAAGTCAGGGAAGTATTCATACCAAAACCTGGTAAGTCCCACTACACGAACCTGAAAACTTTACAACCCATTAGCCTTTCCTCCTTCCTGCTGAAGACCATGGAAAAGGTATGTGAATGGTTTTTACGAGATACAATACAATCTGTACATCCTTTACATAAGCACCAGCACGCCTACAGTGCTGGCAAATGCACAGAATTGGCACTCAATGAACTTGTCAGTAAGATTCAAAACAAACTGATATGCCTTGGTGCGTTCCTCGAAATTAATGAGGCCGTTGATAAGACTACCTTCAGCAGCATTGAGAAAGCGCTGGTAAGGAGAGTTGTCAACAGATGCTTTGTCAACATACTTTGCAACAGACTGATACAGGTATCCGGTGATGGAAACCAAAGGACGCATGTGGCAAGAGGAGGCCCCCAGGGAGGCGTCCTCTCTCCACTGATATGGAACCTGGTTGTTAGTAGACGACCTGCTCTCACTCTTTAACTCAAGTCACTTTTACACCATAGGTTACCATATGTCACCATCCTAACAATGGGTACTCAAGCATAGTCTGGTGGCCCAAAGCTGCTCAGACTCTAGGAGCAAAGAAATGCAGAGTCTTCTACGACAGGCCTGCTGTGCTCTCACTGGCTGCATTAACACTGCTCCAATTGCAGTGCTGGAGGTAATGCTTAACCTACTCCACTGCATCTTCACGTGCAACAAGAGGCAAAAGCAGAACTTAGACTGAAACACCCAGGTACCCTCAGGTTTCCAAAGGTAAGACACATAAAGGGCCAACTGGAGGAATGGTTGGACATACTCCTTGTGGAGGCGGTGTGTGATAGGGTCAAACCATCCTTCATCCTTGATAAGAAATACAAAATACAACTGGATGACTTACAAAGCTCTCAGGCACAACACAGAGCGCTTCTGATATACACCAATGCCTCCAAGACCTCTAATGGAGCGGGGACAGGTCTCAGAAGACTAAAACATACAAATTGCGCTGCCAATAAGTTCATACAACACTGTCTTTCAAGGTGAGTGTATGGGCATTTTACTGGCAGCTCAAGCAGTCGTAACCAGGGAAGTAACCGACTATGATGTGCTCTATTGATTACCATTATCATTTACGAATGGCCCTTCTAGCTGCATTCATAATATGTGAAATCTCAATTCGGTGTAAGTTTTCTCAATTCGATGCCCCATTTTCCATGGAATTGAGATCCACGGAATTCAGAAAATATTACAATTCGTCAAATTACTCGAAAATATTATAAATTACAACAATTTCTATAAAACATACTGGCAGATATCAGCTAAAGACTCAATTAATTTACCACAATTCTCATTAAATATTTCATAAACAAGATTAATGGCGCACACCGGTTTGAGAAATGACCGGACCCCAAAAACACCGAAAGATTTCGAACCTTCGAAAAATGCTCCTCAATGCGACAGGTCCCCCATCCACACACCTCGGCCGCTCGGGCGCAACCCCCGGGTGACGAGAATCAGTAGTGTGCATTCGTACTGCGCTTAGTTAGTGATATAGGTAATCAAAAGTAAATTTCACCGAATTGAGGCACACCCCTCGGACAAAATTTAAATGCGTTACTGTATGAAAACCCAAGGATGTACAATAAATATAATAACTTATATGGCTTTATTGTGTATCCCTTGTTCTGTGAATGTGAGAACTATAATAAGCAAGTTATTGTTTTAAAAGTTATGAAACAATAATGAGTAAATTCTGGGAACCGGACACTCCATTTTAAGCGAAATTCTGCCCGTTTTTGAACTTTCTGATTTTTTGGAGGAGATATGTAAAACCTGGCGGTCTTCTAGATATGCTCTCCATTAAGTCAAGAGTCCTATAAATATGTGTGATTTTTTTCAAGTACCTAATTCAATTTTAAAAGTACTTTTTTCGCCCCAGAACGTCAATCGGTCGTCTCCGTAGAAATGCCCTTAACGTTGCTTGACTTAGACCATATTTCCCAAATATTACCAGAAATAAATACGATTCTTGATTTAGGTATACCAAATTTCTACAAACTGTTTTTTCGGCAAATATTGAGGCTAGACTTAGACTGTTTTCACGGAGTGTGCGAAATTTGATTTTAAATCCAGTTGCAAAAGAAACAAAGTTGACCCAAAAAATGACTTAGACCATATTGGTTCTTAACAGTCGATATTATACAATGTAAGTGTTATAGTAAATGTTTATTATATGAAACGTTGATATATCAAATGTTCATTATACGGTTTAAAATTATATATTTTGAATTTATATCATTCGTTGATTATACAAAATGAACGTTATATGAAATGATTTTATGTAATGTGTTGTTATATTTTGTAAGTATTACACGAAATGTTGCTATATCATATATTACACACCCCTTATTTCGTAATCAAATATCATATTTTCTTACAGTATATAAGGTTTTACTTTAATTTTTACAAATTCAAGCTACTTAAATTACTTTAAATAATATTATCAAAAATATCCATTTCGACCGCCTTTGTATGGACGCGAAACCACAGTGCAATGGCATACGGACCACTACAATTTACACTTCTAGTGTTGTAAGTTTCCAATTCCTCAAACTTTCTTTCTATTCTTATTTCTTATTTTGTGCATAACTTGTGTTCTCTTTAATTTTGAATTAATTGCTTGTGTTCTCTTTATTCTTTTATCATCAATCTAATTCGTAAAAATCTAAAATAAATTCAAAATTGTTGAAGATAATAAGATACCGTCAACTTCCGTTGAAAATTTGAATACTTTTATATCAATTGATACTTTTTTACGATTTATAAAGACATTATGATGGTAACCGGGATGATGTTAGTTCATCGTTAGCCAATTGCGATCGAGCATTCTCATTAGCAGACAGGTCTCAAAAACATATTTTATTTGCATTCGTACAAAATCAGCTAGCAGATAAGAGCTCAATCGACGTGCAATCATACGATATTTTCTAAATGGGAAGATCTTAAACAATTTCTTAAATCACGTTTCGGGAATAAGAAACATGAAACTCATCTCCTAATTTCTTCGCTCGGGTTGTGGTGGAGAAACCTGATTTTTCAGCCAGTGGAAACACTGAAGTTTACGCGATATGCACGGGTTATGGTCTCGAACATTCGGAAGTAGTAGGTGGGGAAAAAGCTAGACAACGAATGGTGTATGGTTTGATGAAATACGTTGATCATACGTTGAGTAAGCTTGACGCGAGTAACTTAAAAAAAACTGGCTTTCTCATTCAAGTGCTGGAGGCCAATGTTTTCGGATCTTCCGGTGAGAGACTGTGGCGACCTTTGGGTCTGGCCGGTGGTGGTAGCAGTGTGGTCATTCTGGATGCCCTGGATAAGTGTCAGTTGGTGTTGGATGCGTCTTCTGGTGCTCACTCGGGGACTTCGTCTGCTGAGGTTCTGGAAGTTTGTGCGACGAACGCCGCGCTCGTCCTGGCCGGGGATGTCGCGTCTTCTCGGTCTGCGGAAGTTCTCTTTTTGGAGACTATGTATGAGAAGGAAACGTCGCCTGAAGGGTCACTACACGAGAATGAGTGTGTTTTACCGGTATTATATAAGACGTGCGAGGAGAAAGTGTCGCTTGATGAAGATGAACGTGTTTTACCGGCATTATATAGCGACGGAGTTGAAGCTGCTGTGAAGAGCTATCTGGACTCCGCCGTATTGTGTGAAACGGACCACCATGAGGGTAAACTGAGTTAGCGGGAAAAAGTTGGAAGAGTTTTCGGGAAGCAACCGAAACTGTGTAAGAATGCGCCTGTGACCAGCTCGATGAAATACTCGTGTAAATCCAAAAAGACCATTAAAGGTGATGGGAAGTTGAGTAACGGTAAGTTGTTACTAAAGAAAGTAAGAAAGACCACGGAATATACAACCAAAACATCGCGCTCGGCCACTACGTCATTCACCTGTCGAGACGTTGGTGTTTGTAACGGTGATTGTGAGCCTGGACCGGTGAGCTTGCGAGACAGAAAAATTAAATTAAGCTTTAACACCAAAGAGATATGTGTAGACTTCGGTGAGGTCGCGGTGGGTGATGTTTCTGAACCTGTCGAGAGCGATTGCATGTCTTCTTGCGACAGCGGCGTTGTATCGGATGGTGCTTCCGACGTGTCTGCGGACGGTCCGAGTGATACGGAGATGGTTCTGGAGCCGCCTCCGATGTGTGCTGAGTTGACGGAGGAATTGGAAGCGACCTGTGCTGAGTTGACGAAACGGGGTTGTGAAATGGAGGAAATAGGCGAATTGCGACTCGCGGAAGTTTTACATAGTATAGATACCGTTAATGTCCCGGAAAACGAACCATTAAGGGCGACTGCGACGTATTTCGCTGTGGATAAGATAAAACAGGACGTATTAATTTCGTATGCGTGGAAAGTGAAGAACGCGTATAAACTTTCAAAATGTCTGAAGGAGTTGCTTGGCTGTTCAGCAGTGGAGTGTGATGTCGTGCAGTCTATGAAAAAGCTGTGTGTTGGACGGCGGTGCTTCTGTTGTTGAAACCGCTGTAGATGCCGTAAGGGTTTTTATAATCGTTCTTGATGATATACTGGATTTGGAAAAGAACATCTTGAATTTACTCGATCGCATTGCCGGATGTCTGCATGGGAGATCTGTCGTTGGATGTTTTTGTCTGTAAAGATTACAGCATTGATAGTTTGGCAGTAATGCAGTTTAGTAATGCCCACCCGAACATAATTTTTGTTCTATATCTTCATAATCAATATACTAAGGGTCGTGCTTTTGGTTCTCCTTATTTGTATCCTAACAGTTGCAAAGTCGAGATTTTCCCTAAGCTGACCGATGAAGATTTAGGGTTGGTGAGACGACCGACTCTGTTGGATGACGGTATCCTGGAGAATCGTTACAAGAATTCTATGATAGAGCATTTGCACACATCTACGTTTGCTCAGAATGTACTGGCCGTGCGATTGAAAGGCGATTACGATCAAGCCTTGGGTGGTTGCGGCCCCAACTTGGAAACGTTGGTACGTTTAGCAAAGAAAGGTGTTTATTTTTATGACAATCATGCTAGAGCAGTGATGTCAGGCGAGGCAGTGCCCTACGGTTGGGCCTTTGTGTCGGACGGTTCTGGATGGAGATTCGTGAAGTATGATTCGGATACCATGACCTATGATGGAAGTGAAAGATATTTTATGTTCACCAGGGAGACGAAGACCATGCTTTCGGAAGAAATTGCCGAGAATCTCAGGAAGGTAGACATCAAAGCTGTGAAGGTCCCTAAGATTGTGTGGATGAATGGACCTCCCGGGTGTGGAAAGACGGAGTTTGCACTGCTGAATCACGAGAGACCCTCAGGTGAACCGGAGAAGAAACGAGGAGACATGATTTTGACAGTGACTAAAGAGAGTAATGTGAGCTTGCGCAAGCGACTGGAGGAAACGGTCGAAGAGAAGTACCTATGTCGCAATTATCGCACGGTTGCTTCCGTTTTAATGAATGGGACTGATGGGTTCGCCGCCTACTTCACCTACGCCCTGCCTCTCCGAAGGAGATGCCCGTGCGCCCACTCCTCCTGAGCCCGCACGACGCCCTTCTTTGATCGCCCAGGAAATTTTCGACCGATCTACTGACCTCCATGAATGTTACATGGTGGCTGACTTTTATTCGTGGTTGCAGAGCTTTGACCACACTGTTAAATTGAAAATTACTGCCTATGTTCCTAGATTTTATTGTTTTAATCGCAAACGTTACTGCAAAAATTGCGCCGATTACTTCTTTGTGTCAAAATTATGTATTACTTTTTACGAATATGTGAACTATCACGATAACGATTCTTTTTCATTTATATTCTTTTGTGATATATGTTATTCTCCGTTATATATTGTGGAATAAATAAAAACACATTGTTATATTAAATTGTTTAATTTTCGTCATGTCTATGTCCGTATGCTGGATTTACATTAAACATTGATATTATCTTATAGAATAAATTAGCTTGTTCCTGTTCAGACAAGTATGCAAATGATTCCCTAACTCTTAATGTCAAGTCGGCAATGTCGTCCCACGTTATTGTAAAATCTTTTGTCGGTTGATATGTCAGTTTAATAGATTCTTCTCCACTTGGAACCGGATAATATTGTAATTGTAGATCATCTGTATATATGTACAATTTTTTAAAGATTTGTCGTACTAATAATACTACAGTCATTGGACTTATATCTATTCCCCCTTCCACCTGTACCGCTCCAGATTTTCCCCTCTCCCACTCTTGTTGTCTTCTACTTTCATATCTGGTTTTTCTTATAACTAAATCTGAAGGAATCGTTGTCAACGGTTTCCTTGGTGTCGACGTTACTGGTTTCGGTGTCGTTGCTATTGGACTTTGTGTAGGCGTTTTTGGAGTTGTCGGCGGTGTTGTTTCTTTCATGGTCCCGCTACAGGTTCGTTACTTGTTTCAACTTGTTTATTCTGCTCCTTTTGTTCTTTTACTTTCTTTTGAATTTCTTTTGAATAACCTGATGTCGATGGCTGTATTGCATTAATTATTGCATACAAGAGTTCATAATCGTTTTCATCATAATAACCCTGACCTGGTATTCCCATTCCAGTGTTTTTGCCTATGTAATGAATTGTAACGGTGATTGTGAGCCTGGACCGGTGAGCTTGCGAGACAGAAAAATAAAAATAAGCTTTAACACCAAAGGGATATGTGTAGACTTCGGTGAGGTCGCGGTGGGTGATGTTTCTGAACCTGTCGAGAGCGATTGCATGTCTTCTTGCGACAGCGGCGTTGTATCGGATGGTGCTTCCGACGTGTCTGCGGACGGTCCGAGTGATACGGAGATGGTTCTGGAGCCGCCTCCGATGTGTGCTGAGTTGACGGAGGAATTGGAAGCGACCTGTGCTGAGTTGACGAAACGGGGTTGTGAAATGGAGGAAATAGGCGAATTGCGACTCGCGGAAGTTTTACATAGTATAGATACCGTTAATGTCCCGGAAAACGAACCATTAAGGGCGACTGCGACGTATTTCGCTGTGGATAAGATAAAACAGGACGTATTAATTTCGTGTGCGTGGAAAGTGAAGAACGCGTATAAACTTTCAAAATGTCTGAAGGAGTTGCTTGGCTGTTCAGCAGTGGAGTGTGATGTCGTGCAGTCTATGAAAAAGCTATGTGTGTTGGACGGCGGTGCTTCTGTTGTTGAAACCGCTGTAGATGCCGTAAGGGTTTTTATAATCGTTCTTGATGATATACTGGATTTGGAAAAGAACATCTTGAATTTACTCGATCGCATTGCCGGATGTCTGCATGGGAGATCTGTCGTTGGATGTTTTTGTCTGTAAAGATTACAGCATTGATAGTTTGGCAGTAATGCAGTTTAGTAATGCCCACCCGAACATAATTTTTGTTCTATATCTTCATAATCAATATACTAAGGGTCGTGCTTTTGGATCTCCTTATTTGTATCCTAACAGTTGCAAAGTCGAGATTTTCCCTAAGCTGACCGATGAAGATTTAGGGTTGGTGAGACGACCGACTCTGTTGGATGACGGTATCCTGGAGAATCGTTACAAGAATTCTATGATAGAGCATTTGCACACATCTACGTTTGCTCAGAATGTACTGGCCGTGCGATTGAAAGGCGATTACGATCAAGCCTTGGGTGGTTGCGGCCCCAACTTGGAAACGTTGGTACGTTTAGCAAAGAAAGGTGTTTATTTTTATGACAATCATGCTAGAGCAGTGATGTCAGGCGAGGCAGTGCCCTACGGTTGGGCCTTTGTGTCGGACGGTTCTGGATGGAGATTCGTGAAGTATGATTCGGATACCATGACCTATGATGGAAGTGAAAGATATTTTATGTTCACCAGGGAGACGAAGACCATGCTTTCGGAAGAAATTGCCGAGAATCTCAGGAAGGTAGACATCAAAGCTGTGAAGGTCCCTAAGATTGTGTGGATGAATGGACCTCCCGGGTGTGGAAAGACGGAGTTTGCACTGCGGAATCACGAGAGACCCTCAGGTGAACCGGATAAGAAACGAGGAGACATGATTTTGACAGTGACTAAAGAGAGTAATGTGAGCTTGCGCAAGCGACTGGAGGAAACGGTCGAAGAGAAGTACCTATGTCGCAATTATCGCACGGTTGCTTCCGTTTTAATGAATGGGACTGATGGGTTCGCCGCCTACTTCACCTACGCCCTGCCTCTCCGAAGGAGATGCCCGTGCGCCCACTCCTCCTGAGCCCGCACGACGCCCTTCTTTGATCGCCCAGGAAATTTTCGACCGATCTACTGACCTCCATGAATGTTACATGGTGGCTGACTTTTATTCGTGGTTGCAGAGCTTTGACCACACTGTTAAATTGAAAATTACTGCCTATGTTCCTAGATTTTATTGTTTTAATCGCAAACGTTACTGCAAAAATTGCGCCGATTACTTCTTTGTGTCAAAATTATGTATTACTTTTTACGAATATGTGAACTATCACGATAACGATTCTTTTTCATTTACATTCTTTTGTGATATATGTTATTCTCCGTTATATATTGTGGAATAAATAAAAACACATTGTTATATTAAATTGTTTAATTTTCGTCATGTCTATGTCCGTATGCTGGATTTACATTAAACATTGATATTATCTTATAGAATAAATTAGCTTGTTCCTGTTCAGACAAGTATGCAAATGATTCCCTAACTCTTAATGTCAAGTCGGCAATGTCGTCCCACGTTATTGTAAAATCTTTTGTCGGTTGATATGTCAGTTTAATAGATTCTTCTCCACTTGGAACCGGATAATATTGTAATTGTAGATCATCTGTATATATGTACAATTTTTTAAAGATTTGTCGTACTAATAATACTACAGTCATTGGACTTATATCTATTCCCCCTTCCACCTGTACCGCTCCAGATTTTCCCCTCTCCCACTCTTGTTGTCTTCTACTTTCATATCTGGCTTTTCTTATAACTAAATCTGAAGGAATCGTTGTCAACGGTTTCCTTGGTGTCGACGTTACTGGTTTCGGTGTCGTTGCTATTGGACTTTGTGTAGGCGTTTTTGGAGTTGTCGGCGGTGTTGTTTTTTTTTTTTGATTGTCCCGCTACAGGTTCGTTACTTGTTTCAACTTGTTTATTCTGCTCCTTTTGTTCTTTCACTTTCTTTTGAATTTCTTTTGAATAATCTGATGTCGATGGCTGTATTGCATTAATTATTGCATACAAGAGTTCATAATCGTTTTCATCATAATAACCCTGACCTGGTATTCCCATTCCAGTGTTTTTGCCTATGTAATGAATTGTAACGGTGATTGTGAGCCTGGACCGGTGAGATTGCGAGACAGAAAAATAAAAATAAGCTTTAACACCAAAGGGATATGTGTAGACTTCGGTGAGGTCGCGGTGGGTGATGTTTCTGAACCTGTCGAGAGCGATTGCATGTCTTCTTGCGACAGCGGCGTTGTATCGAATGGTGCTTCCGACGTGTCTGCGGACGGTCCGAGTGATACGGAGATGGTTCTGGAGCCGCCTCCGATGTGTGCTGAGTTGACGGAGGAATTGGAAGCGACCTGTGCTGAGTTGACGAAACGGGGTTGTGAAATGGAGGAAATAGGCGAATTGCGACTCGCGGAAGTTTTACATAGTATAGATACCGTTAATGTCCCGGAAAACGAACCATTAAGGGCGACTGCGACGTATTTCGCTGTGGATAAGATAAAACAGGACGTATTAATTTCGTGTGCGTGGAAAGTGAAGAACGCGTATAAACTTTCAAAATGTCTGAAGGAGTTGCTTGGCTGTTCAGCAGTGGAGTGTGATGTCGTGCAGTCTATGAAAAAGCTATGTGTGTTGGACGGCGGTGCTTCTGTTGTTGAAACCGCTGTAGATGCCGTAACGGTTTTTATAATCGTTCTTGATGATATACTGGATTTGGAAAAGAACATCTTGAATTTACTCGATCGCATTGCCGGATGTCTGCATGGGAGATCTGTCGTTGGATGTTTTTGTCTGTAAAGATTACAGCATTGATAGTTTGGCAGTAATGCAGTTTAGTAATGCCCACCCGAACATAATTTTTGTTCTATATCTTCATAATCAATATACTAAGGGTCGTGCTTTTGGATCTCCTTATTTGTATTCTAACAGTTGCAAAGTCGAGATTTTCCCTAAGCTGACCGATGAAGATTTAGGGTTGGTGAGACGACCGACTCTGTTGGATGACGGTATCCTGGAGAATCGTTACAAGAATTCTATGATAGAGCATTTGCACACATCTACGTTTGCTCAGAATGTACTGGCCGTGCGATTGAAAGGCGATTACGATCAAGCCTTGGGTGGTTGCGGCCCCAACTTGGAAACGTTGGTACGTTTAGCAAAGAAAGGTGTTTATTTTTATGACAATCATGCTAGAGCAGTGATGTCAGGCGAGGCAGTGCCCTACGGTTGGGCCTTTGTGTCGGACGGTTCTGGATGGAGATTCGTGAAGTATGATTCGGATACCATGACCTATGATGGAAGTGAAATATATTTTATGTTCACCAGGGAGACGAAGACCATGCTTTCGGAAGAAATTGCCGAGAATCTCAGGAAGGTAGACATCAAAGCTGTGAAGGTCCCTAAGATTGTGTGGATGAATGGACCTCCCGGGTGTGGAAAGACGGAGTTTGCACTGCGGAATCACGAGAGACCCTCAGGTGAACCGGATAAGAAACGAGGAGACATGATTTTGACAGTGACTAAAGAGAGTAATGTGAGCTTGCGCAAGCGACTGGAGGAAACGGTCGAAGAGAAGTACCTATGTCGCAATTATCGCACGGTTGCTTCCGTTTTAATGAATGGGACTGATGGGTTCGCCGCCTACTTCACCTACGCCCTGCCTCTCCGAAGGAGATGCCCGTGCGCCCACTCCTCCTGAGCCCGCACGACGCCCTTCTTTGATCGCCCAGGAAATTTTCGACCGATCTACTGACCTCCATGAATGTTACATGGTGGCTGACTTTTATTCGTGGTTGCAGAGCTTTGACCACACTGTTAAATTGAAAATTACTGCCTATGTTCCTAGATTTTATTGTTTTAATCGCAAACGTTACTGCAAAAATTGCGCCGATTACTTCTTTGTGTCAAAATTATGTATTACTTTTTACGAATATGTGAACTATCACGATAACGATTCTTTTTCATTTACATTCTTTTGTGATATATGTTATTCTCCGTTATATATTGTGGAATAAATAAAAACACATTGTTATATTAAATTGTTTAATTTTCGTCATGTCTATGTCCGTATGCTGGATTTACATTAAACATTGATATTATCTTATAGAATAAATTAGCTTGTTCCTGTTCAGACAAGTATGCAAATGATTCCCTAACTCTTAATGTCAAGTCGGCAATGTCGTCCCACGTTATTGTAAAATCTTTTGTCGGTTGATATGTCAGTTTAATAGATTCTTCTCCACTTGGAACCGGATAATATTGTAATTGTAGATCATCTGTATATATGTACAATTTTTTAAAGATTTGTCGTACTAATAATACTACAGTCATTGGACTTATATCTATTCCCCCTTCCACCTGTACCGCTCCAGATTTTCCCCTCTCCCACTCTTGTTGTCTTCTACTTTCATATCTGGCTTTTCTTATAACTAAATCTGAAGGAATCGTTGTCAACGGTTTCCTTGGTGTCGACGTTACTGGTTTCGGTGTCGTTGCTATTGGACTTTGTGTAGGCGTTTTTGGAGTTGTCGGCGGTGTTGTTTTTTTTTTCGATGGTCCCGCTACAGGTTCGTTACTTGTTTCAACTTGTTTATTCTGCTCCTTTTGTTCTTTCACTTTCTTTTGAATTTCTTTTGAATAATCTGATGTCGATGGCTGTATTGCATTAATTATTGCATACAAGAGTTCATAATCGTTTTCATCATAATAACCCTGACCTGGTATTCCCATTCCAGTGTTTTTGCCTATGTAATGAATTTTAATTCCCCTGTCAGATAATTCCCCTTGTTTTTCCATCCTAATTTCTTTGCAGTTGTCAATTTTTCTTCATCTGACATGTATGCCGTTATCTTTTTTGACCTGGGACTGTTGCCGCCTTGATGTATCTCAAATTTTGCCGCTCGTCATATTCCCCAATCTCAAACCATTCCTTAGATTTTTTTGCAGCCACAGTCGGCGATGGAGTATCTGGCGTTTTTCTCTTCGTACCCGTAGTCTGGGTGTTCTGGGACGTCGTCTCCGTCGTTGGCGTTCGCGATGTCGTATGGTCTTCTCTTTGCCGTTCTTGTCTCGGTGATTCTTGTCTCCCCTGTTGCGCATCGGTCTGGTTCGTCGTGATTGGCGCTGCGGTCCGTTGTTGATTCAGACTTCTGTTGACAAAAAAAAAATATATGGACATTTTTTTTTATAAATTTATTTATTTTTGGACTTCCTACCTACGTTTCCATTACTGGTGCTCCCGCAACTGAATATTCATTTTTCCATTTGTATCTCGATACCGTCAAACCCGTATAGTTCGTGTTCGGTTGGGGATCAGCTGGCGACACGCATTCCAAGTCTATAAACGTTTCGACTAAAATATTCAATAACGCGTCTTCCAATGTTCCGTCCTTGTTCAGCAAAGGTACTATTCCTATCCCTAGTGTCCCCATAAAATTTTTAGGTGCGTTCGTAAACATCCTGCCTATAGTGCAAATGTCTATCGTCGCATCCGCGTAACCCTTCGTATTCGATTTTTGATAGCTACATCCCCCAATTTGCGCGTTCGCCACGTTTATCGTCGTCGTGCTCGCCGTGTTTCTCAGTATCGTTCCCGCCGATTCGAATCCCTCATTTTTAGAATGAAACGTTCCGTCCGACGGACTGTACGATTTTTCGTATATCGGTCCGATCGAATTTGTCGCGTTGAACAGTATCGTAGATTCCATAATCAACGGTGGTAAAAAGAAATGTTCATTTGTCTTATTTAATTTAAATTTATATTTTATCCTATTATCTATAATTTTCGCCTGCGCCGTAGAGTGATCCGGATCCTTGTCGTCTCCAGTCTCATACTCTTTGAGCGTTTACCCGTACAAAGTTGCCGCCTTTATATTGTCACCCACTGTCACCGGACACATTAATTCCATATTTTCCCAAATTCCTATCGTCGTTTGCTAGTTTGCATTTGCGTAATTTACTGCATTGGTTGCCGTCAAAAATGGAGTTCGATTTTCCAAATTTGTAATTTTTATTCCCACCTTATTAACTTTGGCCGTGTGAAATACAGCCGTCATGTCGTAATATTCCTTCTCAGTCATATACAAAAATATTTTTTGCCATGGAATGCTATGTACATATGTCGTATACGTCATATCGTTCGTACTTTTACTGTAAGTCGCTTTGGTCGATTGTATCGCAAATGTAATTTTTTTTTAAACTGAAAACTATGCACGTTGTGCGAATTTTGCACTCCCCCACCGATCACTGAACTTACATTTGCTGGTACCCATGTCCGGAAAGTACCTGTGTCAGACGGTATGTTAGAGCTCCATGGGCTCTGTCTCTCCATTCCCGTAGGACTGGGCGGATGGCTTCCACCGTCTTCAGGTCAGCGTTAGGCGTCTCCAACTGCCGCTCCCAGTCCCGGAGACATCTCTCCTCCGCAGCGCGTCTTGCCGCAGCCCACTCTTCCGGGGCCAGTCGGTCTTCGCTCTCTCGAATGTCTCGCCTCTGCCTGTAGGCATCTGCGAGTACATGAGCGTCCAACTCCCATGGGGGAGTGCCGGCAAGGGCGCACGCTGCTGCCCATGACACCGTGCGGTACCCGCGGATCATGCGGGAGGCCACGACTCTCTGTGGCTGCCTTAGAGCAGCCTTGTTCGCCTCGTTCAAAGCATCCGCCCAGACAGGGGTTCCGTAGAGGACCATACTACGAATGACCCGTGCATAAAGTCGCCGAGCATTTTTATTAGGCCCACCTACATTTGACAGTAGCTTAGCAAGGGCTACCGCTGCACCAACCAGCCTGGGGCCCAACTGTTTAAAATGGGCGGTGAACGCCCAGCGGCCATCTTAAGTGAGGCCCAAATAACGCATAGTGTGGCGCAAAGGAACCGCAACCCCATCTATGAAAACATCCGCTCCAGGCGGAGGACCCTGTCTTGGGCCATGAAAGAGTATGGTTTGGGTTTTTTCGACTGCCACCTCAAGACCCAACCTTCTAATTCGGTCGATCATTGCCTCAGCCCCAATCCTAGCCAGGCGCCTAGCCTCCACGAAATCTCGACCCCGGGCGGTGACGAGAGTGTCATCTGCATAGCAGATGACATCCATCCGGGGGAGCAGCACGCCACGGAGCACCCAATCATAACCAAGATTCCACAGGAGTGGTCCTAGCACCGACCCCTGTGGAACACCACAATGCATAGTACGTACCGCAAGTTGACCATCCGCGGCAAGGTAGATCACCTCCCTATCTGTCAAATAGTGCTCGATTATCCGAACAAGATAGGGAGGGACGCCGTGATGTCTGAGGGCATCTTTGACAATACTGTAGGGGAGAGAGTTAAACGCGTTTTTTTATATCTAGCGAAACTGCTACAACTTTCTCCCCACGACCAACAGCGCTCTGGGACAGTTCTTTCAGAGCCAATAATGCGTCGACGGTCGACCTTTGTCTCCTAAAGCCGAACAGCCGCTCCGACAGGTTCGGCCCCACTTCATCCAGGTGCTGGACGACTCGGTCTGCGATTATGCGCTCTAGCATTTTGCCGAGCTCGTCCAGCAAAACTATAGGCCTGTAGGCCGAAGGAGACTCCAAGGGCCTGTCCTGTTTCCTCAGGAGACAGAGCCGACCCCTCTTCCATCTTTAGGGGAACTGTCCTGTACGGAGGCACTCGGTGAAAAGCAACCGGACTTCCTCGCCAAGGTGTTCCAATGCCACAGGCAGGACTCGGCCCGGGACACCATCCGAACCCGGTGCCTTCTTTTTAGATCGGATGCGGGCCAGAACCGCATCAATCTCGCTTTCTGATACGGGGGAAAATCCCTGTGTTGCATCCGGCTCATTGAGGCAAATGCCTACTATAAGTGTACCTCGAAAAAAAAGTGTGGAAGTTGTCACGAGAAGAGGTGCGGTCCGCATTTATTGCGCGAGTATTAACAGCCGATATTGAGAGATACTGTGCCGATAGGCAGGCACTTGTTGTTGCAAAAGGTATACCAGAACAACCCTATATAATTGCTGTAGGTGCCTCTTGGGACACAGTGACGCAATACGAAGTTGTTATATTTAGTGGACTGCGATATAAACAAAATACCATTTGTGAAGCAGTTAAAACCGCTTATCATATTTATTGGGCCCTAGACTGTGCATATTCAAAGGACTCAGCACCCTGTTTGATGTTTGTGCAACGTACCATGTTCAATATTACTTCGAAATTTGATACTGAGGGAGTACCATTACGCGAATTGTTAAGCAAAGTTAAATAAAATAAAGCAGCAATCATGGTACCTTGTACGTTGTGTGCAGACTCCTTTCCGACTTTTTGGCGGTTAAAATTTCATATGGATACTAGACATAGCTCAGTAAATTACTATTATTGTGCAAGTGCTGGATGCTTGAGAAAGTTTCAATTACCAAGTGCGAATTGGCCCAAATGCGCCTAAAGGGTTCGAAGAACAACTACGGCGCAACTTCTCTCCACGTAAACCGGAGTTCATGATTTTTCATGACATCATTAGCGAGCACCAAGAAGCTGCCCAGGATCCGAGACAAGGTACCACGGGATTCCATCAAGAATTATGATAGCCTCTTGCGAGATGAAATGGTGATGGAAGAGCGGAAAACGCACCAAATCCCAACTATTCCTGCTCCTAGTTTCAAACCAACCCCGAAACCAATGTCAAGCAAACCCAGATGCAACCACTGCAAGTCCTACGGTCACGTAGCTGAACAGTGCCGTAAGAAGACCTCCATGGCGGGCAAACTAAATCAAAAAGACAACTCCAATGATAGGAAAGAAGAAGTTGCTCTGCCTGCTACGATATCCTGATATGGTTGCGGCGCTAAAGGGGTTTTTAGGAGCAATTGCCCTACCTGTACAACAAAACCAAGACCTGTAGCCCGATTCTCGTAATAAAAACCGTGACGATATCGTAGCGATTTAGTCGTTGAAACCATTTTCGTATTCACAACTGTCGATAGAACTTGAGCGGCAGCGATTCTATCGAAGTGTCGTCGAAGTGTATTCTGGTACATTAATCGTCCTTCAATCGTTTCAAAACGATAACTCGAAGGTATTCTACTATTTAGATGACCTTTGTTTCGATCGGATTTCAACGACTAAACGTCAAAATAAGCGATCCAAGTGTCGTTGGACAAAAGTTCAATTAGCTGGACCTTTTGTATGTGAAAAATAAGCTTGGGGCTAGCATATTTGTTATTATTTATTTTTTATTTTATAATAAACTTTTGTACATAATACATATGTAATGTAATATACAAGGCGGACTTAATACTAAAAGTATTCTCTGCCAGTCAACCGTTGGGAAACAGAAAACAATTAAAGCGGTACAAATGATATAATTGTCTAAAAGTAAGTACTAATATTATAAAGAGGTAAGATTTGATTGTTTGTTTGTTTAATTGTTTGCATCAAATAGGCTCCGAAACTACTGGACCGATTTAGAAAATTCTTTAATCATTAGAAAGCTACATTCTTTCAGAGGCTATATTTTATCCCGATATTCCCACGGTAACGGGTACCACGCGGATAAAACCGCGATGATCCGCTAGTATATTATAAACATACAAAATATACAAGCTACATAATCGACGCAAACAGTGTAAACGGAGAAATAAATTGAGAGCTGCAAGATGGGACGCTTTCGAAATGCCGGAGAGACTTCAAAATTTTGGTACAAGCAGTCATTTATGAAAGAACGAAGACGGGCTCTTATTAGGGTACCGAACCAAAATGGTAAAAGGGAACCCTTATGGTGAGACTTTGTCTGTCTGTCACAAATGGACATCTCGAGAACTAATAATGCTATTAACTTGAAATTTGGAATAGCTTTAGATGACGGACGTTGCGTTTGCCAAACTATTTTGCAAATAAGGGAGAAATAAAAATACTTATTTATATATTTTTGCAACAGAGACTGAAAGGGGATCTTAAAATATCGAAGTGGGGCTACTAGGGCATAAATGGGGTATCATATGAAAGAGCGCTGCTTGCACATTCTGAAACATGTTTTCTTTTTTTCCTAAACCACATAGTTTCCGACTTTTGATGAAAAATGTACATAAAATACCTCTCGATTGAAAAGTCGCTGAGTTTCGATCCTATTGAGTTGAAGTCCTATCGAAACTCGTCCAAGCAACACGAGAATACCGATTTTGGATAGGACTTCGATCGAACGACTTCTGTACTACAACGATATTTAGATTGTTTGTATTTACGAGAATCGGGCTACTGGAATGGACAAAGGCAGGTTGAGTTTCTGTTCCGTAGAAGTTGTGATAGATACCCACCATAGAATAATATTACTCACAAGGAGAAGAATGTCAAGTTCATATTAAAAAAATGAAATCTAATCACAATAGAGCCATCTATATTATGCCCGTAGCAACTCCGCAGTGACGGAAGATTCAAATGTTGTTAAAGAGAGATGACCAAAAATGGCAGCGCCAACTCTTTTCCCAGGATTAAAATGTTATACTTATATGACATATGAAATTCAATATATTTGTCATATAAGTATAACATTTTAATCCTGAGAAAAGATTTGGCGCCGCCGCATTGCATCCTGGGAAAATGTTAGCATGTTGGCACTTAGGACAGAATGTAGCTCGGCCTCCCACAAGGGATGCGGTTTCTGGATCCGAGACCGGGCGCGTCCCCAGGTGGTGGATAGGGGAACGGCCCCCAGTGGGGGTTACCGGCTTCGGCCGGCGCGAACCAAAACCAGAATTTATACCGTAACCCTGTACATAGTGCAGGAACGGGGCCGCCGTGTTCTGTCACGGGGACCGCGGGGAGCGAAACCCCTCCAAAAATGCAAAATCAAACCGTAACCCTGTACGTTTCGCAGGAACGGGGGCCGTTGTTGTACTAACACGAGGGCCACGTGGAGTAAACCACTATAAAAAATCCTCAAAGTTCCGGCGTCGGGGACGTGGGCGTCGGACCGCCTAAAGGTGGCAGGCAGAGGTGTCTGCCAAATACCGAACAACCCTGGGATACCGCCCGCCCTCCCAGGTGTAGTAGGGTTATACGGGTACAGGGGTCTCTGCCCGGACGGACCGTTTTTCCCCCATTCTCGTGGGACTTTTATGAAAGGTATCAAAAATAAAACTGACGTTAGGAAGGCGACGGACAACTCACAGCGTCCAAAGAAAAACTGTGATGAAACTATGACGGAGGAGGACTCGTGGTCCTCGAGCTGTACCGACCTCGATGACAAGGAGATAGACGGGAAAAAACAGAGGGCGAAGCAAAGGGCGGCGGCAAGGAAGCGCCGAGAAAAAGAGAAGAAGGAGCGCAGTGAGAGGGAAAAGAAGGAGAAAGTATATGTCGGGCCGACGCCTGCAAAGGTGAAGCGGTCGTGTAAGACCGCATACGAACCGGAGCGATCAGTACGGCAATCCAGCTCTGATGAGACCAAGAGCGAGCCTGATGAGTTGCTGGAAGAATTTGAGGCAGAGGTGGTGCGGGAGGCCAACGACCTTAAAGTGAGGTCAACCTTTTTCATGAACGGCCTGCTGCTAGAAAAGAAGGAGGATCTGCAGAACCTCGTCCAGACTATCTGCGACATTTACCGAAGGGTGCGCCAGAAGGAGGTCGGCAAAATTGAGGGGCTTGAGAGAGCAGTGACCGAAGTACGGGGTCAGAACATGAAGCTCCAGCGTGAGATGGCCACTTTGAAGCGGGAGATGGAGGTACTCCAAGTAAGAAAGGCCAGCGCGGATATCGCCGTGCAAACTAAGAGCGAAGTGCTAGCGGGATTGCAGCATTCACATATGGAGGAGGTCGTTAAAAGGATCGATGACCGGTTGGAGGTCTTGGAGAGACGCCTCCTCCATCAACCTCCCTCTGTAGTAGTAAGACCCCCGGTGGTAGAAAACACAGAGGCGCCCACTCAGGAGGTGACTCCCCTTCCTCCGACGGCCGTTGGATGGAATAACGTGGTGGGGAGAAAGAAGAGGAGAAACGATGCAAGGTCGGAGAAGGTCGCGGCTGCGCTGCCTGCAATGGAGGAGGTGGTTTCGGCGAGGGAGGGCCCTGTAGCTAACCCAAAACCAGCCCAGAAGAGAAGGCCTAGGGTGATCTCACCCAAGACCTCGGCAGTGACTATAGACCTCCTGCCAGAGGCTAGGAAGAAGGGGGTAACATACCCGGAAGTAATTGGACGGGCAAAGAGGGCGATCTCCCTTGAGGAGTTTGGAGCACAGGAGACCGGGGTTCAGGTTAGAATGACCCGGACCGGTGGCCGGATCATAGAGGTCTCCGATTCAAGTGGGGCGATGGCCGATTTGCTGGCCGAGAAATTGAAGTTGGCGCTTGCTGATGTGGCGAGGGTGGGACGACCCTGCAAGAAGGCGGACCTCCTGCTCACCGGCCTAGATGAGACCGTGGGCAGAGTGGACGTAGTGGATGCGGTGGTCAAGCTAGCTGGGTGTGACCCTGAGGAGATTAGGGCCCAGGAGGTAAAGCGGGGACCCGGAGGTGCGGGCAAGCTGTTACTAAGGTGTTCCGCTGTAGTAGCAGTTAAGGTGGTGTCGCAGGGACTGAGGGTTGGCTGGAGCACTGTTGGGGTGAGGGCTTTGCCCCCCCTGCCTATGAGGTGCTTCCGATGTTTTGAGATGGGGCACACGAGACCGATGTGCCCCTCTAAAGTAGATAGGAGCACCATGTGCTATAAGTGTGGGAAGCCGGGACATGTAGCGTCGTCCTGCGAGGACGAGCCCAAGTGCTCCGTCTGCGCCGCCAGTGGGCGTCCAGATGGGCACATAATGGGCACCATTAGGTGTGCACCTCCAAGCACGAGGGGCACTTTGGATTGTAGCGGGGCAAATGCCAGAGCAGCAGAGGTGAGGGTCACGCAGGGCGCGACGTCGCCTGATGTAGAGGGGATGTCAGACTAGGTCTGGCATTCCCCTATGAAGGTCCGCCACTCTGCGCGCCTCTCAAAGGAGAGGCGTTGTCGTGATGTGGTGAAGCAGGCGAGGTAGGGGGGTCGGGCGGCGGAACGGGGAATTTCGACGTCCATCCAGGGCCCCCGTGGTGGAAAGGCGTGCCAGGTGCCACCGGCACGCTACACCGGAGGAGACGAGGAGAGAGCGTCGAGAGGACGCAGGCACGGGGTGGAGACGCGGTGACTATCACCCAGAACCTGTAATCTCCGCCCCATGTGCTGAGGAGGCACCCCGGGGGTTTTAGTGGGTCCAAGCCCCACATAACTCCCTCGTCTCCCCAGGCGGGGGGGTATGCGAAGGCATTTCCCCCGGGAAAAAAAAAAAAAAAAAAAAAAAAGGACAGAATGTAGGTTTGTAATGAAAAATATATTTTTAAAGATATTTATTTATTGAAATATCAATGAAAAATAATTCACTGGGGTCATAGAAAAAGTAGAAGAAAATAACAACAACATAGCACTTAAGATTATAATCTACCTAGCTTGATCTAAGCAACTTGAATGACACTCAAATATACATAAAATTGTGTAGACATCATAAAGTCGGTTTTCTTGGTTATTATAAGGTACCTAAGGGTAAGAATTAGTATCCATAATAAGCATCAAAAATATGTACACATAGCCACAGGTTAAATCTAAAATGCAATAACATTTGTTCTATGCCTTTTAATCATTCGTTACTTTTTTCCTTACACAAAGTAAAAGATCTTCAATTATTTTAATTTTGACTAATCATGTATTTAAAATACGTTTTGATATTTTTTACGCCTGCAGCACACCAAGGCTTGAAAGCGGACCGAAAGCGGAATGATCTATTCCTTCTATTTTCGTTTCGCTTTCTCGTGGTCAAATATACATTCTGTATATAAGTTGCTGTATGCAAAATATACATTCTTCTATATAACTACAGCCATTCCGGGTAACTTTGGACCACTTATGAGACAATTTCCAGTCGTTCGTCAAAAAATGTATAGAATTACTACACATTAATTGTGTTTTACTTATGTGATCTTTTGATGTTGGTAATATCTATTTCATTTTAAAGTTTACATTTTCTTTACCGCCCATTATAGCAAAAAAGAGTCACTGTCTCACTCATCACAACAAAACTACGAACTATATTTTAAGAATCCCTGTCTCAACACGTAACCTATAAACTTAGCTGGCACAACAAAACTACGAACTAGGTTTTAGAGTCCCTGTCTCAAACCTTAATCTATATCTAAAAACTTAGTGTATCAATCCGTAAACTAAAAACTTAAGACTGCCTCAACACAATAAAACTATATTTAAAAAGTCACTGTATTGAAAGTTAACTAGCATGAATTAAACACTCACAAACCACTGGATAATACAAACTATCGAACGAATACAAAAACAACTTCGAACAACAACAACAATGCGCCATTTGTTTGATGAAAATTTTAATGTTGCCACTATTTAACGATTATTTACCGTAACTGGAAATAAAATTGTTTCCTAGTAAGCTATAAGTGATATTAAAACTATTAGGTATCTCTTTGAGAAGAAAGCTGAAGTTCAAAACTTAAAAAACGGCTATTAAATGATAATAATTATATTATAATGATAACTTTAGAAGTCACTCCAAAACCCTAAATTTCCATTATTTTCAGATGTTATAAGTTTACTGGTAACACTGATGCTTGACATAAGTCTGAGTGTAGCCATTGTAAAAAAAATATATTTAATGTTGCCATGGATGAAACAACCCTAGTAGGCATCGCCAAATGCCCATACAAAGTTGACCCCCCTGATACCCACGCTCGCCAAGCGGATGGATCGAAGCCCTTCATAATAAAAACGGATGCCAGCAACTACGCTGTCGGTGCAGTTCTGGTACAGGGGGAGAAAGATGACGAACACCCCGTGGAATACGCCAGTCGACTCCTCACTTCGGCGGAGATGAATTATACGACGACCCAAAAAGGCAACCAAATAATTTCATCCTGTCTCCTCGTCGGGACGTCTATCGGAGCCAGAGGGGGAGTCTGTAACACAATAATAAAACTAACAGAACGGAACTCCATACTTGATTAGTTTAAAGTACGTGCTTTTAGTAACAAGGCTTGGGGGTCCACGTGGACCTGTATTATTTAAGCCCATCAATTATCTAGTGGCAGCGCAGAACAGCTCCTTCCTCCTGAGGGACAAAGCCTCCAGTGCCCAGTGCTCTAACAGTTGGAATCTGCAGTGAAGATAATTATCTACTATTAAAAATGTAAGTACCTACCTACCTACCAACTATTTTTATTGTCTTCGTCAAAGTTCGTTGATTGACGGACCCGTTGGCGCAGTAGTACTGATCATACCTTCTGAGCTAGAGGTCGTGGGTTCGATCCCCACCTGGGGCAAACATTTATGTGATGAGCATTTATTTGTGTTTGCTCCGTGTCTGGGTGCTATCAATATTATGTATATTATTAGTGATCTCTAAATCTAACAGTCCTGGGTTCGATTCCCGAATGAGGCAAGTACGGTTATATTGAACATGAGTATAAATTAACTGTGTTTATAGAGCATTCAAGTTATCACTTATGAGTGTAGAGTTTCAATTCGACGACTCTGTATGAAATATGACAGGGAAAAAAATAGCCCTTCGCGAGTTTCTTGTCGGTTCTTCTCGTTACAAGGTCTCTCGCCATAAGATTTACGAACCAATGGCGTAGCTTCATTGACATTCACAAGTGCTGTATCAGCCTAAAATGAATAAACGATTTGAATTATGAATTAAGAGTGGAGATAATTAATTAACCTATTTTTTTTTTATTTAATGTGTTACATATAAACATTGGACAAATTAAAAATGTTATCGTATTTTGTTTACAGGTCTGACATTCTCGCTAGTGATCTTTTCCTGTCGAGTGACGCAGAAGTAGAGTCACCTCCACCTCCGCCGCCACTTCGGAAGAAAAGAAAGCGAAACGGAAAGCCAGCAAGCCAATTGAGGGGGCATCAGCTGGCAAGAAGCCGAAAACCAAAATCTGTCCCGTCACTCCGCCAGCTCGGGTAACTTCGCAGGAGCTCTTCGGCAAAGATAGCGACGAGGAAGACACCTCTACACCTAGCAGCAGCAGCAGAACTGGTAAACCATTGCCTCCACTATACTCGTACTTGACAAAAAGGCAGCCAAAAGGCTACTCAAGACAGGACAGACAAGACAAGACTTAATGAAATGTCACGCGGAAATTTTTATGTAGAACTAAAAATATATGATGCTGAGGAAATTAGAAAAGTTCAGCCAGTAAATACATGGCGCTATGCCATAACTACTGTAAAAACAAGAATTAACGATGATAAGGAGCCGTGGCGACACATTAAGGGATTCGTTAGAGAGGCACAAAAGGAATTCAAAAATTGCCCAGTCACTCTAATGAGGATGATTGTATGAGAGTTAAAATTATGTTTTTGTGTTAATTATTACTTATTACTCGTTATTATTAGTTTTGTGTTAAATTTAATTTAGTAATTGTAATCAATCATATCCAATTATTTCATTTGTTCATAAGACAATCGTTTATATGAAACTGTTATATTATATTAAATAAACATTAATAATATACTTGAATTGTATTCTTTTTTTCACAGCGCACAACAAATTATCAAGATCCCGAAAGTTAAAAGACTGTTATGAATGTAAAATTTTAATACCAGAAAATCAGTATCAATATCACATGAGAACTAATATGGATAAAGCAAATTGTTTATTGAAAACCCAGTTCAACAATATTAATATTATTGCAACTACATTTAAAAACAGACTGTTAACATATCGCCTGAACGTCGCTGAGAAAGAAGAGTACCTCTATCCAGAGACTTTTCTTAGCGATAAACAGGAAGACATTATAAAGTTAATTAATATGTCATTGAATGCACACAATTCTATAAAATTGAATTTTGAGTTGTTTGCTAACTTTATGCTACCAACGTTAGATGAAACTTGTTTAAAGTCTTTTAACGTAAAATATTTCATTGTTTTTAAGAACACTGATTTATATGAGTTATTAATAGACGTATCTAATCAAATGAAAGCAAAATTAACTGAGTTTCAACACAGTCAATCTGGTTGGATGTATGTTTCTATGAGTCATCTTGAAATAAACATTAATAAATATTCACCTATGAGAGGTGGGACTTACGTAAGCCTACCGTCATCTATTAAAAATACTAAAAGTTGTATTAACATTCAGAATCAAGATAATTATTGTTTCTTATGGAGTATAGTTGCAGCAATATACCCAGCAACAAGTAACGTATGCAGAACTAATTCATATCCACATTACTCTACCGTTTTAAATACTGAGGGAATGAGCTTTCCTCCAACAATAAATGATATAAAACGATTTGAAACAAATAATCCTAACATAAGTGTTAATATTTATGGATTGGAAAAATTTTTTACAGTTACTGGACCTCTTTACTATACGAAAAATAAAAAAGAATATCATATTAATTTACTGTATATTAAGCAAAACAATAATTTAAACATTATGAAAGACAGTAAAAAATTAATTTTGTTGTTTATGCTGACTTGTGTCTATTGGTTAACTGTAATGAAAATACACCATCGAACACTCAGAAAATGAAAATACATCAACCTTCATGCTTTACCTATTATATATGCTGCTCTCACGGTAAAAAATTGAACAAGTATGTTTCATATAGAGGTGAAAAATGTGCAGAAAATTTTGTAAAATGTTTAATAAAGGATGTAGAGCGATTACATAAAATTTTAATGAATAAAAAATGTATGACTCCTTTAACCAGTGAGCAAGAGACACAATATCGCAACTCTACAGTTTGTCATATATGTAAAAAAATATTATTGAATGATAAGGTTCGAGATCATGATCATGTCATGTTACATCTGAGTACAGAGGGGCGGCACACTCTCATTGTAACTTGATGTACAGAGTTTGTTCATTCATTCCTGTTGTGTTCCATAATTTATCTGGATACGACTCACATCTGTTTATTACAGAGTTGGCAAAGTATAAAGGCTCTATAAAAATAATACCCAAACAAAACTAAAGAAACGTATCTCTCTATAACGAAAATAATACAAACAGAAGATTATAACAAACCGATACAAATAAAATTCATTAATCCTTTCAATTTCTGAGTTCTAGTTTAGATACATTAAGTAAAAGTTTATCTGAAAACGATTTTGTTAATTTATCTTTTTAGTTTGATGAGAAAAGAAAATTCGAGTTATTGAGGAAAAAAGGGATTTATCCATATGATTATGTAAATTCTTGGTGTAAATTTTATGAAACACAACTTCCATCAAAAAACATTTTTTTTTAACAGTTTACGTAATCAAGATATAAGCGATGATGAATATCAACACGCTCAAACTGTTTGGAAAACATTCAATATTTAGTCCTTAGGTGAATACACTGATTTGTATTTAAAATGTGATGTCCTATTACTATGTGATATATTTGAAAAATTTAGAAAAACAAGTTTAAGCTACTATAATTTAGATCCTGCTCATTATATTACATCACCAAGTTTGAGTTTGGACGCAATGCTTCTTTATACTGGTGTTGAACTCGAATTAATTAATGATTTACAGATGTATGAATTATTAGAGAGAGGAATACGAGGCGGGCTAGCACAGTGTACGCTTCGTCATGCAGAGGCGAATAAAAAATATTTACCTTATTTCAATGATTTGGAACCTAGTAGTTATTTGATATATCTAGATTGTAACAACCTTTATGGTTATGCCATAACTAAAAAGCTTCCTGTTTTAGACTTTAGATTCTTATCTCAAGATGAAATTAAGGACTTAGATATGATGGATGTATCAGATGATGATAATAATTATGGTTATACAGGGCGCAAAAAAAAGTAGTACAGAGATTTTTTTCTATGAATCAGAATCTGTAATAGATCATATAAAAAATAAAAAATGAGCAACTTTTTTTTTGATATTTTTGACTACAAATATCCTAAATAACACAACTCTATGCCTACCAAGCGCGTAGGGTACTAGCGGGGCGAGTGCGGGTATCGGGGCGGGCCGAGGTCATCTCAGTTCATTCCAATTCTTTCAAAACCATCTGATCCCCGCCCGCCCCGCGTCGCAAGCGCACCCCACCGCCCCGCCGCCCGCCCAGCCCAGTGCCCGCCCGCCCGCCGACGCCGAGCCGCAGTCAGTCGCCTGCGCAACCCCGCCGAGCGATACGTCACGCGTAATCGTTTCACCTGCGCAGCGCAAACGCGGCAAAATGCAACGGTTCTCGCATCGCGAATTTTATGAAATGGTGAGAGTGTACATCCTCAGTGGGGAGAACCTCAATGAGGCCAGGAGGATGTACGAGGCGGAAAGTGTGCCCCGACTCATCGCTCAAGGCCTTCCCCACACGGCCGTTCCTAACCAGCGAACGATTTTGCGTGTGAATCAGCGTCTTCTGGACCATGGCCAGTTTACATCGCCCGGCCATGCTCACGGAGGCGGTGCACCGCGTCTGCTCGTCGAATTGGAGGACGCGATCTTCGACTTTTTTGAGCGACATCCGCGCGCCAGTACACGAGACGCAGCGCGACGGTTTAACATCACCCACACGTCGGTCTGGCACTTGGTGCACTCTGCTGGGATGCATCCCTACAAGTTTCAGAAGGTTCAGCAGTTAAATGAAGCCGACGCCCAAAATCGCCGCGACTTTTGCACCTGGCTGATTCAAAATGACGACAAAAACATTTTGTGGACTGATGAGTCGATGTTTACGAGAGTTGGAATGTACAACTCTCACAATGAGCACTGGTGGTCGTACAGCAACCCGCACGCGATACGCGAACACCATCACCAAGCACGGTTCAGTGTGAACGTGTGGGCCGGCATTCTCGGCGATAAGATTCTAGGGCCGTACTTCATCGAAGGTCATCTGACTGGTGGTACCTACCTGGAAATGCTTCAAGGAGTCATTTCCGAATTCCTGGAGGACGTGCCACTAGCGTACTTGCAGGACTTTTATTTCCAGCAGGATGGTGCGCCACCGCACTACGCCCAGCAAGTGCGCCAATACCTTAACGCGACGTATGGCGACCGATGGATCGGCCGTGCTGGGCCGGTACCATGGCCTGCCAGATCACCGGACTTGACGCCATGTGACTTTTACTTGTGGGGTGAGATCAAACGGTTAGTTTATGAGAACGAAATCGAAAGCCGTGATGTGCTGATGGCGCGTATCAGAAGTGCATTTGACAAAGTTCGGAGTGATAGTGCAGTTTTGTCACGAGTGCGGCGAAATGCAGTTAAACGTGCAAGACTCTGCCTAGAGCGAAACGGACTGCATTTCGAGCAACTCTTAAAGTACTCTTAGTGTTAAGTTTTCAATTCTTTGATTTGTGATCTGTGCATTTGACGCTCATTGATAGTGCAGTGCGAACTAAACGGATTACTCAACCAAACTTTGAGGTAGGCGCCGCAGGGCTATTTTGCTTTTTATTTTAATTAATTTGTACATAAGTTGATTCAAATTTTTTAAATACGCCAGAGTACAGAAGTGCAGCTGTGATTACTGTGACTAACAGGAGCACGCAGCGCCCGCTTTGCTTTCACCTAAATAATTTTTTTAACACGGTAAAAATAAATTTGTAAACAACGTTAACTTTTTTGCATTCACAGTGCAATTTTTATTATTGAAAATGCAGTATTAAAAAACGACCCATTTCACAACTAGCTCCGTTAGCTCGTTATCGTCGTCAACGACTCCGTATCTCAGTGGTTAGAGCAGTCGCCCGGGCAGTGAAAGGTCATGGGTTCGAATCCCATCGGAGCTAGTTGTACTTGTAAGTAAGACGGGTCGTTTTTTTCTAATACTAAGTACATTTTCAATAATACCGTTTGTTTGCTTGTTAGCCAAAGCTAAAAAATTTAACCTACCTAGGTACTTTTTATAAAACAACAACTTAAAATTACTTATGTCTCTAACAAATACCTACTCCTAAATTGTTATTGTAAATAAGACATCTCATACAGTTAGGTACCTATTCATTTTAGCTCGCAGGTGTCCTGGGTTCGAATTCCAACTTCACCGCAAAAGATGTTACGGAAACGCTTTCGCTTTGATAACGGAGAGAGTAGGTAGTACGATAGTACCTAAGCGACCGCGTAATAGCACGTAGAGGTAGTGGGTTCAAATCCCATCTTCATCGCAAAATAAAATAGCGGATAGAGTACTTAGGTACCTACCTAGTCAGCGCCTTTATCTCGGCAAGTACCTACCTGACCTCAAAGTACTTTGATTAGGAAAATCACACAGGTTCTCCATTTTAGTTACCTACTTACATGTTTTTCTGCAATTGCGTGCTTTTTTTTCCATACGTTTGCTTGCCATTTTAATTAGTTTTAACACTTCTGAATTTTGTCGGTCCTAAGCCCGAACAAGTATGAAGGAAAAATTTGCAACTTATGACAATCAATTTCAAAGCAAATGCAGTTTGAAGTTGTAGTTGCTAAAGAACGTGGCAGCACAACAAAGCGTACGTAGGTAGTAGCGCGGTGCCTTTGAACTTTGAAACGAACGACGCGCGCGCGCGCCGGCATCGGCATCGCCGATCCGCCCGCCCGCCCCGCCCCGGGGCGCCGTTGCCTAGTTACCGATCTCCCCGCGCACTGATCGCCCTCGCCGAGTAGCACCGCGGTGTTTGACCTCATGTGGCACGGGCGCATGGTGACAATCATGTTTTCGTATTCTTGGATAACTTTGACAGTCGATATCTTTTGTTTTTACTATGAAGCAAGGTCAAAGTAAGTTGCCGGAGATTTTTTATATATGGCCTACTACATTCTGACGAAGTTAACGTACTGTTTTTTTTTGCGCCCTGTATATTGGAAGTAGACTTGACTTACCCGAACTATTTACATGATAAACACAAAGATTTACCCTTTGCTGTTGAAAAGTTAGTACCACCATATGGAAAAATGCCGAAATTGATGGCAAATCTTTACGATAAATACAATTATGTAATTCACTATACTCATCTAAAAGAATGCTTGAAAAATGGTTTAAAAAAAACATTGTATACTGAGTTTTCGTCAAGATAATTTTCTAAAAAAATATATTGATCTCAATACAACTCTTCGTCAAAACTCTAAAACAGCATTTGAAAAAGTCTTCTTCTAACTGTTAAATAATTCAATCTTTGGAAAAACTATTGAGAACAAACGTAAACAATCTGATGTTAAATTAGTAACGAAATGGAAAAATACTACCAACAAAACAAATAAATATCTAGATGCTGAAAAACTGATCACAAAACCAAACTTAAATATTTCAATATTTTCTGAAAACTTTATAGCTGTGGAGTTGAATCGTGATAAAATTTTCTTAGACAGATCCATATATATTGGGTTTACAGTTCTAGAATATTCGAAGCTGCATATGTATCAGTTCCATTACGACTTTATAAAAAACAAATATGAAAATAATGCGAAATTAAGTTACACAGATACCGATAGTTTATTGTATTTAATATATACTGAAGACTTTTATCAAGACATGAAAAATGAAATCTCAAAATTTGATACTAGTAATTTCAATTCTAATAATCCGTATTACATTCCTCAAGTTAATGCTAAAATTCCTGGATTATTTAAGGATGAGATGGGTGGTGATATCATTACTGAATTTACAGGTCTGAGACCTAAATTGTATTGTTTAAATAGCATGAAAACTCGAATTAAAAAAGCTAAGGGTATATCTAAAGCAGCTATGAATGACTTGAAACAGAAAGATTATAATGAGGCGTTGAGAACCAACAAAATGCTCAGATGTAAAATGAATATGATAAAATCAATAAAACATGTATTATTCTTTCAGCAAGTAGATAAAAAAGTTTTAGATAGAAATGATGATAAAGTACGAGTGCTTAACGATCAAACTCATACTTTGCCGTGGGGTCAGTGTGATTCTATGTTCTTAGATTATTGACATATTATATTGACAGTGATACTAATTGACAGTTTATGTTGATTAGTATAATATAAAATATTAATATTTAATAACAATTAAGTTTAGTTCAGTTTGTTTTGAAACAATTCGTAATACATAATATAAAATTTGATTTATGATGTACCTATGTAGTAATCTTTGATTGTAATAATAGTAATGTATTTAAAGAATAAAATTTTAATATTTAAAAATGACTTTTATTTTTCCCGAAACGAATATTATTATTTAGGAATTTAAAATGTTTATAATAATTCACCACAACGGCTTGAAGTCATTATACTGAAAGCTGCGGTTAAGTTCAAATAACAGATGCAATTTCTCAAACAAAAACAGTCGTTAAAATTGGAGTGTATCTGCCCTCCACAGCCCAATGAATCAAAACGACACGGTGACTTATTACCGAACAGTATCCGTTGTATTGTTTGTGGCCCGTCGAATTGTGGGAAAACGAATGTTATGATAAATCTTTTGTTACATGAAAATGGTCTAAAATTTAAACATATTTACATATACTCAAAACAGCCTTTCAACCAAAGTATTGCTTTTTAAGACAATTTATGGAGCAGATACCTTGCTCTAAATTAATGATATTTCATGAAAACAAAGATGTGATTTCACCCGAAGATGCTTTAAAAAAATCTATAATAACTTTTGATGTTGTTGCGTGCGAAAATCAAGAAAATACTCGCAATTACTTCTCCATGGGCAGACACAGGCAGATTGACTGTTTTTATTTGTCACAGACTTATTCAAAAGTACCTAAACAGTTAATACGTGATAACGTTAATTTTCTAATTATCTTTAAACAAGACGATATTAATTTAAAACACATCTAAAATGAACATGTAACTACAGATACGAGCTGGTTGGAATTTAAAAAACTGTGCAAAACAATATGGTTGGATTTATTTAGCTTTTTTACAATAAAAAAGGACTCTCCTCTTAATAATGGACGATATAGAAAAGCTTTTGATACATTCCCTTTTTCCGAGGTGTATTTATGAGAGATGAATTGCCATACCAGCCAAATCGAACAGAATGTGGTGTTATCAATCTTGATTCCTCCGAAAAGTCTGGAACTCATTGGGTAGCCTATGCAAAATCGAATAACTACATTGAGTATTTTGATAGTTATGGTAATTTAAGACCACCGAAAGAATTAATACAATATTTAGGACATTGCTCGACCCCAAGCTCTCGAGTCTGAGAGCGCAAAGGAAAAAAAATTACGATAACAGAACGAATGATTTGTTGAGAAATAATAATAAGGTTAAAAACAATTATCAGCCTGATCAACCGAAAACTGTGGAGGTGGATAGTAAACCGCTAAAATCTGTCGAGTTTAAGTTAGTGTCTGAAAATAAATGGAATAGTCTTAAAAATACAGAGGAAAAGCGAGACTTTTTCTTCTTTTTACCAAAAGACTCGATTTTATATACTTGCCTTCCTTCACGATCGTATAAGGCGCGAGACGCATATATGAGAGAGTTTGAGCAGTATTGTATGTTAAAAACATAAAAAATGTTTATTTAATGAAAGATGAGTATAAGATTATATATTATTTTAAGATTTATAGACTTGTATCAAATACAGGGAAGGGTATGTAAATCGCGTCGAATGAAGCCGTTCACATAATTGTGATCGAACTTCACTTGGTAAGTTCGTTTGATATTCAATTATCGTTTACGTTTCTGTTAAACAGCAATTGAGCAGGTGAGTAATCTAAATCAGTTAAAATAGTATTTCTGTACTCAAAAAGTAATACATAAGGAACAACATTTAGTTCTATCAATATTTTTTGTACATTTTTACATATTTTAACTGCTGTCTCAGCAAGACCATGTCCCTTTGGATAATGAGGACTGCTTGTCACTAGAGAGACATCTATTTCTTTCAAATATTCCTTAAACTCATAACTATTATAGGGATTGTTATCAGATATTATTTTATCAGGATCTCCATGTGTAAAAAAATAAATCTAATATTTTAATAATATTAGTTACTGACTTTCTTGTACAATTCAATCCATCTAGAGAAGATATCTGTACCAATACATGACCATGGGCGAGATGGTACTTACTGATAATTATTATTACAAATATTGTGTCTTCATTGCAAACATACATACTCAAAAGATAATATTCTGCAATTCTGTTTGAATTGTTGTGTAGTATGTAACATGTAACATGAGACTAGAGAGATTGCGGATCAAAGACATAGTTCTAGGAATTAGATAGTTAAAAAGAACAATGATCAAGTTACGTACACGACTTCCTCTTACTGTTTAGGTTTTTTATAAAAGTATATTTACAGTTTTTATATGCAGAATTATATTTGTCATATATATATTCTACGATATCATTCGGGTCATTATATTGCAAAGGTATGTTCCAATCGATGTCCTTTAATTCGCTGTGTAATCTAGTCTCGTCTAATTTGTTTACTGATAGCGTACGGCGTGAATCATTCATTGCGATAACGGACGGGATGGCGCAACCGGTTATGCGGTGGTCGGCCAGAGAAGTTTTTACAACTGTGGAGTAAATGTCGCGTGTATCTACGTTTCGCACGAAAACATGATCGATGCATGATTTAGTTATTATGTTGCCATATTTTTCTACGCGCGTATAAGAATTTACCCCGCTATTAAGCCCTAGATTGCACAGTGAATCTAGATACAAGTTACTTATGGAATTAGATTCTTTTATATTAATGTTCATATCTCCAATTAATAAACAATTTCCACTTTGTGAACAGTTATTTAAGAAGTTACATATTTCTGTAATAAAACCGACTTGTGAGTCTTTCGGATGCCTGTATACAGCACATATTTTTATGTTTAATTTTTTAAAATAAAATAATTTTGTGTTGAAGTGGTGCAAAAAGTAGCCGTGGCAATCCAGCAGAACCCTGAAGACGTCGTCAAAGTGTACAGGAAGAAAAAACCGACCCGTGGCGACTCCAAGAGAAAGATGCAGTTTCCTATTGTAGTAAGCCTTCGTGAAGGTACTCGTGACTCTTGGCTCGATGCAGCCAGGAACACTGATATCGTCGGAACGAGTGTGGGTCGGGACGACACCAACAAAGTCTATCTTCGCGAATGCCTCAGACCAGCCACCGCCTTCCTGTTGTGGAAAACTAAAAGTGAACTCAAGGAACTGTATAAATACATATGGCGTAAACACGGAAATATATTAATAAGAAAAGCTGACAAAGCTAAAATTTTAACTATTCGTTCTGTGCAGGACATCGAAAATGCAAGGTCATTCCAGTACAGCGAGTGAGTATGTTCCTTTTTATTACTATTGCTTCTTGAACACTGAAAGTATTATAAGTTGTAACGTTGTAAACGTACATGATAATTTGAATCAAGTTTATGAGACCTATTTCTATAAACTAATAATAAAGATAACTTACAATTTTTGATTTTATTACAACTTCACAATAAAACTTATAATTTTACTAAACACACTTACCTAATCTAACAATATTTACTTGAATTATTAAATAAAACCATAAACTAAAAGCTTATAAGTAACAAAATATTAATAACATGAAATATAAATACTTTAGAAAATCAAAGGAATATTTCATTTTAGCGCTCATTTAGTTTGCCGTCGCGTTTGACGTTTCGTCTGTAGAACCGATCACCTGTTCGTTCGCAAGCCATCCATTCATTCATTCGACGGCCGTTCGCTCGTTGCTCACTCACACCGGCCGACTCATTCCCTGACCGGCAACAGTCGTAGCTAGCTGCTCTTTACCTCAAATTTAAATAATCAATAAAGATTTATTTATTGGCAGCCTAACCTATTTAAATTAGTTATTAAGATTATAATATTTCGTGCCTAGTCGGCCAAAATAGTGAAATTGTGTTTGGAAAACCCCAGATTGGGGTCCGAGGTCACTGCTACCTTTACCTGAAGGTCACCTTGGGCTGCGCTCCTGTTGCGCCCGACACCGTTCCCGTTGCGTTCCTGTTGCGTCCCTGCTGTGCTCCTGTCCTTCAACACGGGAAGTACCCGACTAGCAGGAAATCGAGCCAAGTCTACCTTATAAATTCTTTGGGCTTCACCCATGACCGCTCCCTCTCATCGGTATTGTATTTTAATATAAAAACATATCTTAACTCATCATTTGTTCGCGTTTCTTTTCCTATCCTTATCCCGGTAGATTTAGGGGGAAGGAGGTAAGAACGTGACAAAGTGTATAAAACACCTTTCCGTACAATCTGGCTCGATGTCAAATAGTTGGCAACCATAACTTTATTGAAACTTACTGCCTAACATGGAATGATTTTGTAGAAAACGTACCAAGTTCATCTGAATCGCTAATATTTTTTCATATCAATATACGTTCAACTTTAAAAAACTTTGCCCAACTCGAACATATAATACAAAGTTCTAAGTGTACTATTCATTTTATTGTTTTAACAGAGGTTAATATTAATAACGACCAGGTACAATTATTTCAATTACATGACTATAATGTTTATTCGGAATTAAAATCAAGTAAACGGGGTGGGGGTTTATTGTTATATGCGCATAAAAGTGTATCTTTTAGTAGACTTCATTCGCCAACTTTTAGAGAATTCGAATGTATTTATGGTGATATAAGTATAAACAAATTTAACATAAAAATATGTGCTGTATACAGGCATCCGAAAGACTCACAAGTCGGTTTTATTACAGAAATATGTAACTTCTTAAATAACTGTTAACAAAGTGGAAATTGTTTATTAATTGGAGATATGAACATTAATATAAAAGAATCTAATTCCAAAAGTAACTTGTATCTAGATTCACTGTGCAATCTAGGGCTTAATAGCGGGGTAAATTCTTATACGCGCGTAGAAAAATATGGCAACATAATAACTAAATCATGCATCGATCATGTTTTCGTGCGAAACGTAGATACACGCGACATTTACTCCACAGTTGTAAAAACTTCTCTGGCCGACCACCGCATAACCGGTTGCGCCATCCCGTCCGTTATCGCAATGAATGATTCACGCCGTACGCTATCAGTAAACAAATTAGACGAGACTAGATTACACAGCGAATTAAAGGACATCGATTGGAACATACCTTTGCAATATAATGACCCGAATGATATCGTAGAATATATATATGACAAATATAATTCTGCATATAAAAACTGTAAATATACTTTTATAAAAAACCTAAACAGTAAGAGGAAGTCGTGTACGTGGGCAAACAAAAGGTTGATTAATATGTGTGATAAACGTGATGAACTGTATGAAATTTGGTTGAAAGATGAGAAAAACTTACAAAATAGACTGAGATATAATAGATATAGAAATAAAACAAATAAATACGCCAATTATCTTAAAAATAAAGCAATAAAAACTGATATATTATCTAACTTTAATAACTCAAAAAAAGTATGGGAAATAATAAACAGTATTACCGGTAAGATAATTAAATCCATAGACGATGTACTTTTTAAGCATTTCAAATTAGATCCTACCTCATTAGCAAATAATTTTGCCACAGAATTTGATCATAGTTCTAATAACATATGTAACTTTTGTGATAAACATTTACTAGACAAAAAATCCTACCAAATATAACCCGATAGATCGATGAGAGTTCAGCATGCTTGCAAAAAAACTATCGGACAAATTATAAAAAAATTAAACGATAAGAAAAGTCCTGGCTATGACGGTATCAGGGTGAAAGATATTAAAATTATTTCTAATCATTTGATCCCTGTAATAACACACCTGATTAATCGATGTATTGACTGTTAAGATAATTATTATAGTTTGTCTATGATGTATGTGGCAACACTGCAAGCACGCGTTCTCTCGAATAAAAATGGCTGTCCTGAAATGCTGTGTTTGATTCAGATTCCTTATTTAATACGCTTCCACTGCGCAATTTATACGAAAAGTAAGAAAAAAGTGTTATTGAAGACGAGAGCCGGCAATAGAAATGGCCGCAACAATTGAAAATATCCCGAAGTTGAAAGACAATTGCAATTTTGGTCATTGGAAATTCCGCATCAAATTGCTTTTAGAAGAAAAGGGAATAGAGGATACCGTGGACGAGAATGTGAAATCTATTGATAAAACGAAGGACGCCAAGGCACGATCTATTATTGTGCAATGTATTCACGACAAGTACATAGAAATCGTCAGGGGATGCACGACTGCCGCAAGCATGCTACAAAAACTAGAAGACATTTTCGAGCGCAAAAGTGTGTTCAATAAATTGCGTTTAAAGAAGAAACTTATCATGCTAAAATGTGAACCCAAAGAAAAATTACAGGATTATTTCCTAAGATTCGACTCACTGGTAGGTGAACTCGCTGCCATCGGGTCAAAGGTTGACGAAATGGATCAGATTTGCTATTTACTCTCTTCGCTTCCCTCATCTTACGAGAATGTAATAACATCTATTGAAACGATGACCACTGAAAAAACCATCAGTATAGAATTCATCAAGGCAAGGTTACTTGATGCTGAAATCAAGTGTCATCAGGATACTGTCCAAAGCTCAGGCAATGAAGAGGCATTCATAATTTGTTATGGTTGTGGAAAGAAGGGTCACATCGCTCGAGAATGCAAGGAGAAAACTAATAACTACAGCTACCGGGGACGTCCACCTACTAGGAGCTACCGGGGTCAACCGAGAGGCAGAAGTCAAGGTCGAGGTCGTGTTTGGAGGCACAGAAGCAGTTTAGCACAGCAAGAAGAGGAAACCCAGATGTCATTTGCAGCGTATAGTGTGAGCCCAAGTGTCAGTGAGTGTCATTCTAACCTATTAAATTCAGAAGTGTATTTCATAATAGATTCAGGTGCGTCAGAACATTTAATTAAAGCAGAGTATGAACAGTATATGACAGATATTGTAAAATTAGATAAAGAAGTAAAGATTTTTATTGCAAATGGTCAATACATATCAAGTAATAAAAGAGGAAAGCTACATTTAAAGTTCAAAAACATAACAATTGATATTGAAGGATTAATAGTACCAAATTTGTCTCGTAACTTATTATCAGTTGCTAAATTAATACAGAAAGGGGCTAGTGTTCAATTTGACAAAGATTATGTATCTATTTTTTGTAATGGTGCATATTTATTTGGTAATTTGACAGGCAGGTTGTATTTATTGAAAATGTATTTATTGTCTGAAAACTGTTCATTGGGTACTAATAATAATAAAGAGTTATTATGGCACAGAAGGTTAGGACATGCAAATAGAAGACATTTACAGATTATGAAACTACCAATTAGTGAGACGTGTTGTGAGCCCTGCATGCAAGGAAAGTCGACTAGATTACCATTCTATCCCACATCTAAGCCACATTCTTTCTACATTGGTGAGTTGATACACACAGATATTGCAGGTCCAGTGAGAACACCAACAGCAAATGGTGAGATTTATTACCTAACAATCATCGATGATTTTTCTCATTTTTGCCAGGTTTATCTATTGAAGAATAAAAGTGAGACTACAGAAAAGTTGGTGGAATATATTAATACATTAGAGAGACAGTTAGGAAATAAAGTAAAGAAAATTAGAAGTGACAATGGGGGAGAATTTAAAAATGATATACTTAACAGGTTTTGTAAGAGTAAGGGTATAGTTCAACAGTACACAACACCCTACAGCCCTCAATCTAACGGTGTAGCTGAACGCATGAACAGGACGATTTACAATAAAGCACGGACACTTTTGATTGAAACAGGGTTGCCAAAAACCTTATGGGGTGAAGCCGTTCGATGTGCTGTTTATCAAATCAACAGGTGTCCGTCATCTGCGATCAGATTCAGCACTCCTGCTGAAATATGGGTAGGTCACCGTGATTTATCAAGACTGAAGGTGTTCGGTTCCAAGGTATGGGTCCATGTTTTACCAAAACAGGATAAACTTGAAAAGCGAGCTAAAGAAATGAGATTCGTGGGGTACTCACCGAATGGTTACCGTGTATGGGATCCTGTAGAGGATAAAATAGTAGTGTCGAGGGACGTCAGATTTGATGAGTCACAAATAAAGTATGTAGAAAATAAAGAAAGCAATGCCCAAGAGTTTAGACGCTATTTTAATGAAAATGAAGACGAAGAAGATAAAAAGAAGGATCAAGAAGATGACCAAAATGAAAAGGAATCATACCAGCATGATGAAGACAACGAAAGAAGGGATACAGAAGCAAAAGGAACTAAAGAAGGAACACAGAAGGATCAAGAAGATAACAGAAAAAGAGTTGGAACAGGTGTAGACTATAAAAGGCGAGATAAAAGGGGTGAAACAAGCAAAGAAGGAACACAGAAGGATCAAGAAGATGACCAGAAAAGAGTAGAAACAGAAGAAGAAAGTGAAAATGAGGAAGATAAGCAAAATACAGAACCTATAAAGAAGACACGATCAGGAAGAACCATTAAACCACCCTCATATCTGGAGAATTATGACATGTACACAGCTTATTGCTTCTTATCAGGAGACCCGCAGGAATTTGAAGAAGCAGAAAAAGATAAAGAGTGGAAGAAAGCGATAAATAAAGAACTAGATTCACAAAGAAACTTCAAAACATGGGAAGAAGCTGTACTACCAAAGGGTAAGAAAGCCATAGATACCAAGTGGCTCTTTAAGACTAAACAAGATGGAAGAAAAAAGGCAAGGCTAGTAGCAAAAGGGTTCCAACAAAATGGATCTTACAACAATTATGCCCCAGTGGCTAGAACATCAACAATAAAATTGATGTTAAGCATAGCAATACAGAAGGAATATACATTAAAACAAATGGATGTACCTACAGCATTCCTAAATGGAATCTTAAAAGAGGAAGTCTACATTAAATGTCCAAAAGGTATGGAAATTGGTGAAGGAAAGGTACTAAAACTGAAGAAAGCGTTGTATGGATTAAAGGAAGCACCCAAGTGCTGGAATACGAGATTTCATGATTTTATGACTTCAAAAGGATTTGTTCAGTCTAAACATGACACATGTTTATACCATAAAGATAAGACATGGATACTATTATATGTTGATGATATACTTCTGCTCGGATATGGAAAAGAGATAGAAAAAGAACTAGAAAAAGAATTTAATGTGAAGAACTTAGGAGAAGTTAAGAACTACTTGGGATTACAAATAACAAGAAATAAAGAAAAGATAGAAATAAAACAAAGTGAAATGATAATTCGACTATTAGAGAAATTTAACATGCAAGATTGCAAACCTAGCAATACACCAATGGAGGTAAACTATAAAGCAAATGTATCTGCAGAAATAATTGAAGTTCCCTACAAGGAACTGATAGGCTCGTTGCTGTACATATCATTAAATAGTCGACCTGACATTACCTATGCAGTATCTTATCTGTCAAGATTCTTAGACAAACCTACTCAAGATTTATGGAAAGCTGGAAAGAGGATCTTACGGTATCTCAAAGGAACAGTAGAGAAAAGCTTAATTTACAAGAAGAGTTTCATCTCTGAACTCTTGGCATACTCCGATGCAGACTGGGCTGCAGACCTAACAGATAGAAAGAGCACAAGTGGATGTGCCATATATCATGGTGAAAATCTGATAGCATGGTTCTCTAGGAAACAAAATTGTACTGCACTTTCTACAGCTGAAGCTGAGTTTGTTGCCGGGGCTCATGCAGTGAGTGAGCTCATACACATTAAAGGGGTATTGTCAGACTTTGTAAATGTCGAAAGTATTTCTGCATATTTACTAATAGATAATCAGAGTGCCATCCAAATGATGAACAGTTTTGAGAATAGTAAACGCTCAAAACATATTGACATTAAAGCTCATTTTGTTAAAGATATTGTCAATAAGAAAATAATTTGTTTGTCATATGTACCGACTAATGAAAATGTATCAGATATATTCACGAAGGCTTTAGCTAGAACTAAACATACTTATTTTTCAAATAAACTAAATTTAAAATGAAACTGTTTAGGAGGTACCTACTTACCTACCTACTTGAAATGTTTTGTTTACAACTTTGTTATGTAACTTTATAAGTAATTTAAATTAAATGCCTACCTTAAAGTATACTAATAAAATAAAATAACATTTTTGGAAACTATTTATTGTGTTAAAAACTATGCAACTAACTTATTACTTATTACATTGTAAACTAAGTATTTATCATGTGAGACTTAAAAATTAAATAAAACCACTTAAATTAATATTTGATTATCGCAATAATATTTATAAGTGTAACTTATTTGTAGTATAATTTACAAGAAACAATACAATGCAAGTGTCTACCTAGTTATGAAGGTTCTAAAGATGCTATGTGTATTCTTACCTAGCTACTGTACTTACCTTAGTTATATCACAGTAAATATCTATGCTATGTTAGTTAAGTTATATTACCTTACTGTAATTACCTTACCTTAGTTATAATTACTTTACCTTATATGTTACCTTGCCTTAATAACTAATCCAATTTAATAACAGATTGTTGTATTTTAGGGTTGTTAAATTGAGGGATGGTGTTAAGATAATTATTATAGTTTGTCTATGATGTATGTGGCAACACTGCAAGCACGCGTTCTCTCGAATAAAAATGGCTGTCCTGAAATGCTGTGTTTGATTCAGATTCCTTATTTAATATTGACACGTCGATTTATCCGGATCTTCTTAAAATAGGAGTAATTAGACCCGTATATAAAAAAGGCAAACATAATGAATATAGCAACTATCGTCCAATCACAATCCTTTCCTGTGTTGACAAAATTATCGAAAGATTTCTAGGGGACCAATTATCTGAATTTTTGCAATCAAATAACATAATTAGTAAAAATCAATACGGATTCCAAAAAGGTAAAAGCACCACACAACTTTTAAGCAAATTTTCTGACGAAATTAATGATAATCTTAATAAAAAGATGCATGTTTTAGCTTTACTCATCGATTTTAGTAAAGCATTTGATATGCTCAATTTTAACACGTTATATGATAAACTTTCACAGAACGGCATTAAGGGTCCGTTGTTAGAACTGCTTGTTAACTATCTCAGTAACAGGCACACAACCGTTAAAGTCCAAAATCAGTTTAATGAAAAAATATTGACAATCAAAGGCACGGCGCAGGGTTCGATTATTGGTCCTACCGAATATCTACTTTTTGTGAACGATATGAGCAATGTTATAAAGTCAGGGTCAGTGTACCAATTCGCGGATGATACGTGTCTTTTGGTTGCCAGTAGAAACTTATTAGAAGCACAACATTTACTTCAACAAAACTTCACAAACATGTGCAAATGGGCTCATGATGTCGGTTTAGTAATAAACGCTCAAAAGACTAAGTTAGTACACATTCGTTCATCACACAACAAATCACCGATCACACCAATTGTGAAAGCTCACGAACATGCTTGCTTACACTCAAGTGTTGTTTGTCAATGTCCCTCAATAGAAATAGTCGACAGTCATAAGTACATCGGTCTCGTGATTGACAATCGATTCTGCTGGGGACCTCACATAGATTACGTATGTAATAAACTTCGATCGATCATTAGCAAGCTTTACATATTAAAACATAAATTAGCCTTTAAAACTTTAAGACTAATCTATCTGGCCCTGGCGGACTCGGTTGTTAGTTACGGCCTAAGCGCCTATGGCAGAACTTACACAACTTACATTGATCGTATCTATAGATTACAACTAAAAATGTTAAAAATCATAACGCCTAGCTACGCTCGGAACAAACTTACTAATGAGGACAAAGATCTATTTAAATATTGTAATGTCATGAGTATTTATGATAAAATCGAGTATCAAATTTTAACTGAATCTAACAATCCTGACTGTCTAGTAGAAAAGACACGACCAAAGTTTTTGAGAACAGTACCTTACCTTATAAGTATAATTTACCTAAATATAATAACTTGTATGGAACAAGAATTCCGAGTTACTTAATACCTCACTATTTAAATAAATTACCTATCGACTTACAGAATAAGTACAATGAAAATGCAAAAGAATTTCGCCTTAAACTAAAGCAATACTATCTACCTACATAAGTGTATAGCAACTCACCGCAACCCAGATAAACCCTGCGAGGTTTTCGTGGTGCGGTCCATATTTGTTAAACTGTGTATTGATGTGTAATAAAGAAATTGAAATTGAAATTGAAAATACGAATAACAACCCATTGGCATTTTCAGAAGACAAAGAGTACAACTGTAATATCAGACACTGAGGTATCAGATAGCGATAGTGAAGACCAGGAATCAGACGAAGACAACTCCTCAACTTCTGACGGGATATCAACGTCATCACCTGATTTAGCAAACGAAGAACTGCCACCGCTACCTCCGTTAGGTGAACATCCACCACTGCCTCCGTTGGGTGCATATTCACCGCTGCCTTCTCCAGAACTACCAAATAGAGTTCGCCGCTGGAATTTGGACCAATGGCATACGGACCACTACAATTTACACTTCTAGTATTGTAAGTTTCCAATTTCTCAAACTTTTTTTCTATTCTTATTTCTTATTTTGTGTATAACTTGTGTTCTCTTTAATTTTGAATTAACTGCTTGTGTTCTCTTTATTCTTTTCTTATCAATCTAATTCGTAAAAATCTAAAATAAATTCAAAATTGTTGAAGATAATAAGATACCGTCAACTTCCGTTGGAAATTTGAATACCTTTATATCAATTGATACTCTTTTACGATTTATAAAGACATATGATGGTAACTGGGATGATCTTAGTTCATGGTTAGCCAATTGCGATCGAGCATTCTCATTAGCAGTCAGGTCTTAAAACTTATTTTATTTGCATTCGTACAAAATCAGTTAACAGATAGAGCTCAATCGACGTGCAGTAATACGATATTTTCTAAATAGGAAGATCTTAAACAATTTCTTAAACCACTTTTCGGGAATAAGAAACATGAAACTCATCTCCTAATTGAATTACAAAATTGCAAACAATTGCACAATGAAAATGTATCCCAATATATTCATAAACTTGTTTGAAACACTTCTTAGTTCAATAAAACAGTCTTGCGTTTAACCAATTCTTTTACCAGGACAAATCGCTAGTACAAACCAGCTAGCCCTTCAAACATTTTTATTAGACATCAATCCGAAAATTTCCTAAATGTTACGTTCGCGTGAACCTCAAAATCTAAATGACGCATTTGACATTGCTTTAGAGGAAGAAAAATTTAATATGTTACAAACATTTAAAAATATTTTTTTTACTATTTGTCACAAACCGGGACATACTAATTTTAATTGCAAACGAAATTATAAACCAAAACCATTTGGTTTTGGTTTACCACCTTTCAAAACAAAAAAGTTTATCACTTCCAAAACAACAATCACAAAATTTTGTTTTGTAGATATTGCAAAAATAACGGACACTTAACAGGAAATTGTCTTAGAAGAAAGAATAAAAATCAAGCACATTTAAATACAAATACTCAGACTACTGAGACTAATAATAATAAAAACGTTAATTCGAACACAACCAAAAACATTAATTCTTTAAACTCTAACCGACTCAAGGCATATGCCGCCCCTTCGAGTCTGGAAACATCTATAAAGCTACTTTCGTTCTAGACGATAAAGAGTTCATCAAGAATGGCTTGAAAGAGTTGGAAGTCAGGGCTGGTAAATCCTACGCTAGCCATGGAGACTGTGAATTTAAGAAATATAAGTATTTTATAATGAGTGACAGCTGTATCAGGTTGTTTCATAATTTTATCTTTTAAAGTTGATTATGGCATAAAGTGTATCATTATACGTTCAGGCATGAGCTCATAATTCGAATATTATAACATGAGTGTAGATAAACATTATTACATACTTGTGCACGCGTTACTATAACTGGTGTCACAAAAACGGAACAAAATTGTGTAACTTTGGGATTCACATAATATCTCAATTTAATAGTTAATGGTGACATAGTCAACCATCGGTTTCACGTTGTCCATAATAATAATATATATCTCGATCACGATGGGATAATAGGAAATGATTTCCTTAAGGCATATAAAGCTAAAATTAATTTTGAAAGTAATTTTATGACATTCTATTATGATAACAAATTGATGAAATTAAATCTTCTTTTAAAGGACGAGAATCCTAACTATAATAATTCATATAATGAATTTATACATAGAATCAAGCCTAGAAGCGAAACTTTAATTAAAATAAATGTTTTAAACCCCGAAATTAGGGAAGGATATACAAATAATATAAAAATCCTCGACGGTGTATTTTTATCAAATGCAATCACAAAAGTTGATGCAAATAATCAAGCTTATGCTACAGTTCTCAATACTCTCGAAAAATAAATAATTATAAAGAAAATTGATGTTGTCTTAGAACCTTTGCGTTCATATTTATTTGAGGACAACACTTCAAGTGATCGTACCATATGCAGCAGCAGTATCTCGCGTAACTGTGATCCTGTTCATGAGTCATTGAGTTCATATATTTCTGAAGACGTTAATATGAGTAATCGTACCATATGCAGTAGCAGTACCTGGCGTAACTGTGATCCTGTTCAAGAACCACTGAGTTCATATTTTTCTAAGGACGACACTACAAATAAACATAATAAATCCAGTAGCAGTACTTCATGTAACTGTGATCCTGAAAAGAACGTCATTGTAAATAATCATAATAAATCCAGTAGCAGTACTTCGTGTAACTGTGAGCCTGAAAATAATTCTTTAAACATTCGAGAACTTTTAACTTTAAACACCGATCAAATTGAAATCAACAATTCTAATTTGGATTATCGTAATACAAACTTATTAAATGAATTGAGAATGGATCATTTAAATTCCGAACAATAGGAATCATTACTAAAATTTTTAAGAAATATAATTCTATATTTTTCCTTTCTGGTGACAAATTAACAAGCACCAATGTATTAAAACATTAAATCGATACCAATCCTAGTAATCCAATTCAAAGTTAAACATATCGGTATCCAGAAGTTCATAAAGAAAAAGTGAACTCTCAAATTAATGAAATGATAAGTCAAGGTATTATTAGACCTCTTTGTTATTGATTATCTTAAATTAAATAATGTAACAGTAGGTGATGCTCATCCACTTCCTAATATCAGCGAAATTTTAGACCAACTAGGACACTCTAAATACTTTACTACTTTGGATTTAGCTAATGATTTTCAACAAATTGAAATGGATCCTAAAGACATTCCTAAAACTGCTTTTTCAACTCCACAAGGACTTTATGAATATGTCAGAGTGCCATTCGGATTGAAAAATGCTCCCGCTACATTTCAAAGATTAATAAATAGCGTTTTAAGTGGAATAAATGGAATATATTGCTTTGTAAATTTAGATGATATAGTAATATAATATGCAAACTCGATTCAAAATCATTCTTTAAAATTAAAAGCTGTATTTGAAAAATTAAAAGAAAATAATTTAAAATTACAACCTGATAAATGTGAATTTAGAAGACATGAAGTAGCTGATCTTGGTCATATAATCATAAGTGAAGGCGTATTGCCAGACCCTAATAAAACTAAAGTTATAAAAAACTTTCTTGTTCCTAAATTTGCAAAAGATTATAACACTTTTTTTTTTCGGGGAACACTGTGTTGGATGTGGTGGTCGTTCGTCACGATAAATTTATTATGGGTTGGTCTCAGCCGACTGTCAGAATGACATGACAGATGACAGTTCTGACGTCTGGTTGCTATTGATTTGTGTGCCGTCTCGCTCGCACGCATGTGTCGTCTCAGGTCGTCTAATGCGTTTAGTTTAGCGCGATCAGCTTGGGTGTAGGTGTTCGGATAATTGAATCTAATGGATTTATGTTTAATGTTTTTTTGTGAGGAATTGGCTGTTAAGTAAACAGCCGATTCCATTTAAAATGTTATTTTTGTAGTGTTCCGTAAAAAAAAAGATGTTCGTCACTTGATTGGAAACATGCTTGTGCCGTGACGAACGAAACGTAGGTGATTTTGCAGTATTGAGGCCGCTGAAGAAAGGCCATCTTTTTTCTGCATCTCGCCGTTCGAAGGCGAGAATGTGTTTTGGTGTTTTTTGACCCTAAAGTTTATTTTAGGTCATGAGACCATAAAAACATTTGTGCCGTCAGATTCTGCGTCCGCGTGGATGCATTTAAAACGCGAGACGTGGTGAGTTTGGAATTTTGCTTCCGCCTGGGGGCGTCACGCGCGCCGATGGTCTAACCAGCAATACATTTTTTGATTGTGTTGGTTTCAGGAGCGGCGGAATTATATGAGCTATTTATTGATCGCGTCAGGTGATCTCAGGATTGATATAAGGCCCATTTTTGGTAAGATTCCCAACATTAATAATTTGGGCTGTCGTGATGAACCTGTCACAAAACGGCTGTGTGATTTTAACTAAATTTTGTTCCTCTTTCGTAGGGCGTCTTCCCTATACACGGTGGCTTTACTGTGGCAGGCGATGTTCTGAGGACTGCTTGGCTGGGGTATTCGAGTCTCTTTGTGCGTGCTAGCCGCCGCGTGATGAGCTGGGTGGAGGCTAACGTGTGCACATGGGTAATGCCATGAGGTTTCTTCGTTGATACTACCATTCTCTGATCCGAGGTAACGTGCTTCATACTACTACCGCGGCGCGTGTGCTATCAACATAAAATACCATGTTCGATTTCAGACCTTAGGTGTGCCTAATAGGTAACCATGGTATGCTTTGCATAAGTATGTATATTTTAAATTAACTTAGAGTCATTACAACCTAGCCTTAGGCCAGAATATATATGTAAACTACCGTATGTTAGCATAATTGCTCCTGTGATATAGGTAATACGGAGCTGTTCATGTTTAAGTGATAAGTCTTATTGTTGCAACATGAGTTTGCGAGAGTTTGGCCGCTCGGCTACTGATAGCCAGCTGGTTGTGGGACGGGCTGTGGTTTGTTTGAAGCTTCGTTCACAACCGAGTCCGTCTGTCTGATAATCAGTCAGGTTGAAAGGAGTCGACCAAGTAAGCTCTCGTCTTAAGTCCTTATGTGTCTCACTAGTTTAAATACAATTATGTGTTCGTTCATTTTAAACTAACTTAGCTAATAAGTTAGACGTGGGATTTAGCCCATTTAGGTGCATGTAATATTCAGTGTGTCCAACGGATTCCCATTTAAATTTATAAAGCGCATGTTCGTTGACATTTTGTTTATGTAACTATGGTTTATGTCCCCCTATGGTTAAATATTTATTATGTATTTGTAGTTTTACTCAACTTACCACTATATTTTATAACGTGTACCGACTAATGTTTATACGTCAAGTCAATACATTGAGTTCTCTGTTACATATTTTTCCTTAAATGAATGTCTCAAAATGTATTTAACTGAGTTTCATTGAATTCATCTTGTTCCGGTCTGTGGCATTTAATAAGTTTTATTAGGATCTATTGAAGTAACTTTTATTTTGGTTAACTTTCATTATTTACTTTTATTAAAGGCGCCCAAGGTTATATTTGAAGCCGCAGACGACTGAGTCACCTTATCCCACGACCCTTAACCCTATTTGAGCTAGTCGAGTCAAAAATCACTTTTTGGGGTTAATTTTGGTGAGATTCCCACTAGTCCCCAAATTTTCCCCTAGTCCCCAAATTTTCCCACCAGTCCCAGAATTCCCATTACAAGATGTCAAATCATTCTTAGGACTTGTAGGTTATTATAGAAATTTTGCTGAAAACTTCTTAAAATTAACTAAACCCTTAACTAAATTATTGAAGAAAGATACAACTTTCATTTGGACTGATGAACAGCGAGAATCTTTTAATAAAATGCGTGAATTACTTATTTCACCAGTAATATTACAATACCCAGATTTTTCTAAAGAATTTATACTCACAACCGATGCTAGTAATTTTGCTATCGGAGCTGTTTTAAGTCAAGGCGAAATCGGAAAAGATTTACCAATCGCATACGCATCTCGTACATTAAATCATATTGAAGAAAATTATAACAACAGAAAAAAGAATTACTTGCAATCAAATGGGCAATTCAATATTTCAGACCGTATCTATATGATCGACATTTTAAAAAAGCCATACTTCTCACCTCCAGAAGCCTCACTTCCAGAAGTAATTTAGTCAGATGGCGCTTACAATTAGAAGAATTTGATTATGAAATAATACACAAACCTGAACGTTTAAACTCCAATGCTGATTGTTAATCCAGAATAGTTGTAAATACGATAAATTCTAACTCAGATTATCAATTGAAGATTTCCAAGAAACAGATGATCTTTTGTTTTACAAAAACCATGATTACATTATATTACCAGTATAAATTTCGACGAAGAAAATCCTTATTCAATTGAAGCTTTAAGTCAAAGTAATAATATAGATAAACTTTTAAAAGAAAAGAAAGAATTATATCAAGTATTAATATCAAAAGATAAAAATTAATATATCTTTCATTGTATTGCTAGACAAATTTTTTTTTTTTTTTTATTTTTTTTTATGACAAATTGTCTTTAAAAGATTTATTTTATACACTTTAAAATTAACGAAACGAATTAGTAAAAATGACATTAAATCTATCTATAATATTTTAAAATTTTAGAAACCTTAAAATTAAAAGACGATTCCCGTGCCCGTAAATTACTATCAGTAGTAAATTCAGCTAACTTACATGTTTTACCCTTAAATGCTACTCATCACTTTCCCAATTGCACTCCCTCTCTTCTCGATCTTATGATTGTCTCTTCTCCTAGCTTAGCTGTTAAACATGGCCAACTTTCTGCAGATGCGTTCTCTTATCACGACTTGGTGTATTTGTCGTACCGAATCCGAACTCCCAAGTTGAAACCTACTGTTCAGCTTCAGCGTAGTTTTAACCGCATTGATCATGATCAGCTACTCGTAGATGCTGCTAACATGGACTGGTCGGCAATCTCTTCCTCTACATCTGTGGATGAGCAGGTTAACACCTTCAATGATCTTTTAATAAAGCTTTATGACAAACACGCTCCAATCAGGCCGGTCAAAATGAAGCACTTACCGGCACCCTGGTTAACCAACGAGATCCGATCACTAATGAACAAAAAAAACAGTACCAAAGCCAGGTTCAAGGTTGATCCCTCGGAACGTAACAAAAAAAGAATGATCCGTGCTAGAAACAGGTGCAATACGGTGGTCAGGGACGCTCAAAGACGCCACATTCATCAGTCAGTAGAAAATGAAGATCCAGGTAAAGTTTGGAAGTTCCTAAAACTCCAGAAAAAGGTGTTGGTAAATCTCCTACTAGTGACGTCTCAGGTACACGTGTCGACTTCAACCAACTTAATTGTTATTTCTCATCGTCGGTGCCTATTGATGGCAACCTCAAATCTAATACGTTGCAATTACTTTCTAACGTGCCAACACATAATTGCTCTTTTTCTCCTAATCAATTGTCAGAATGTGATGTTAAGAGAGCGATTCTGTCTGTCAGCTCCAGTGCTGTAGGTGCTGATTCCATTAGCCGCAAGATGATCCTTCCGATCCTTGATTTTCTTACTCCTATAATTACCTTTATCCTTAATACCTCAATTTCCACTAGTAAGTTTCCTTCTTCTTGGAAGGATGCAAACGTTATTCCCCTTCCAAAAAAATCAAAACCTACCATGTTTTCCGATTTTCGACCTATTTCTATCCTTCCCTTCCTTTCCAAAGTCCTTGAGAAACTTATTCACCGTCAACTTACTGACTATCTAAGCCATAACAATCTCCTTAATCCCCTTCAGTCTGGTTTTCGTAAAGGCCACAGCACATCTACAGCACTGGTGAAGATAACAGATGACATACGCCTGGGGATGGAAAATCGTCAGCTGACAGTAATGACATTACTAGATTTTAGTAATGCATTTAATTCGGTTGACTTTGACATCCTGCTGGGTGTTTTACGCTCTCTTAACATATCTCCATCTGCAATTGATTGGTTGCAAAGTTACCTGCGAGGGCGACGGCAACGTATCCGCACTGGAGATTCATTTTCCAGTTGGTGTGGTATTAACACTGGGGTCCCTCAGGGTGGCGTCTTATCTCCTCTTCTTTTTTCAATTTTTATAAATTCAATCACACAATACCTTTCAAGTTCGTACCACCTCTACGCTGACGATCTTCAAATTTACACACAGGCACCGTTATCAGAGCTTCCACGTGCAATAGCAACTATCAACTCAGATCTTGCCCATATAAGCTCTTGGAGCAAGTCGTTCGGTCTCGCACTCAACCCCTCTAAGACTCAGTGCATTATTATTGGCAGTCATCACTTCGTTTCGAGGATCAATTTTGAACAGCTTCCTGTGGTTACTTTGGATGGCACCATGATTCCTTACTCGAGTTCTGTCAAGAATCTGGGTATTATTCTTGATCAGCATCTGTCTTGGAAACCTCACGTTGAGCAAATTAGGAAAAAGGTGTTTGCAGCTTATGGCTCTCTTAACCGGCTTCGCAACTTTTTACCGACCAGCACCAAAATTACGCTGTCTCAATCTCTTTTGCTGTCCATATTAGACTACGCTGATGTCTGTAATACAGACCTATCGGAGGAGTTACTCGACAAACTGGAGCGCCTGCAGAATGTTGCCATTAGATTAATCTTTAACCTCCGAAAATTCGACCATGTGTCACACTTCCGAAATAAACTCAACTGGCTCCCTATTCGCCGGCGCAGGGACTTACATATTCTAAAACTTCTATATTCTATTCTTTTCTTACCTTCTACCCCTCCTTACCTTAAAGAATGTTTCTCCTTTCGCCCTTCTTCTGTACATTGCACCTTGCGGTCTTCCTTTAACCTTGCACTTGATATCCCACGTCACTCCTCTGACTTTTTTTCCTACTCCTTCACGGTCCATGCAGTTCAAGATTCAAGATTCAAGATTCAAGATTCAAATCTCTTTATTCAATTTAGATTGTTATTTACAATACTTGTGAACGTCATAGAAGCTACGCCATCGGTTCGCAAACCCTACAGCGGGAGGCCTTGGAGAAGAACCGGCAAGAAACTCCAAGGGTTGTTTTTTTCTCCCTGTCTTATTTCATACAGAGTCGTCAAATTGAAAAATGACCTTAACATGGTATGACTAAGGTCAGTTTCCATCACAATTACACAATGGGTTATGATAAATACAGTTAAGTATAGGCGAACTAATGATCATAGCGGTGAACAAGTTTCAGTTACTTAGGAACTCTACTTAAAGCTTTAATATTAGTTTAAAACAAAAGACAATTCTACTATATACTGCAAGTTGCGCCATACATGTTTCAAATGTAATTCTTAATAAAATGAATAAAAACAAAAGAAAACACATTTTAAGGCAAGCAGATAAGAGCAGACCCATTCCCACTGGCAGCACCCGTTCACGAGCATGACGCATGAACCAGCCATCGCTTCGCTCAACCATATTTTAGGGAACGTAACGAGTCTGTCGTCTGTGGAACGCACTTCCTGAGGGTATCAGAAAGGCTCAGACTCTAAAATCCTTTGGAGATCAAGTTAGGAGTCATTTCCTGTCCTTATCTATGTAATTATATATATAAACATATATATATTTTTTAAATGTTTAAATTTTATTTTATTTTATTTATTATTATTATTTTTTCCACCTATAGTATAAACCTTCTTTATCCTATCTTGTTTTTGCACCCATTCCCCTTTTCTCCTAGCTATTTATTTCTTCTTTCAGCCAAGGTTGCCTGGAAGAGATTGCCATTAGGCAATAAGGCCGCCTATTGTCTGTTTTCTATATTTTATTTTGTCTTCTTGTAATTGTATTTCTTTCGTTGTGTGCAATAAAGCTTTTTTTATTTATTTTATTTATTAAAATAAGAATGTGTCACAATAAAATTATTAACCCCGACAGTTCTTTAATTCCAACTATATTAATAGAAAATCATAATGATGTTACATTCGGTCATAACAGAATTGTTAAAATGTACCTATCTAAGAGTAAAATCTAAATATTCGTGGCCTAATATGAAAAATGACAATTAAATACGTAAGAAATTGTAAATCTTGCTTATTAAATAAAACTGTTAGAAGAAAGAATAAATCGCCAATGATGATAACCACAACATCAACCACGGCATTTGAAAGAATCGCAATGGACATTGATGGTCCATTACCAATAACTAAAGATGGAAATAAATTTATTCTCACCATACAGGATGATCAAACAAAATTTTCCCAGGCATTTGTTTTACCAAATCATGAAGCTCATATCGTGGCTGACAGAGAAAAAGAAAGAAAGAGAGTAAAACCTGCTCTTAAAAGTTTAATAAAACAAACTTAACTATCATTGTCAGGATATGGACTACGTTTGAAGAGTCAGCATCCGAAGCAGTGAATATTACAAAATTAGCTTTCCGCCCGCGGCTTCGCCCGCGTGTACTACACGAACGTTATCCCGCGGGAATGTGACATTTACCGGGATAAAAAGTAGCCTACGTTCCTCTCCAGGCTACAAAGTATCTATGTTCTAAATTTCAGCCAAATCTATTCAGCCGTTTTGGCGTGATTGAGTAACAAACATGGGTGACTTTTGATCTTAAATATAATCTAGGTAAACCATCGGCCATAGAACTTAGCTGTAGTAAGTAGTGTCTTCTGTTGTTATATTAAGTTTATTATTGTTGGCCGGCATTTTCTGAAATAGCCCAAAAATTTATAGAGCTTGGGTGATGTCCTTTACGTAAGTAAGAAACTTGCCAAGCGCCGCGCGCCATACACGGCGCGGCGGTGCAGCGCGGCGTAAGCAGGGAATTTTCCTAAAGTGTATTTGCAAAATAATAAAAATTAAAAATGCTGCCGAAAGTCACCATTCCAGGCGGATGAAATCGCGGCCACAACTAGAGTATTATAAAGACACGGTATTCGGACACGCCAAAATGTTACAAGTGTGGCTTTATGTAACTACCTACATAGATTTAATGGATTCCTTTAAGCTTCTTGGACTAACTATAGACTCTAACGTCAATTGGAAAAGTCAAAATAAAAATATCAAAGTTTACTTACGCACTTTTTGAAATCAAGTGTACAACCAATACAGAAACTGCATTAGTAGCTTATAACGCATACGCACAATCTTGGTTAAGATATGGAGTTATGCTTTGGGGCAATATTGTAAACGTCGACGAATTATTCGTGTTACAAAAGAAATGCATTCGAATTATATCTCAAATAGACAACATGCAAAGCTGTAAACCTCATTTTATAAAATACGTATTAGACATCTGCTTGTTTGCTTTTAGACATCGCGATAAATTTATCCAGATTCAAGATACTTACAATATAAATACCCGTCACAAAGCACGATTTTATCTACCACCATCACGTATAAAAATGTTAAATTGCAGTTCGCATTATAAGGCAATCAAAATTTTCAATAAATTACCACTGACAATACAAAATGACCAAAAATTACCTTCTTTTACACAAAAACTAAAAAAGTTTCTTGTTTCACATTGATTTTACTCAGTAGAAGAATACCTTACTAACAAATACTGACTGGCGATACATTAATGTACAATTATTATTTATTAAATTTAATATTATATTCATTTCAAAACCTATAATAATTTAAATTAGTTAAATTTATTTAAAAAGAAATTAAAATGAAGTATTTAGAAAAATTATCGGATTTATATTAATTAATTATCAATTTATTGTTGTATAAGTATAAAACTTATCCTTAAACTAGATTTAAGTTTAAGCTCTTTTGAAATTTGCTATACCTGTACAAGGTTACTAAGTTGTAAGTTCTCATTCTAATTTAAGATCTATTGTGACACTATCTATGCCATGCCGCCGGCATCGCCAGGATTAAATTTGACTTTTACAAACCTTTGCCTTTGGTCATCTCTAGGGAACAGTTCATTATCGGGATAAAGTATTTTATTTATGAACTTAGATTCAATCGGTTCAGTAGCCCACTTACTAATTATTTATAATTAACTGTATTTTTTTTAGTATTACTGACTCCGAGGGTGAAACCACCAGTGCTTACCCCCATGGTACTACCAGTAGACCTACTAGTAGTACCATGGGAGTTTTTTTTGCCAGTGGTACTACTGATGTGTCTGGTAGTACTACGGGCAATTATTTTTACCCCTGATACTACTCATTAAATGTGTCAATAAAAGTACACCCTGTTGGTATATATTATTTCAAAAATTTATTATGAAAGATTTGTTTTTAGTTAAGGAACACCATATTGTAATTATTTTAAACTTTTTATTTACTGTTGAGTCAATATAATTGAGACAATAGATAAAAAAACTTTAAGGTGTAAATTCTTACTCGGCGTCAAATGACAACTGCACGCGACATGACGCCCACGCCACTACTGGTTTCTATGTATTTGTATGAAATAAGTACATTTCGTACTTCGTAGCGAGTGTCAGCGTCGGGCGTTAACTTCGGCGACTACCACACGCACGTAAAATACGGCAGTAAGTAGAAAATAACACGTACAGATATTACTGCTGTTACTACTGCTTGCTGCTGCGGTCTGGTTTGAAATTATGGTAGCGTCATGACGTGGCGACGTGAAGCGGCGTCGGCGTCGTGTCGCTCGCAGTTGCGGTTCGACGCCTAGTTCCAAACACTCCATAACACATAAGATTTTAACACAATTTTTCAATAGCTAGTTCCAAAGTTATTTCATTATTTATGAGCTGAATTTGTATGCGTCCAATATTATTATCTGTTTTTATGTATTGCTTTCTTCGTTTGTTTGTTATTTTGTCTGCAATTTCTGACTTTGACTCGGCTTCTAAAGTTTCTAGTAATCTCATAATTGTGACTGTATTTTTCTTCAAAATTCTGTTAATTTTGCCATGCCACGATTCTAAGACATTATTAGTCCTGTGGCGTTTTCCAAATACGCTTATTATTTCGATTTTGTTTTTGTTCATCCAAGTCCGTTCTACATACCGCAGAAACTCGGATACTTCGAAATCCTCGCCCTCTGCTTTGATGTATTTGAAACCTTCCAAAATTTTTTCGACAGGCAATAGTGGCAGGGCTGCTACTAATCGTACAATACGGTTTTCTGGTTTATTAACACATTTAAGCGCTTTTGCTTTCTTCCAGATACACCTATGCCAATGATAGTAACAGCCAACTATTTGAGCTTCTGGGAATGTTTTAGAAATAGCGTTTAGAAATGCAACTTCAAAATCGCAATGGAAGTATTTGGGTTTAAAATTTGGAATCTGACTTTTAATCAACGCGAACATCAATTCATACTACTTTGTTTTTTGTCCATTAAAAGTGCAAAAATTAACGGCTGGACATTAGTTGTATTTATGGTGCTTCCCACATCTCCGTGTATACTAAATAACTGGGTGAACGGTGGTGGGCAAGCGTGAAATGTACCGTCAGCAAAATATTTCAAAAAATTAACTATTTTCTTTTTAGCCGCATTAGAGCAGAAAATTAAAATGCGGTTTCCTTGATAATAATAATCAGCAAGAACAAATGGGTAGTAATCTATTGGAATATGTACATCTTCGACATTTTTGAAGGCTGTTTTGCTAACATTAGCATATTTGTTACGCATATCGTACAAGCTATGTTGCACACTGGTAAACGTTGGTACATTTGTGACAAGATTGACTCCATCGTCTTCGACCTTTTTAAATGCCTATTTGTATAGTTTAGGTATCGGTTGGTTAGATTCTGTTACCGTCTTCTTTAAATTTGAAACAGTGATTGCGATTTCATTTTTTCCATAATCTGGTTGACAAATGTGTGTTTTCATTTTTAACACTTTTTTATCCTAAAGGAAAATGAAAATTAGTTACTACACGGACTGTGGTAAGTAAGTACTATAAGAGAATAGGACAACGAAAACTTACTTGCACCGTTACACTTCCAGTACACTTTTGTTTTTTAAACAATGAGCACCTCCAATTAGAATAGCCACTTTTATAGGCTTTTAATTTATAAAATTGATATCCTCCGTAAAGGAGGACCGTTCCTCCTTTTCTCTCTATATACATTACTTCAGAAACTTGTAACAGAAACTTGTTGTTGAAACACACATGGCTGTAAACAAACCAAAGTTCGGTAATAGCCGCGTACCCACCTAGCGCACGAGCGAGCCAAATGCCTCGGCTGGTGTGGACGTGCCTCGGGCCGCCTCGGGCGCGCGTTTGCTCGGCTGAGCGCGGCTCGGCCCCGAGCCAGATGTTGTCGGTAAACTTGACGCGCTCAAAGGTGCCTCAGTGAGCGCTGTGCGTTAGGTGGGAACGGTTGTGTTTTGGCTCGCGCGCGAAGCTACTTCAAGTTGTGTCTCTTGCCGTGTTTGTCTCTATCTATTTGATATCATGGGCAGTCAGGAGGAGTCCATTCGTTTAATTCAACTGTACAGCACGTACAAAGCGCTTTGGGACCCCAAAGATCCAAAATATTTAAATCAGCGGGAAGACAGTTGGCGGCAAATATCTACTCAAATTAATATGCCTGTCAAGGAACTGAAAAAAAAATGGAGTCCTTGTGTGGTTCTTACCGTCGAGAGAAAAGCAGGGAGAAAAAAAGCCGCATAACAGGTTCAGGTATGCATTTTTATACTTAAAAACTTAAAAATATGAACTTACAAATTGTTTGATAAAATAATTACTTATTACTACTACTAACTAAATTTAAGATACAAAAATACGTTTTTAAATTATTTTAAATTATGGAAAATTAAAACTTATTTTTGTTCTTTTTCAGGCGCTGCAGATGTTTATAATTCAAAGTGGTTTGGATATCCTTATTTCGATTTTCTAAAAGATAAAAATGAAACTGGTGACACTCAGGAAACGATGCCGAATGTAAGAATTTTTATCTATGCATAATGATTTTGAAATGGTATAGAACCATTAGTTATAAAATGTTCTGCCAAGTGCAACCGTATTTCTTTTGCGTTATTAGAACTACGCCTTGGAATCGCTGCAATTGGTGCGAATGTTTGTTCATTTATTTCATTTCTCCATTGACCAGGAATCAGTACACCATCAAGTTCTCTGTCAAACAACTCCGGTGCAATATGATTAGTTGAAGTATTTTTCCGGATGTAGTTGTACAAATATATAGCTGCTAAGACGACCTTTGTTGCTTTATTTGGCTCTAGTAAGATAGGTTTTCTAAAAACGCGAAATATGGCACTTAATATACCAAATGCATTCTCAACGACACGTCGAGCTCGGCTAAGACGATAATTAAATATTCTTTCTTTAGAACCATTTTCTGGGTTACCCTCAAAAGGTTTCATGGTATATTCGTTGAGTGCAAAGGCTTTGTCGGATAAAATAAAATAAGGAACTTTTTTTACATATGGTATTTCCAATATCTTCTCTTTAGGCACGTTCAATTCTTTCTTTTCTAGCTTTTTATACAACGTAGTGTTTTTAAAAACACCACCATCAGAGATTCGCCCTTTGCTACCAACATTTACATACAAAAAATTGTAGCTAGCATCAACTAATCCAAAAAGCACGATGCTTGGAAATTGTTTGTAATTATCATAATCAGTCCCACTGTTACTCGGTGCCTGCAACATAACATGTTTTCCATCCATCGCTCCAATAGCGTGGGGAAAATTCCATTTATTTTCAAATTCTTTTGATATAGCAAGCCACTCTTCTTCTGTAGATGGAATCTGTAAAAAAAAAAATATATAGAGTACTCAGCATGACAGGACCCTCCGCTGTTTGAAAGTATTCAGACTAAAAGTCTTGGGCCCCAATGAGTGGTTGTATTAGGTACTATACACCACTCCGTATTTGACCTTTTAGTGATATATTAGGGGCCAAATATTTTTAGTCCGAAGACGTTCAAGCAATGGAGAATCCTGCTAGAAAAATATTAAAGATTTCGCTACATTCACACTGCACCACAAATTGATCTATTAATTAAAATAATGTTTTCAGGAGGCGATACCGGAATCTTCACAAACTTCTGACGCAGAGAGACATACAGAGACTGAAAATGCTCCGATCCAGTCGCAATTGCCGGAGGCTAGCATCGAGGAAGCGCCACCACAACAACAAAAAGACCTAGCCTCGAAAACTAGCATGCCTTCACCATCAGAACCTGCTCGTAAAAAAAAACGACAAAATCCCAAGAAAACGCAGCCACAGGAAGATTCGGCAGATATCATGCTTGCAGAAGCCCTTGAATGCTTGCAAAAGTCTTCGACCGACATTACCGATCCATATTTGTCATTTGGAAGACACATAGCCAATGAGCTAAGAAAATATGATCCGCACACATTAGCGTGTGTTAAGAACGCTATCAATAATATAATTTTTGAAGCAGATATAGGGAAATACACACAACAACAAATTAATACAGGATACTATACACAGCAGTACAGTAATTCCTCTACAATGGACTCATCTGGCACTTCATCATCAGCATCACATACCGCTACGTCTTCTCATGCCATTACACCATCACCTAATGCTAATGATGGATTCGAAACTATCACTGAATTGTAATTAAAATAAACAATTGATTTTTAAATTTAAAAAAATATTTTTATTTACCTTTACATAATCACTTAAGGCTTCAATAATAGCGTCACAAACTTCTGGAACTATTCTTGAGATACTCTGCTTCGATACTCGAAATAAATATTGCAAGCTGCTGTAAGAATCTCCGGTTGCTAAAAATCTTAAAGTTATTAAAACTCGTTCATTCACAGTGATTGCCTCTCTATACTTTGTATCGCACTTTTTTATTTTATCAGACAACAATGAGCACAAATTTTCGAACTCTTGTACGGACATTCGTGTAAAATTATGTACAGTCTGATCATACATTAAATCTCCAAGTAATCTATTTCCATATTGGTGGCGACGCTCATAAATTTTTCTAATCCAGAAGCGTCTAGGTTTTTTCTTGATACGTGACTGTTTTCGTTTCTTTAAACAATAAGCAGCTAGGAAAATAGCTGCAGCTGAAAATACACGACTGTCCATATCGAATACTCGCGGACTTATGATGGCTCAGCCTGCCTCGCGAGGCAGCCTCATGTAAATTGAACAGAACTACTGAGGCTGCCTCGGGAGCCATCGCTCGCGATCCGGACACCGAGGCTGCCGCGCGAGCCCGTGCGCTAGGTGAGTACGCGGCTAATCAGGTAAACGCACTCGGCTAAGGAAAATATACAACAACGAAATTATTAATCTTATTACCTTAATTGTAACTTAGTATGTACACAATAAATAATATTATATTAACTAACAATACACTTTCGATCAACAATAACACCTAGACACGGGCTTATTTTCTGACGGACAATAACAAATCAAACGTTAGCGATTTTATTCCTCTAAAAGCGATTGAATACTTTTACTATAGAGACTTTATTACAAGAATTTTAAACGAGGTTACATTTACATACACCACTGCTCTAAATTCATCGTTTCAAGATAAAATAATAATATTATATATACCAACAGGGTGTACTTTTATTGACACATTTAATGAGTAGTATCAGGGGTAAAAATAATTGCCCGTAGTACTACCAGACACATCAGTAGTACCACTGGCAAAAAAAAACTCCCATGGTACTACTAGTAGGTCTACTGGTAGTACCACGGGTAAGCACTGGAAACCACGCCAACGTCGAAAAATGGAAAATGAAGTATTTTAGAAAAAATCGACCCGTCATATCAGTTCAGAGCAGTAACCCAGATAGCGAAAGGTGTCGTGGGTTCGAGGCCCATCGGAGCTAGTTGTGAGACGGGTCGATTTTTTTCTATACTTAATACTTCATTTTCCATTTTTCAATAATAAAAATTGCATTGTGAATGCACAAAAGTAAAAATTTCAATAACACGCCAACGTCGTTGACTTTACCGAAGAAAAATTCAGCAGCTAAGTCACGGTAAATATACACAACGATGGCTAGCGTTTGTAGAAGCTAGTGTCTGTCAGTTTTGAGATCGATGAATTTGAATGGTTCTGTGCAAAGGAGACGATGAATAGATTGATGAATAGTTTTCTTTTTTTTTTCACATTACAATTACATTGATGTGGTATAAAATTTTTTTTTTTTTCTTTCAGAGCTGGCGCCACAACAAATAGCTCCAAAGATTTGTTCGGGCTGTTGAGATAAGACGACGAGAGTTTTGCTCTCGAAAACTCTCAATGTGTCGAAGCGTGACTGCTCAGAAGCTGGGCAGCAGCCTGACGACAAAAGTAGCCAACGGCGTGGTGCGGCGAGCTGCAGATTTCGAAGGTGCATAACATTACGTGGAGGTCCGCGTATACAGCACCTCCGACGCGCTAAAGTCACCACCGGAGTAGCACTCAACTACAAGAAAGCTCTCGTGACTCTGAAGGCTCAACTCAACACCGAGTCTCGGGAGTGGCGTGATCTCCAAAAATTCATGAAGAACACAAAATTGTTGTTTGGCGATACAGAGCCAATAATTTATGGCAATAAAATAACCTTTAAATGACATATTCTTTTTACCGACTTCCAAAAAAAGGAGAGAGGTACTCAATTCAACCCGTATTTTTTTTTTGTTTGATGTATGTATACCGATTACTCTGGCGTTAGTGATCCGATTTTAATAGTTGTTTTTGTTCGATTGGGTACACTTTCGATTTGGTCCCATATAAGTTTCATTAAGATCCGATGACAATCTTCGGAGATATGGGGCCTGCCCCCTGATTCACGAACCGTTAGGAACGCTCCCGACAGCGTAATGTGTGCCCTGTCTCTGTATCTCACTATAGAATAGACAAAGACAAAGCACAGAATTCAAATCCGATTCCGTTTCCGACGGTTTGTGAATCAGGGGGCAGTCATGGGAGTCATGATTAATAGCAGAAAGTATAATGTGGTCATCCATGTAAGTAAACGTTAGGTTTTTGTTCGGGCTGAATAGTTTGTTCTTCAAAATAGCGTCAATAAAGCCACACGGGAAACTAATTATATACTAATAATGGCTTAGAATAATGGGTATATATGGGCTACACTTCCAGGACCTCGATTTGTGATGTGGGTTATCACCGCGTTTTGCGATCGTTGCGGTTAAGCAACGTTCGCAAGGGCTGGTCATAGGATTAATCATAGGATTTTTATACTGCCTGATAAAATTTCCGCAAAAGCCTGGGGGCATAATTCTCTATTAGAAAAGTATCATTATTTTTATACATTTTAGCTGAAATAAACATTTAAATTTGAATAATACTATGTGCTAGCTTAAAAGCTAGTTATAAATTATTTTTATATAAGTACCTGGCATACGTAAAAAATAATAGATATTATATTATGTTTAATGTATTTTGTAATCTATACTAATATTATAGAGGAAAAATTTCTATTTTTGTATGTTTGTAACGAATAAACTCAAAAACTACTGAACGGATTTGGTTAAAATTTGGCACACTGATGTTTATAGCCCAGAATGAGACATAATAATATGATACATTTTATCCTGATATCCCGCGCGAAGGGGTCTCTAGATTTTAGTTAGTACTTCTACATTTATTTTAAGTTTTTATTATTTTTAAAATAAATGATTTAATCATATATGTTACTTTTTATTTCATTCCTCTTATTAAAGAATTTAAGTTGAAATATACTTATGCAATAATGTAATTGAAACTAAAATGCACAGGATGTCACAAAAGGCCGGCGCGTGTCGTGTGTAATACGACACTCAGCGTCTGCCTTCATTAATGGAAATGCAAACTATGCAATTACCTAATAGGAGCTAATATGTTTGTAATATCTTGAATAAAATCAAAGTTCATTCACAAAACGTCATTGCACTTATTCAGGCCACTGATATACTCACTTAAAATTATTTTATACATTTATTTTTCACTACGTTTCGATTACTAACATTTGCAATTGCTTTCAGATTTTATTTTTATTTATTTATTTTATTTTATTTATTTACACAAAAACTTATAACTATCATTACAGGCACTATTTTACCCAATGCGATAGTTACAGCATTCTTGTTACTATTATGATTAAGAATACAATTATAACTTACAACCTATGACTTACAATAACAAAGTACCCAAGTAGCTAATTTTGTGAATTCACTCAGCGAACAAATTAACAAATCCGTTTCTTTATCGATAAGGTTGATAGTGCGAAAAGCGCGCAACAGTGGAGCCTCGTTCAGTAAGTTGGTACGAGCTCTAGGCACCACTAGTAGATTCGGTCGACGCCTTCGCCCTCTGTATTCATTGGGAACACAAATACGCATCAAACCTAACATCTCCGCATTATTTATAGTAACCAGGCTGAGTTCTCTCCTAACACGTAGTTGGTTGTATCCTACCATACCCAAAACGAACAATGTTGGGTACTGCAATGGGTAGAAGGGGTAAACTCCGTACAGCTTTAAGTATAAATACCTCACAAATTTGTTCTGCAGATGATGCAGAACTCCGATGATACCAATATCATGCTGTCTCAGATATCTCAGCTTACCAAGATATCGTGGTCAACATCCAAAGTGGCGAGCTTAAGGCCTCCCGGTACAAGCGAGCTAGACGTGTTACTGGTGCAAAAATTAAGGCACGGAGAACAGAAAAGTCGTACGTGATGCATTGAGAACGAACGAAAGGCTTACGGCGTATACAAATAAAAGTTTTGGACTTAACCAGTGAGCCTGCCTTTCAGCAGCGACACGTGAATCGGAAGAGTCTGACCATGGTGAGTACAATGTTCTGTTAAGTGCGCAGTATGTGGTGACTGGATCGGTGGATGAGATGACAAATACAACGATTTGAAGATTATTTGAAGATAATTTGAAGATACAACAATATATTAGTAAACCCTTCTTCTTTTATTTCATATTGATTGATTGATTGATTGATTAATTCTTTATTTGCACACAAAAACAGAAACAACAAACATACAAGAAATACAGTAACATAAAAAATTGTGAACAAAGGGGCGGCCTTATCGCTTAACAGCGATTTCTTCCAGGCATCTTTTTGCTCTGACTATGGCTGGAAATGGAGTGAATGCTAGAGGCTGGCTAGACACGGAAGGTCGTCTTGTTGACATCTTCCTGTCGCAACTCATTACGCGCCATGCTGACATCCCCCTTGTTAAAGAGGATAGTGTAAGTCATATTTCTGCTGCAACGCAAATATTATGCGGAGCTCGCTATTTGGCTCATGAAAAACCAGCTAGAGGACAGGATTATGTGAAGGCACTGGTTATAGGAGAACTCATGGCTCCTGTCTTGCCATGCAGTCTAAGTCTACCGGAACCAGAAGCAACTGGAGAGTTTGATTATGTATGCCGATATTTACTGGAACATGAAACGGTATACAACCGTGGAAAGGGGGGCTACAGCTTGGATTGGCGAGATCACCGCTGGTAACGCACAAGTACAAGAGGCTGAGAGACTCCCAGTGCCGAACCCGGCTAACTACTCAAGGGAAGACTATCAGCATTACTTGTTGTGGCTTGCGTACAATATGCCAAAGCCACAGTATATGAATGCTCTCCAACTTGTGGTTACCAGTTACGTGGGGGCTGCCAAGCGAGGGAATGTATCCGAACGTTTCGTGGATAAGATTATAGTAGGCATCAAGGCAGATCTTGGTGAAGATATCACAATCGATCCTGAAGTAACCAGTTCAGCATACAACTGTTTCGGAAGATACATAACTGCAGAAAACGCAGGAAGTGTCTTTGAGAATTGGCTAACTGATATCCCAAACCATGCGCTTAGGCTACGTTTGACCCTCCAACAAGTGTCAGGATCAGGGTTGACAGCATTCTTGGTGACTGGGAGAGCTATAAAGCGATTCTCTGATTTCCCTTGGGGTCGCTTAGAAAAATTTACAGACGGAGAACTAACAGCCTACGCCGAGGCTGTTGTGTTGGTCAATGGGAATCCATATTACGGATTCAATAGGGATCTTGGAGCTGCCAAGTCGACGAAATATAGCTCCATTGCCTATGTTGCTAAAGAGTTACTCTTACAACTATCAGGAGAAACTTCCCTCAAGAACTATCAGGGTTGGCTGAAGAAGCCTAAATCTGCTCCTGTGGTCAAGCAACTCATCGATGAATATATTGCTAGATATAACGAAGGGTTATTGAATGAGGTTGTATCTGACCACGACCTAGGTATTAAGAGAAGTATCTTAGAAATTATGGCCTCGGAACATAACATGAGGTTATTTGCATAAACTAAGAAAAATGAAGATACAACAATACAGTGATTAGAAAAATACCCAAAAAATTGTGTAGTGATCATTTGTAGTAAGTATATTTTTTGTAGAATAAGTTGTAAATATAGTAAGTAAGTAGTAATTGTTATTTGATAAGTTATTTTAATAAAATTTTGACATAAATGTACCTAAATAGTAAAACAACATTAAATTAAACACGTATCATTAAAATATATTTATTAGAATATAGAAGTAATTCTAAAAAATACAATCCATAAGTAATTAAAAAAAATCGTAGATGAAATTATTACAATACCACATTTTCAAGCAACATTTTTCAATGCACACATCTTTTTATGTTAAAGTGTTATTTCCTTTTTAAGAAAACAAAACTCTAAAAGGATCAATCGACGTACGAGTTGAAATCGAAGCAGACCAAGATATTCCTGATCAGACCGCAGCATATTGTCTAATACTGAACAACTGCATATTTGAATACAAACCTTTAAGCAACATTGTAAAAAAGATATCATGAAGAACAATACTATAATCGTGGATTTACAAGGATTTAAAGATTTTAAAAATAAATTCATTATTAAAGAATTTTCAAGCTCAAAATAATTGAGAAGGGAACACGAGTGTATTACGAATTTAATGCGCCATTAAACATTTTGGAAAAATTTGACAAAATATTTTTGAAAAAATACGTCTATTAATATAACACATAGTGTTTTAATTTTTTTTTTACATAATGTTTAAGAAGAGTTTTGTTAAGTTTTGTTTGATTTTGAAGAATATGATTGTTTTCCCATATTTTTATTAGTATAAACTTGAAGAAAGTACAAAAGTAACGTAAGCTTTTTCATAACACGTAGCAAAACATGTTTTGCAATACACAACACACACAGTTTGTCAGAAAAATAGCCGACTAGGTTTGGTTACATATTGCAAAAAGTTATGTGGTCACTTTTTTGTGTAATAAGTTGACGAAAGTTTGGTTGGTATATAAGTAAGTTTTTTTTCAGCCTGTCCTTCGCATTGCTCAGGCCATAGAGAGAGATAAATATGCTCAGGAGGCTTACCACAAGCTCATAGCAAACAGAACAAATGCAGGGCTGTTTAGTTGCAAGTTTTAAAATAAACTTCTTGCTAATCGTACGATAAGCCAAAAGTAGCAGGCCTGAGAATAACTTGTTAGAATGAGTGAACGCATTGACCGTTATCTCTGGCCTGTCAAGCTAAAATGTTGTGTGCGTTCGAAAACCAAATAAGATTTAATACCGGTAAATACCGTTTCGTATTAAGAGAATAGGCTGCGTAAAATCATAAAAGTTGCCTGAATTATTCGCACTGGTTAGAAGAACCTAGCTATACCACATATTAAAAAAATAAGTTCTTCTGCCAAGAGTATTAGTGCTCAGTTTTATCGTAACAGAATCATGATAAGTCATTCCAGCCGGCCTAGCATGAGCGGCTTCTAACGCGCGCCATGATATGGTACAGCAAGTTGTCTTGCTGCCAAGATCTTTTCGCCGATTACTGATTTTCTCTTTAAGTCAGTAGGTTTCACCACCACCGGTAATATTTCCGAATTTCCGAGGATATCACTGAGGCTACTGTAATGTGGTGACCCAAAGAGAGGAATGAAAGACAAGACTGTTGAGTAAACACTGACTGTATTTCTAATAAACATGCCTTTACATACAGATTGGTATACACAAGTAAATATTATAGTAGATATATGTTACCAATATAACTACTTATTACATCTCATCTCCCCCGCAATAAAAAAATAAAATAATTGAATAACAATTTATTTTATTTTAAAATATTGTCTTATGATAAGGTAAAAATACATTAAATAATTACGTATTTGTAGAGATGCATGATATTACAATAAAACAAATGATTATAAGATTGGAAACTATCAACATGGTTCAAAATAAGGTTTTGTCCTGTTTTTATGTACAACATAAGTCTTATTATCTTTATCAATTTCGACATTTGGAGAACATTCCTTTATTACTTTGTATGGACCTAAATATATGTTTTGGAACTTGTTGCCAGTTTCATTTTTCAATAGAATTAAGTCATTCGGTTTATAGAACACAGGATTAATGTTAATATCATACTTAGATTTTCTTTTTAATTTACTAGCGATTAAATTTTCCCGCGCTTCTTTATGTGTCGTTTGTAGTCTAAATTTTAGTTCTAAGGGATAGTTATCGAAATCCGAATCCGATGCTGATACCATCCTTTAAGAGGCCTACACATGGAGGAAGAAGACGCAGATCCACAGTAAAGCTCCCCAAAACGAAAGCCTGTTTTTAGAAGAGACCGCCATCTTCAAGCCGCTCTTCATAATGGGGAAATAACATATATGTTTGCCAATTGGAATAATCCTGCTGGACTTAAGAAAGAGCACCTTTTACTAAAAAGATATACTAGAGATGTATGCTTTCTCCCATCTGAGCAGTTTCTTCATTGGGCCTTGCTGCACGTCAGTAAACAGTCACCTAAATATCCCGGTGATTTGGGAAAGCATATAAGGGTTGCTAACGGAGCCACCAACCTAGGTTGCAAAGATTTTTGTGGGGTAGAGGTAGAAGGGGCCACCACAAAGCACCCTCCGCTGTTGAACCAAACCTATTTTCTCAAGACTATCTTGTCCAACATAGTACGGTCCATTACTTTTAGTGAACAGCATACAGCCACATATCAGTTTTTTGGTTGTAAGGGGAAATGTTACGGAAATCTCCATGTTATATGGCCCTCCAACCAATTTGCATATGTAATAACCCATAGTCATTTTCTAGCCATCAGAGGTTGTATCAATGCTTGGTTTTCTGCTCTATCTTACGGCTACATAAATTCAAAGAAATATCCTGGCAGGGTCGCCATGTAATGTGGTGACCCAAAGAGAGGAATGAAAGACAAGACTGTTGAGTAAACACTGACTGTATTTCTAATAAACATGCCTTTACATACAGATTGGTATACACAAGTAAATATTATAGTAGATATATGTTACCTATAACTACTTATTACATCTCACTACTACCGTCATTTACGGTATGGGAGCTGCTTTTTCCGTCCCACTATCAGCAATAATTGAAAACGCTCCAATTCTCGCTAAGCACCATCAAGCCAATAAAGTGCAGCTTTATACCAACTTTACTCATGGCCAGCTTTTACAAATCCGTGTTACTGTACGTCCTATTGGCGAGTTGGCGCACCGACAGGGCAATCTTGCCCTCGCGTTCATCCCATATACTACATCAGAAGTGAGATGTGCTCTGGCTTACAATGATTAACATTATATTATGTTTGTTGCACTGCCAGATAGGCAGGCAGCCTATAATCGGTGACTAAGTTTTAATCGGCTACAGATGCAATCCACCGATAGTAATAAATAGGATCGGCCGACCGCCCCTATTATGGATACTTAAACAAAAACTCTGACATGGGCGGACAGCCTAATATAAAATGTTATAATTATTGAGAATTAAAGTTATTTAATAGGTAATAAAAGGAATCTAAATTTAATAGAACAGTGTATTGTCTATGCTAGTCAAAGTCCACAATCTCTAGTCGTACTTTTTATTGAAAATTAAACAACTGTCGTTATTTAAATTAAAATGCATTCTTTATAAAGTTATAATCATATTTAAACATTTGTATTCATACTTTAAATTAGTTTAGGTAAATAAGAATTATTACTAACTGGGCGGAAACACATAGGCAGAAAGCGCCATATTGGTTTAAGTGATGTATAAATACGGTAGTACGGTCCCTGAGCGGCTCATTCTGCATCGGGAATTCAAAGCAAAGCTAAGTATTCTATTACATCGATGTGAGATTATTGGTGTTGTAAATTGTTAGATATCTAATACGAAACAAACTTGAATTAGCATCAAATAGTTTCTGTTGGAATTTGTTATTCTTTGTCACAATATTCTATTGTTGTAAATGTATTAAAACTGTTATCAGTATGGTTATAATTCAAATACACATTGTGCATTTCACACTTAAAAATGTAATTTGTCTGACGTGTTTTATGAAAATAAAAGTGTTTGATGAAGGGAGAATTGCACCCCTTGGCGAGTTTCTTGCTGGCTCTTCTCGTTACAAGGTCTCCCGCCGTAGGGTTTTCTGAACCAATAGCGTAGCATCCTTGACAATCATAAGGGCTTAATAATAACTTGAATAAATGAAAATGAATATTAATTATTGAGTTATTTATTGTAATACCTGACCCATAATCTTAACAAAATGTTGCTCTGAGTTAATAAAATAAATAGCTTCTTACAATTACACCAATTATACAAGCCCATGAAAATTTCATTATGAAACTGTGTCATGGAAAATTTGATAACGGATAAATATATAATTAAATACTTTTTGTTTATAAATACATATTTAATATACATAGAATAGTAAGCAACCAGACCAAGACAAATACACATGTTCATGCACACAAATATTTGTCTTGTTCGGGAATCAAACCCGAGACCTCTGGCGCAGAAGGCGGATATCCTACCCCTTGGCTAAATCGGTCGTCAGTTGTAACTATAAGATCGCTCGGCGAAAACAGAAACCACGACAACTTATTATATAAGTTTTTAATTTATAGTATTACATATATAATAAAAACTAGCTGTGCCCAGGGGCTTCGCTCCGGGATTTTGGGATGAAAAAAAATAACAACCTATTCTCAGACCTACCGAATAAACATAAAATTTCATCAAAATCGATCAAACCGTGTTGGAGGAGTAGGGCAACTAACACTGTGACACAGGATTTTTTTATTAGATGTGTTATGCGATAATGGATTCACGCTTGACCACTTTGGTGTATTTTTGATGACACTAGCCCTTTTTCTCGCATAAAAATACCGACACTGAAGAAATTTCCATCATTTTCGTGAATTTATTCAGTTTGCCTTTACAGTGCAGTGCCTCAGCTCAGTGCTCCAGTTTACTGTATAAAATAAATGTACGCAAGTATCTATTTTTTTTACAAGTGCACAGGTTCGTCTCCAACGTTCTGTGTGCATGTTTATAATTATATTTAACTCCACAGGTCAGATTCCGAGTTCGAAGACCCGTCCATCATCGCTGAAGCGAAGAAAAAAAAGAAAACTGCAGCCACTAGCGCCAAGCGCAAGGGCACAGCTGCTGCCGCCAGCCCCATTGAACAACGTTGTCAAAGACAGACCACTTCACTAGCGCTAGCGCCATACGATTTTCCACCGCTACGCAAGTATGTTATACATTTTATTACTGATTATTTCTACATCTCATAATATTATCATGATCATATAACTGCAGCTCTTGGCAAATATCTTGACCCAAACCATAGACAATAAAAATGCGCAGAAGAAAATTTGTACTAAATATTGCAATTGCATAGGTTTTATTGTTATTTGTCGAATTGTATACTTGTAAGTTAGTTAATTAATATAATTATTTGTAAGTTATATAATTATTTTACAAACACTTTACAATACCTCCCTGTACTTAGCTGTTGAGACGCTCATGTTTAGTACCCTAACTAATATGAAGTTTATCGTGGTTAGTGTACTAACCAAATTTTTCATGACTTCTGGCCTTTGGAAAATAATTTTATTCTACACTAAAACAAAACTTTACTCCATTAAATAGATACTTACAGCACCTTTATCACATAGTTTGTATTAGAACTATAGGTTAGGTAGCATTATGGTATTGTTATCTTGTTGGGTTTGACATTTTTTTTGTTTTTTACAGGAACAAGAAGAAAGACCTGTTCAACATATTGCAGTCGGAGGAGGCAGCTAGTAGCCGACCAAAAAGTGGTGGGGCGACGTCCAGTTTCGCAAGCCGTGTCTCGTCCGGGACGAGTCGTCGCACTCCGTCAGCCACAGGGGATTTTGTAGACCTTAAGCTATAAGAAAGCGCTTGTAGCGGTAAAGCTACAGTGCGTCGACTCGAGCCCATCGTGGGTGGCGCTACAGGCCTTTCTAGGGCAAGCTTGGACAGTCTTCGAGGAATCGGAGCCTGTACATTATTCAGATAAAATTAATTTTAAGTAAGTAGGTTAGGTACCGACTAATCTTCTTTTTAATTATTATTTTTAGGTCTTTTATAATGTAAGGTACTTACTAAGAGCTTATTAAATAAATATATGTGTAAGTAACATAGTATATTTTTGTTCCATTATTACAGTAGGTAACCAAAGCCATAAATATTTTTACTTAAGTATATCAGTTTTTAAAAAATATTTCAAATTCATTACTGTAGTTAAAATGCTATTTTGTGCGACGTGTAACACAACTGTTCCTAATAAGTCCTGGGTGGGTCATTTGAGAAGTAATTTGCATAAGAAAAATAACCGTTCAATAAAACATAGCGATGGTGTGGAAATCGTAACAACAGCGTTCTGGAATCGCATAGTAACATTTAAACTAGTAGCTATAAATGAGCAGCAATTAGGGTCAGTGGATGGATTTTTTATAGAAATACGTGAAAACTAGATATCCAGGGCGTCCCAAAACTATGCCACATTGAGGGAAAGTTCCTTAAATACTGAAAATATACCATTTTACTGAAAGGATACTTCATTTTTATCTTAGGTCTTTTATACAGGCTTACAGGTTAAGTTGACCTAAATCCTTTAAGACGTGGTAGTTTACATCATTCCTGACTGATTTGACTATGGAACCCTATATCCCAAACTTCACCGTTTTCAAATTATCAGCATTTTTATTTATTTGATAAAATTACCGATTTTTTTGCCAATTACTCCCTTGTTTTGTCTTTGGTTGCTAAATTTTGTTTTGTGCTGTAGTAGACGATCGAATGCTAAAAAAAGAAATAAATTTGTGATAAGTTTTTTTTCTTTGTAAGATATTTTAAAAGAAGTCTATGACAACTGTGCTGCAGATATGCGTCAGAATATCTACGATTCTTCAGCTTTCTAAAAAGGTATAACATGATAGGGTATTGTAAGGATCTCTAAGGGATAATAACTGGTTTCGGTAAGTTGCTACCTGCGCCTATTGTTCTACAATGGGTCGCATGCTCCTGCGAGCGGGATAGCTTACAATTTAAACGGGTGCAAGTGAGACCAGTAATTCCAAGTAATAGCTATTTTGTTATCGTGTTTGTTTGGTTAGTCTGCTTGCGCGATGGTAGATGCGATACTTGGTGCTCTTCATTTTAACTCGACTTGGCTTGTTTTACTGGACTGTTTTCTTCTATTCGTGACTGTGCTTGTTAACTGGACTTTGATTTGTGCTTCTGACTTGGAACTGTTGAAGATGACGACCTTTACGAACGAGGAATATGCAGATATTTTAATTTGTTATGGGTACAGCAACTGTGTATCTTTACGAGCTCGTGAAGAATACATAGCACGTTATCCTGGTCGCCGAATACCGGATGTTAGTGTCATCGACGGAGTTTACCGGCGACTTAGAGAGACTGGCTCTGTTTCGAGGCGACGAACCACGTAGGTAGACCATTGGTGATGATGACGATGAAGAGCAAAATAACGAGATAGTACGACGATTTCGACAGGATCCGACTACATCAACCAATATTGTTACTCGAGAACTTGGACTCTCACAGTGGAAAGTGTGGTTCTCGGTGCATACTGCTGGTCTCTACCCCTACCACTACACACCAGTACATGTCATCGAAGAAGGAGATCCTGCAAGGAGGCTGGACTTCTGCAGATTCATGCTCAATGCAGATTAGGAAGATCCTTCATTTCTCAGAAGCATCTTGTGGACTGATGAATCGAAATTCGATCAAGGTGGGGTAACTAATTACCATAACGCCCATTATTGGGCTCCAAAATCACAAAGGAATCCCAATAAGAAAAGGATAAAAGGATCACAGAGACGCTTCAGCCTTAACGTGTGGATGGGAATAATTTCTAATCATTTGGTTGGGCCTTACTTTTTACCACAAAATTTGAACGGAGAGAACTACGAACATTTTTTGAGAGGAAATTTACCTGATTTGCTTGACGACATACCGTTAAACCTAATTCGAGACATGTGATTTCAACACGTCGTGTGCCCCGCGCACTTCAGAAGGAGTGTTAGGGAGTGGCTGGACACTAATTATCCGAATAAGTGGATCGGGAGAGGCGGACCTGTACCGTGGCCAGCTAGAAGTCTAGACCTGACCCCTATGGATTTTTATGTGTGGGGGCACATGAAAAGTTTGGTATACAATGAATACAAAATATTGATGTTTTGAGACAAAAAATAATTGATGCCGCTAACGAAATAAGAAGAGGTTTAACGAATGGTGTGGTAAAAAGTGGCCTAAGACACAGAATGCGTGTATGTGTGCGAAACAGGGGCGGACATGTGGAGCATGTACTGTAAAAATAATGAATAAACTTAATTTGTTACCTATTTAGATTGCTTTATTTTGTTATCTGACTCAAGTTAAATTTAAGTATCGATATTTTTTACTTCTACCTTGTAGTATTTCATCAATGTTTTGTCAACGAATTCTAATTATACCCGAGCATGTTATACCTTATTAGAAAGCTGAAGAATTGTAGATATTTTACCGCACATCTGCGGCACAGATATCATAGTCTTTTTTCTTAATATCTTACAATGAAAAAAAACTTCTCACAAATGTATTTCTTTTTTTTTACATTCGATCGTCTGCTACAACTCAGTTGGTACAATTCCTTACAGTTTTAGTGTTTAAAATAATAAAGCAACTAATCTACTAGACAAAAAAGCAAAAACAAAACAAAATTTAGGCACCAAAGACAAAACAAGGGAGCAATAGGCAAAAAAATCGGTAATTTTATCAAATAAATTAAAACGCCGATAATTTGAAAACGGTTAAGTTTGGGATATGGGGTTCCATAGTCAAATCAGTCATGATGTAAACTACCACGTCTTAAAGGATTTAGGTCGACTTAACCTGTAACCCTGTATAAATCAGACATAGATAACCCTCTTCTTTAAAATAAAATAATTGCATTGTTTCAGATGTTGTATTACACCTATACTATTCTTAATGTTAATATATACTTACAATCTCTAACCTAAAACCTTTTTATTCTAGAGCTAAACATGAAGGAAAATCAAAGAAGAGTCAGAAGCATATATAAGGTGAAGAGTGATGAGAGTGTTCAACCACCTGCTGGGACATCTTTCACCAAGGTCACTGCGAAAGATATTATGGAAAGCGATTCCAATGTCGAAGATAAAAAAACCGGTAAAAAAGACGATCTTCTATCATATTTGTGGCGTCGTGGATCTAACGGCATTTCCAAACAATTTAAGTCAGATATTGAAGGCTCGCGTTTTGTAGATCTAAAGCTTTACATGTGTAATGAAATCAAAAATATTTCACCTATGAAGAGGTGAAGTCACGCTCTGTGGTAACAGTAAAAACAAAAATAAATGATGACAATCCAGCATACCGTTATAAAGTAAAATTTTAATAAGAAATTAAAAAGAATTTTATAGATTGTCCAATTACCTATAAAAGTACACCAAATAAGTAAAAAAAAATATGTGTATTTTACTGTTTCGGTGTTACTATGTTAGTACAGCCTTAAATTTTTAACAGATATAAGAATTCAATAAGGCCAACATTCAAATGGGTATTTGTTTGAAAGCGTCAAAGTCAATGTCAACAACTTTAAATGTCTGTCATGGATTTTTATATTAGAAGTCTGATAAACAATTAACTTATGGTGGGTAATGATTCAATTGGTTCGACTGTACATAAATTATTTTTAGGTTAGATATACTTGTAATCATTGACATAATATTTCATATAATACTTTTTAGTCATCGGCATCTAAAAGATGTTTAGCGTTACAGATGCAAGTGTGGATATCATAAATGTAGGCGTTGTAGAAAAGAGGTCCGAGACGGGAGCCCTGCGGAACACCTGAGAGTACAGTTATGTAGTCTGATCTATAACCACCAAGTACAACTGCCTGCGAGCGATTCGTTAAGTAGGAAGTAATCCATCGTAGCAAATCCCCAGTTAGCCAATTATGCTTTGAAATTACGATGTTGTTTTGATGTCAACTCTACATTACCGACTATTTCGTATTATGCTCTCCAAAAAATGCGATATCAAAATGACATCAACTTGTCATCAACTTTTGCGTATTATGCTCAACTTTTCAAAGTGATATCAACTTGATATCAATTTTTATGCGTATTATGATCAACTTTTTGACATACACCGGTATCGCGTAAACGTCAAAAATGTGATACAGATGTGATATAGACTTAACAAGTTTGGGAGGTGGTTTTTCTGTATCAATTTTCCGTATTTTCTTTATAAAACGTGTAAAATGGCTCGTTTCGGCTTGTTCATGGACTATTTAGAGCGTGCTCACGCCGAGGATATGCGTAGGTTGAGAAAAAAACGCAAAATGTTAAGAGAACTGTGTGATGCATTTGACCTTCCCGACAAGGCGTTTGAAGATAGGTATCGCCTCACTAAACCCCTTGCACGGGGATTAGTAGACGAATTAAAACCTTTCCTAAAGTCGTCACGTAGAAAAGACACAATTAGCGCTGAGACTAAGGTATGTACGCTCTAAGGTTGTGTAAGATTGTAAGCTGCTTAGTAGGTAAGTAAGTATACTTACTTGAATAGCTGTAGTCCAACCACCAATACTTTTTATACGTTAAATTAATTTTCTGGCTGCAATTATAGATCCACTTGTTTATTACTAACTATGACTTGTTGCAGGTGCTCACTGCGTTGGCGTTTTACGCAAGTGGTTCCTATCAGAGGATAGTCGGTGAAGGTGCGCATATTTCGGTATCTCAACCTACAGTGTCCAATATAATCCGGGAAGTAACACACGCCCTCAATTCTCCCGAAATATTACATAAGTATATAAAATTCCCACTTACACGTGAGGAAAGAGAAAAAGTGAAGAGAGAGTAAGTTATTTATATTGTAAATTATTGTGTAAACTTAATAAATAAATACTTAATAATTAATAAATTATATTGTACAACTTTCTTATTTTTAGATTTTATAATGAATGTGGTATTCCGGGAATAATTGGTTGTGTAGATGGGACACATATTGCAATTATAAGACCCGTACACAATGAGGAGAGGTTTTATAATCGAAAACAATATCACTCTCTCAACGTGCAAATTGTAAGTATGAGATTAGTATTATTTATATTATCTGTGGTATGGCGGTATGGGGCTGTAATTTAATTACGTGAGGCCCAAGGGGGCGGGGGGTCCGGGAAAAAAATCACCAAATATCACAAGGGGGAGGGGTTTATTAAAATACAGTATTTACTTATTTTCGAAACCGAAACACATTTTGTTTTTATAATGTTGCGAAATTGCGTATAACTGATAACGCCAAACACCTTAATTTAATTTTAGTCTATGAATACATACGAGGATTTTTATCGGTTGTAGATTCGCAGTGTGGCTTTTCAATTTTCCCGTCATCGCGCCAACTAAAGAATTTACAAAAAAAAATAAACGTGATCTTATTTTAGGTGGGGGGGATTAGTACAAAACCTCACCACGCATCACGCATCACTAGGGGGGAGAGGGGGTCTAAAAAGTTGCTAAAAACATTAAGTGATTAATGGACAGCCCCTATGAGACATTTTTGTCACAATAACACACACTCTTGCAAGATTTGTAATTTTTAATCAATTGCCCTACCGGGATCGGAACCCATGACCTTTTATGTCACACAACTCAGCCATTCTACTTCCGCTGCCGCTGAGCTAATAGTATCGTTAATGATTAAGAGGCCTTAGTTTTATGTCTTATAGTTATCTATAACTGATTATTAATTTGTTACAGATTTGTGACTCGGATCTTAATATTTTAAGTGTGGATGCAAGTTACCCTGGAGCAACAAATGATGCAGCAGTGTGGCAAATGCATCCTCTTTATAATTATTTATTAGAGTGTCGTCGTAATGGAGAAACAGTATGGTTCTTGGTTAGTAAATAAAATAATAAATACGATTATATCCTTGCATCTATTTCATATTTACAATTTCTTATTGGTCAAACAATTTAAATGAAGTTACAACTCGGGCGAGCTAACTTGACATCTGCAAATTATACCCGTCTCTTTCACTCGATTCTGCCAGGCCCGGAGAGTGACAGAGATGGGTATAAGCTGCAGGTGTCAAGTTAGCTCGCCCGAGTTGTACAAACTTCAATACATACACTAATACATTAAGAATAACAACAGTACCTAAACTTATAACAATAAGCCTTACATCAAAAAAAAATTCATTAACATAAGTTTGAAGGAACAATTTTACAGCATGGGAATTATTTTTTAAGGTGACTCTGGTTATCCTCAAAGAACGCACACTATGACACCAATATTAAATGCTCCGCCAGGCTCGAAAGAAAGTGTATACACAAAAATGCACATGTCAGCCCGTAATTGTGTGGAAAGGTGCATAGGTGTCCTAAAAGCCCAGTTTAGGTGCTTACTTGTTGCGAGAACTTTACACTATGAGCCACAAACTGCTTCTAGAATAGAGAATGCATGTTGTGTTTTGCACAATATTGCACATGGAGCTCGTTTGATACAGCCCATTCTCTCTTCACAAGAGCAGCAACACGAGCAACAACAGCAAATAAACCGGGTTCATCATGAAGAGGTTACTCATGCTAGAGGACAAGCTAATTATGAGAGGTAACTAATCAAGATTACCATTCACCACTACCTGGCTATTCTTGAAAACAAAAAATGTTCGGTTTAAATAGTTGATATTAACAATGGTCAGAACAAGCAATGTTTGTAAGTTTTCATGTCTACCGTTTCAGTAGTCTACAAGATCCACAGAATAGGCGTGTAAATAGAGCCTTATTAGCTGGACGAGCGGAACGTGACGCCTTAATTGAACGAATATGTAAGTAAAAAAGCTTTTAAACAAAATCATTTTTGTAATCTGACAATTAAAACTGAAATTTATAACTTATCCCCTGTACTGATATCTGTCATGACATGACATCAAAATGTAAGCCCTACCCCGATGGCTGTCATATCATGAAAATTTTTCAAGCTCGGATTTTAAGTCTGTTTTCTTAAACCAATTGATGTTTCGGATCGTCTGAGGGGGCCAGTATGGCTCTTTAGTCTGTGCTGATTCATATAACTCAGTGAGAACAGACTTCCTTTAAGAAAAAAAAATTGTTTACAAAACTTTTCGACGACGACGTAGTTTCGTAGAAGTGTCTCAAGTGTTTTGTACTGTGAAATTCTGTGATTGTGTTATTGTGTTAATAATTCGTATTAAATTACGCTAAAATCATGCCAAGGTAAGTGCTTTTTCGTTTTAAATCAAAGTTATTCAGATTTGTGCCTGTAATTTAGGATAAAAAAATATTTTCTTTCATTACTACCACCAATTCGCCGGTACGTCGACGTATTTAATTTAATTTTACCTACTAATTCTTGATTTGTTCGAAATGTTTTTGTTGTTTTAAGTGAATAATTACATAATCAAACAGTAATGATGTGCAGAATTCCTTAAATTCATCTAAATTTGAATATTTTACGGTAAATGCACTTCTGAGAGTGACCGGTCATATTATGACGGGCATCGAGCAGTGTCATTGTACTCTTAAAATGGCGGATTTCAATTTAGTAACATAGTATGGATAAGACTTTGCGGTACCGTAAAATAATGTTTATTAATTTAATAATATTTATAAATTTTAATTTCTTTTTTATTATTTTAATGTTTTTAACCCACGACGCAAAAAGAGGGATGTTATAAGTTTGACGTGTGTGTATATCTGTCTGCCTATCTGGGCAACGTAGCTCCTAAACGACTAGACCGATTTTGATGCGTTTTTTTAATTGAAAGCTAAATTAATCGAGGTGGTTCTTAGCCACGTTTGATGAAAATCCATCTGGCCATTTATGGAGATGGTCAACTGCCTGCCGAAACGGTAAAAGATCTCTGAGTACTGAATCCTATGGAGATGGCATATTGATCTATATGAACTATCGGTTATACAAATATGAGCTAAATCGACATTGTACTCATAAACCTGTAGCCATCTCGTTTTATCTTACCTCCAATACTTCATGTAAAAAGAGACAGCAATATATTTATTCGACCTATTTTTTGGCAACATTGAAACGTGACGTCATCGTAATGCATGATTGAAGCCGGTCGCCATTTAGGTTTCTCGGTATGTGAGCAGTCAACGCGAGTTGTATTTGCAGTGTTTTGTGATAAAAGACTTTTAATTTGGGACTTTCATGTGAATAAAAGGTATTAATAAGTGAGAGAAAGCAACAAGGAACATGTCTAATTGCAGTGTGGTAGTTTGTGGCATCAAAAAATGTGAAAATCGTCCAAACATTACATTACACCGGTACGTACTATTTATTTTGCAAAAACACCAAAACAATACAATAAATGCCTTGTGTTTTGGTTTTCCTGTGAATAGTTTACTTAGAATTCATACCAAATGTAGCTTACTACTTATTTTGGTGAGTTTTGTTGGTGTATTTCAAGAAAATATAAATTTGTTTGTTTTGCGCTAGGGTTGCCCTTTTCTTATCGAATTATCGATGTTTTCAAATTTCAAGTGTAAATTGAGTGTATTGATTTTAAACTGTTTTTATTGTTTTAGGTTGCCTAAAAATAACAAAAAAAGGAAAAATATGGCTGGAACAATGCAAAAGGAAAATTTAAAGACTCGTACGAAAACTATTTTTATGTGCTCTTTTCATTTTGAAGAACAGTTTCAAACGTCAACGACAGTTTAAGTTTTGAAAAAGACGTTAATTAGGCCACCGGCAAAATCGAAATTATAGTGCGACAACGTTTTCTGTTCCGGTTGCCAAAAACTGGATACTTATATATAACGTGTTTTTTTAATGTCATTTTGCTGTAAAGTTGTTGTCCAACTTTCATTCATTCTAGCACATTAAAAGTAAGTATATTTTTTACCACTAGATGTCGCTTCGCTATATTCTAAATATATAAAAAATATGATTGCTAGTAAAGATCTCGATTCAAACTGTTTATTATTTTATTACTTAATAATGCTTGTTTTTTTTGAGACATTTCTTTTTTCTATGGTAGGTAGGTACCTAGTAGGCATTCTCCTTTGTGATTTATATTGTAATGTGTGTTATGTAAAAAAAAACAATCTTTGTTGTATAAACATAATAGGTTTTTACAATATGGAGCTTTTTGTTTTATTTCATTACCTTTTTTTACTTAAACTGGTTCTCGCGACCTTTGATCTGGAATTCTATGGAGGTCTCGCATGTGTATAGACGCGTGACTCGGAAAACATAAAAAATTTGATCATAAAATTGCAGTTTCTAAGTAAAGGCGAGTAGAGCCGACAAGTGGGGCGCCCTCAATCAAATTTATTGCTCGCTAAGTATTAATGTATCTACAATCGTACAGATTGAAGCTAAGGTCGTGTAGTTTATTTACAAACTATAACCTCAGTAAAATATAGTAGGTTGGTCTTTTATCTACTACTACTGCAACATGAACTATATTTTACTAAGGTTAGTTTGTAAATAAACTACAGGACCTTATTTTTAATCTGTATCTGCGTTTGAATTTTTGATACATTATGTACTTAACAAGCAATAAATTTTATAATAAATTGAATAACATGCGGATCCTCGCGGTTTTACCCGCATGGTACTCGTTCTCATGGGAATATCACGATAAAATATAGCTTATGTCACTCGGAAAGAATGTAGCTTTCTAATGGTCAAAGAAATTTCTAAATTAGTCGAGTAGTTTTGGAACCTATTAAATTCAAACAACAACCAATCAAATCTTTCCTGGGGGCTAATTGTCTAATTTTAACATCAATCGCAATCGCTTTCAAAGGTATTGCGATTATGATTGCGACTAATGGTATTGTGTAACTTTTAAAGTCGCAATCGCTTTGGGAACGAATGATGTTTGGAATGATATTAGATCTCATAGACAATTCATTACGTTTTGTTGTTTCATGTTCCCAAGTAATTGTTACGATTTTGTGTGTTTGTAATTAATTGCACAAGTTCGATTTTAAGGATAAAAATATTATAATTGTATAAATAAAATATAGAATTTTAAATCATTTCATACTTTTAACAAAATAACAGTATATTTAAACAAATAAAGATATAAACAAAACCATTGCATTGTAATAACGAAACGCACCGCGCGCGCTTTTTTTCTGACAGCTATCGGAAAAGTTTTATATAAAAGTTTGAAGATTGTATAATTTATTTAGTTGTTTTATAAAGTTTGTTTCTTTGGAAAGTATTTATATCTGCAGCAATCACACAGTATAAGTAAGTACAATCAATCCAAATAAATTATTGTTCAATACTGTGTGATCTATTTACCAAACAATATTAAAATTACCTACCTATAATGTTTTTTTCATGATCGCAGAATGCCTGCCCAAAAAAAAATTGCGTCGCGGCAACTTGAAATATTATTTAACTTTATGGAAGACCACAGAGACTTGGCTAAAGGACGTGTGTCCCAGCAAGGCGGTCCTTTAGGCAAACAAGCGAATTGCCAACTTTGGGACCGCCTTGCTGAAAAACTTAATTGTTGCGGGAGCGGCATAACTAAAAGTGCCAAAGAGTGGAAAATAGTAAGTAGCAAAATATATTTTGTATGTGAATTCGAGTTTACAAGCCAACACAGCGTTTCTTAAAAGATCTTTTTTATTGTTAATCATAGTATTGGAACAACATGAAATATAAAGTGCGGTCCAAAGCCACCAAACTTCGGAACCACATGAGTGGGACTGGAGGTGGGCCTAGGGATGGGTAAGGCAGTAAAAACTGAGTCGAGTAAAAACTCGATTTTAGTAAATACTGAGTATTTACTTTTTTGTATGAGTATTTACTCATCGGACACAGTAAAAACGATTTATTAAATATTTTAAGTGATTACACTTAAACGAATACAGAATATTACACAACAATGAAGCATACTTATTAAAAAGACATAATTGAACAGGTTCATAATTTTAAGTACCTAAAATTACTAAGACAATGTATTTTCATGTTGAAGGTTATCAATATGTTGTCCCTTCGCAGCTCTTAAATATCGTAGAATTTCTTCATAGCACCTTGTTCGCGCACATGGCAGAATGTATTTAAATTCTTCAGCAACCAATAGACCAAACAATTCGTTTCTCTTGTCTTCTCCATATAATGAACATTCAGTACAGTTAGACTTTTTTTCTTCTTTTGTAGGGGATTCTTTAATTTTTTTAGGTGCTGGTAAATCATCTGAGCATTGAGTTTCATCGCCGAAAATATTCGGTGAAAAGTTAACAGACCGCTTTTTTTCTAAATTAAAACAAATTACATAATTAAACGAACAGCTTTATAATTCGAATATGCAAAAAAAGAAATAAAAGAGTTTATACTTACGTATTTTTTCTTTGACTAGTTTCTTTACAGTTTCGTCCATTTGGATTTAATTTGGCAAGTTAAATAAAATTATACAAATTCAATGTAATGAATTCAAGAGAAAAAAAAAACACAGACTCGAAAAGAAACGCAACGTTTTATGATGCGTTTAATCCTAAATAGACTCATACGATCGACACACACATACAAGTAGGGATGCCCGATCTGAATCGATCTTCTGGAAGATCGATTCACGGCAATACGATCTATCGATTTTTTGAATCGATTCAATTGAATGCGATCTTCACGCAGATCGAATCGCATGCAAAGAAGATCGTATGAAAAAATCGTATCATCAGAAACTGAAACTTTTTTTATTTTGTAAATATACTTAAAAGCAATAAAGATTCATCTACGCTTGCGCGTGCGCAAGATAAGTATTGTTTTGCCCGATCAAGAGGAAAATATTTGGAAATTTCATAGCCAATTGGTGTCTCAAACAACGCAAAATACCTATTCCTAGAGAAGGAATCGATGCCATTTTAAAACAGTACCTGAGAGCCGTTGATAGCTAGACAAGCAGATCCAATAGCATATAGGGCTACCAGGTCTACTATTTGGGCAGATTTAAGCTGTCTGGCTTTAAAATATCTGACAATAGTTGCAACATCTGTTCCTTCAGAGCGCTTGTTTTCACTGGCTGGAAATACTTTAACCGACAGTTGTAACCAGCTAGATCCACCGCGTTTATCTAGATTATTATTTTTAAAAAGTTTAAATGCAGACAATTGGAATCTGTAGCTTATTCTATGAGACTTTGTGCTTTAAATAAAAAAATTGCATGCTTACTGAGACTATCTTTTTTTTAATACGATACGATACGATCTTCCGAGATCGATTCAAAGCCATACGATTCAGATCGTGAATCGATTCACGAAGTTACGATCCATTACGATCCAAAAGATCGATTCAAAGCAAAAAATCGGGCATCCCTACATACAAGACCGTGAACTAGGGACTTCCCCGTTACCTTAGTCTATAGTCTATGGTTTGAAATATAGATACCGTAAAGAGGCCCCGAGACGGTCAAACGGTTTGATTCAAACCTTATGTGTTTGATGAAACCACTTGATGTTGGGAGTTTGTTCAAAGGCGTCGGAACACGATCAAACACAGCAAAAATATGAAATTCCATCAAACGAGCTTCAAACTCGTAAATGTTTGACAAACCGTTCAAACTAGCTTTGTAAACGATCAAAATGGTTTGAGTCAAACTAAAATTTACGTGTTCGAATCAAACCTTTTGACCGTCTCGGGCCCCTTAAATGTCAATAGATATGCATGCAGACTATCGGACGCGAATGATTTGTCTCTGGTGAATGAAAATTTTCTGTTTCGGGCGGTATATTCAAAGTTCAAAAAATCATTAAAGCCCTGCGCAGGCGACGGAGCGCAGCGGAGAAAAAAATACGCTCAGCTACGCTCCGGCCCGCTCCGCGGCCGTGGCGTGGCGGAAGCGTATTTTTTTCTCCGCTCTACCTCGTTCGCGTTACTCGATACAGTTGCAAGCGATCTATTTTGGCGGAGAAAAAAGTCCGCTAGAAAAAATCCCTCGTCTGCGCAGGCTTTAAAACTTAAACGTGATCTTCAAATTGGCAGTCTATGCCATATATTTTATATAGCACTTTCGGTCGAAAATACGTATGCCTAAATATTAAAACATTTTCCTCTGTCTATATATATGTGTATGTGTCTGTCTATATATATGTCTGTCTATTCCGGTTGACTGTTAGAGAATGCTCCCTAGCATTAAGTCCGCCATTTGTATTTTTTTTTTTTGCAATAAAGTTTAAATAAATAAATATATCGAGAAATCATTAATATGTTTGAAATGTGCCGCCTCAAACTCATATCAGAAATATCTATAACTCAGATAATTTTCATTCACCAGAGACAATCCATTTTCGTTCTCGGACGTTTTGTCCGATAGTCTGTGTTGAGCTTAATGACGGGGATTCCCTGACTGAAATATCGTGATTTTGACGGAACGGAGGGAAACAAATTCGTGATTGGTCTCCCACAGTTCGGACGTCAGTTTGCGTAGTTTTACTTCATATAAACACTTACATGTAGTGATTTATTTTAAAATTGGAATATAGGGGAAATATACATTCAATGATTGTACGGTAAGTCAGATTATATTATACTAGACTTCCGCGTGCGGCTTCGCCCGCGTTTTTACGGGATGTGAATAATTTTCCCCGTTTTTGCAACATTTCTCACAGACGCTTCGCTTCTATTGGTCGCAGCTTAATGTTATATAGCTTAAAGCCTTCCTCTATGAATGGACTATCCAACAAAAAAAAGAATCTTTCAAATCGGACCAGTAGTTTCTGAGATTAGCGCGTTTAAACAAACAAACCTTTCCGCTTTATAATATTAGTATAGATTAAATGCCTAGTTCTTACGATTTCGGGCTTCAGTAACTTATTTTTAGATATATTATACACATATGTTTTTTGTATCTATTCAAAACTTAAAATGATAAGTGGGACATTATGTTTTAGTTATACCTACTCGTATAACAATTTATTTCAACGATTACATTATTTTTATCAATTTCCCTTTGTAGATGGGAAGACCAAGAAATGAACGAGTGTGGAATCAGTATCGAAAAGGCGCTGACAAATCAGTTACGTGTAAACATTGTGGTATAATCTACAAGTCTGCAAATATTAATAGGATGTTAACTCATTTAAAAAAGTGTTCTGTATGTCCATCTGATATAAAAGAGCAGTTTGATCAGCCTCAGTCACAAACAATTTTATCTCGTGTATCTACACCTAGTAATAATGATGAAGGTCCCTCAAATGAAACAGTTATCGAAGTTGTATCCAAAGAAGAAATAGATAAACAACTAACTAATGCAATTTTGGTAACCGGTACTCCATTTTCTGTGGTAGAGCATCCGTTGTGGAAAAAATTATTTAAACTTCTACATCCTACTTACCGACCACCAACAAGAAAAACACTGTCTACCACATTATTAGATAAAAGTTACAACGACATGAACAAAATTGTTCAATCCAAAATAAAAGAATCACCGTGTCTGCATTTACAGTGTGACGGCTGGAGCAACCTTCGCAATGAAGGCATTATAAATTTTTTGTTTTCTACACCAGAACCAATTTTTATTAAAAGTCTTGACACCAGTACAAATCGACACACTGGAGAATATATCGCAGAACAAATAAAAGATTTAATAAATGCTTATAACAGTCACAAATTTTTAGTATTGATTGGTGATAACGCTGCCAATATGCAAAAGGCTTTTCGTCTAATAAAGATGCAGTATCCTCATGTTGTGCCTTTGGGTTGTGTTGCCCACACTTTGAATCTGTTATGTAATGACTTTTTGCAAAATCAAAGCATAATCACTGTTATAAATATTGTTATTAAGATTATAAAAAAAATACGATTGAGTCAAATTTTGCGTGCACTTTTTGTACAAATTATGCACGATAAAAACTGCAATGAAGAATTAAAACTGCCATGCAAAACCCGCTGGGGCAGCTACTTTAAGTCATTTCAAAGTATAAAAAATAGCAAATCTACACTACAAACTTTGGTTGTTCATGAAGATGCTGACTTTGATTTGGAAACTAAACAAGTTTTGCTCGGTGACGACTTTTGGACGTGGATTGACCAAATTCTTGATATTTTAGACCCAATCACTACATGGATTTTCAAATTAGAAGGGGATGATAGCAGCATTCATCGTGTACATTCTGCATTCAGAGACATAAGAATAAAATTGCATATGGCTCTACCTTTGAACACCATTATAGAAGAGTCAGAAAAACAAAATTTGTTGTCGTCTTTTGAAGCTAGAGTGCAGAACGCTGTAAAGCCAATACATTTAGCAGCATGTTTGTTAAATCCATATTCACAAGGGAATCATTTGACCGAATCAGAAATTGCAGATGCTATGGAATTTATATTCGAACTGTCTCAGCAAATGAATTTAGAGGTTTTATCAGAGCTGGCAAAGTACAGAGCTAAACATGGATTGTGGGCCAAAAGATTTATTTGGGAGAGCCTTAAAGAAGAAAAAATTAGCGCAGTCACATGGTGGAAAGGCTTGTGTGGTTCGACGGGACTAAGCGTAGTTGCTATAAGAATTCTTACAGCTCCATGCACAACCGCAGCTACTGAACGGTCCTTCAGTGTTCAAAGTTTTATTCATTCTAAAGTCCGAAATCGACTCGCGACGCAACGAGCTGCTAAGAGTACATTTGTATCGTATAATTGGAAATTGATTAATAAATATATTGATCGAGATGACAATCAAGAAGAAGATGAAAACGTAACCACCGAATCAGATCCATTAAATATCAATGAGCCCTCTACAAGTGCAATGACATCTGAACTAAATTTTACAGAACCTGGGAGTGAATCAGATTAAAAGCACATCTATTTCGGATAAGTGTTAAATCAATATAATTTTTTTCTTGTGTTTGACGTAAACCTACATTTAAATATTATAGTATTTTATAGTTAAAACCCGTGTTTAATTGGCATATCATATAAAAAATAAAGAAAAACCTTACATATTTCAATTCTGGTTAGTAAAACATAAATACTCACTTAAAAGTAAATACTATGTCCTTAAATTAGTTTTTACTGAGTATTTACTCTGGCCTGAGTAAATACTACAGTGCTTACCCATCCCTAGGTGGGCCCGCCTTAAAAGACCAACTAATTCCAATAGAATGCCGGTTAATGGCACTTCTAGGAAGTGAGAGTGTGTTTGGAGAAGAGTCCGTGCGGATCCCATTTCCAGTAAGTATATGTTTATTCTTTTTAATTTCTATGCATAATTCTTCAAAATATTAATTAGGTAGGTAGGTATTTATTTATTTAGTTATTAGCACCTTGAATATAAAAAAGTATTTATTAACTTACGGAATAATTGGCTAGTGTTTGAATTCATAAGAATAGTTACCAAATAACTTGCAATGATTATAAATACACAACAATAAAAAACATAATTAAATAGTTTGTATTTATGACTTTACAGGAATTCGAATATCAGGTGCCAGTTGCCAGCAGCCACGAAGGTAGAACGAATTTCTTTATTGCTCTAGCTTATTCTTGACCAAATTAAGGGTTCCACATTTAACAAAGAACCAAATATAGTTTTCACTTCTCATGCTCGTAAAGTTCGTCTTTATGTTGGGTATAGGCGGCATAAAATCGCTTTTTATGCTCTTGTGCATAAAGTAAAATCTTCGTCTAAGTCTCAGACTCTAAGACAAAGGTCGTCAGGTAAACAGTCGCACACTCAATTAAACTTCGTTAAATAAACTTGTTATTTCATTCTGTTTCTTCAATTTTGTACATACTTAATCCATGTTAAATTTAATTACCAAATTAATAAAACTAGGCAAAATTAATGGCATGAGTTTTCTAAGAAATAAGTATTTCAAGAGCATTATGGACTACGATCTATGCTAAAGTCACTGTGCTGCCACTGCCACGTATAAAAAAAAAAAGAAAAAAAAGTCTTCCCGCCAATATGGCGAAGACTTTATTTTTTCTTTTTTGCAATGTTGTTATTTATTTTCCTCACACTCGAAGTGAAAAGCAGAGTGTATAACTCGTACATAAAACCCATTTTACTCTCGAATTGACTATCAACCCTCGCCTGCGGCTCGGGTGGATGTATACGTCTCGGGTAAAATGGCACGTTTTATGCACTTGTGGTACAATCTACTATTTGGTATGTCGGGGACACGTGTCTGTAAACTTTGATGAGCGACCACAGAATCCTATATTGTGCGTGGATCGACACGCATTTGGCCGGTTTTATTGTATTGTTTTGTACTTCTCTTTATTAATTTATTTTTACTTCTCATGCTCGTAAAGTTCGTATTTATGTTGGGTATAGGCTGCATAAAATCGTTTTTTATGCTCTAGTGCATAAAATAAAATCTTCGTCTTACCGCCGGTTTCTGAAACGTCAATCAAAATTAAAATTAGCTAACAGACTGTCACAATTAATTCCCAATTAAAAGCACCTTGGGGTTCTGAAACGAAAATTATCTCACAATTAGGTTTAGATTTGTATGGGCACTGACAGACTGTTAACAGACTGTTGACAGTCTGTCACATTTTTCTTTCAGAAACCCAAACTACAATTAATTGGAGATTAATTGGGAATTAGGTCATTTCATTTAAATTGGCGTTTCGAAAACCGGCCGTATAGACAAAGGTCGTCAGGTAAACAGTTACATACGCAATTTTAAACTTCGTTAAATAAACTTGTTATTTCATTCTGTTTCTTCAATTTTATACATTTAATCCATATTAAATTACTAAATTAATAAAACTAGGCAAAATTAATGAGTTTTCTAAGAAATAAGTATTTCAAGAGCGTTATGGACTACGATCTATGCAAAAGTCACTGTGCTGCCTCAAAAAGAAAGTCTTCCCGCCAATATGGCGAAGTCTTTAGTTTTTCTTTTTTGCAATATTGCTATTTATTTTTCTCATATTCGAAGTGAAAAGCAGAGTGTATAACTCGTACATAAAACGCATTTTAGCCGAGACGTATATATCCACCCGAGCCGTAGGCGAGGGTTGATAGTCAAGTCGACGGTACGTTTTATGCACTTGTTGTACAATCTACTATATAATGTTGAATTATTTCTTTGCAGTATTAAATGAGGAAGCGAGTGGCTCCTTTTTACTGATAGGTGCAGAAGAAGTTGTGCACAACGCATCTTCTGCGCCAGTTGCGCTAGTACCGTCACCGGCTCTGGCGACTTGCGCTTCGGCCTCAGCGGCCCCGGCCCCGTCAGCCCCGGCCCCGTCGGCTCCGGCCCCGTCGGCTCCGGCCCCGTCGGCTCCGGCCCCGTCCCCGGCCCCGTCGGCTCCGGCCCCAGCGGCTTCAGTTCCGGTAGCTCTACAGCAAGCTTCAGCCTCACGTCCATGTAAATTACTTTCATTTGTTTAACTTATTTATCTGTGTAATAAATATAGGCTCAAAGTTTGATCGATTGCTTGAAAATAATATAACACATGTATCTTATTTCAGATGTCAGACGTATTCCCGATATACCTGCCTGGGCACGGGAAATGGAAGAGAGGCATGTAGCAGCTGAAGAAAGAACAGCAGCAGCACTGGGAGAGCTGCTAGCTGTTCAAAAAGCAATGCTTAGTATCCTGAAAGCAAGATTACCAATGTAACGTAATCTTGCTTAAATACATACTAAGCACTACAAATCGATGTTCGTTTTTGTAAAATTGTTTGTATTGTTATGTTTTTTGTATTATTTTTTGCTGTACATATAAATATTTCTCTATGACTATTTCATTTATTCATACATCACTCCGGGGTATAGAGGTACCTAATCTATACATAATAATAAACTGTAACTGTAAATAATAGAACTGTCAGTGCATTGAAAAGAAATAGAAAAAAAAACCTCCAGGGGTCTTCTTAAACGCAAAAAATGACAAAAATAGGGTCTTTGAATTTTATGTCTGTCTGTCTGTTGTCCGCGTTTTATGCAAAAACTACTAATCGGACTTTGATGAAACTTTTTTCCTTATACCCATAGCTGCTGGTCCTCGCCAACATATAGACTGTAATGTATTTTTAAGATCGAAATAACTGTTTTTATCTTACAAATTTATTGAATTCCCCGGGATGACGTCGTACAGTCCACGTGGGCGAAGCCGCGGGCGGCCGCTAGTTAAAAAAGACTAAAGTATTTAGTGGGAAATAAATACAAAATTTACAAAATTAAATGTTTAATTTATTTTAATTAGCCGCAGTATGTAACCTGTAACAAAAAGTTAATTATTAAAGCACGTCAAAAATCTCAACAAGTTTTTTAGCAGTTTTAAGTTTAATATTTTTATAAAAAAATATAACTTCGTATAGCTAATAGTATGTAAAATATTTTTTTAAAGCAGAATTTTAAATGAGAAGAAATGCGAATTAAAAGAGTTTTACCTTTGTCGACTGGAGCGACTGAGCCACAACCGATTCACGACCGCGCTCCTGCCGTTATCGGCATTCGCGTCTTGCCCTTCATCTGGCTCTCGCGATGGCTGTCGAAGGCGATCGACGCAGATTTCTTCTCGGTCTATAAACAGCAAAGTTTCTTAAAAAGTAAAATCAAGAATTCATTTTATAAACTTGATCCATGAGAATAGAACAAAGGATTCCAAGACTGTCTTTATCCTTGCTTGCATGCTTCACGCACAAAAGTAAAGTACAGAGTGTAGAAAAAAAAACTTGCACAGCCACCTTCGTTTTGTTAATTAAGCACTTACCAATTGTTATTGTTGGGTCATTTATAAAGTTGTGGAGCACCACACATGCGTTGACAATTGCGCCTGCTTTTATAGGTGCATAATGTAAGACTCGATGAGCTAATAAGCAGCGCCATCGAGTCTTTAAAACACCAAAGCAGCGCTCTACAACATTTCTTGTCCTGCAGTGAACAATAGTATAATTTTCTTCTGCAGAGTTAGGCGCTGCATGCAGAATCGGTTGCATCATCCAAGGCCTTTGGGCATATGCAGAATCGCCTGGAATTAGACATAAGAATTAATTATGATTACAAAACTATTTTTATAACTAAGCTTGTACCCAACACGTACCCAAAAGCCAAAAGGATTCCCCCTCTTGATGCCTATTCACCATAAAGCGCCTAACTGCCGAGTTACTCCAGATATGGGAGTCATGTGCTGCTCCCCCAAACGAAGCATCGACATGTCTTATGACCAAATTCGAATCACAAATCTGAAAAAATCAAAATATTTATTTAATTATTATACGAGTATAATACTAGCGATCAGCTCGCGACTTCGTCTGCGTGAACCCCCTTTTTACCCCCTTAGAGGGGGAATCCAAAAATTTACTCTTAGGTCCGATTGCTCGAAGCTTGGTTACGTTTACTTTAGGGTTAAATTATGGTTAAAGTAAAATTAACCGGCGGTCAAATTTAAAAAGCGTTGTTGAAGAAGCGGTTACTCTAACGAGCAGTCAAATTACACATTTAACGGCGGTCAAAATAACCGACAGGGTGGGGGTGGTTTTAATTTTGACATTAGTAACTAAGGGAACACACAACACTTTTAACCCAACGTATTTTTCTTTGACCGAGGTCAAAATTGACAACGGTTAAATTTTAACTTTAACTTTACTGTAATGTACGAGCAACCGGACCTTAGTGTTCCCCTTCACTCCCCGGAACATACAAATTTCAGCTTATTGCGCCCCGTCAAAGAATATATATGTCACCGGAAAATAATAAAAACCGTAAAGTTATAAATTTTCTAAAAAAAATTAAGTACTTACCACTAAATTTCTAACCTATCACGTGTTCTACAGGACTTCCGTAAATTTTTGCGGTTCTTGTTATTTTCCGGTGACATATACACTAACGCGGCCCAGTCGTTTCGGCTGTGCGTTGCCTGTCAGCCAGTCAGTAACGCAAGAGTTGTATATATGTCGCAGGGATTTTGTCAAAGCTACGTTTTGAAGTGAAAGACGGACAAATAAATACACTTTCACAATGTTATTATAGTCCATTCGCTTAGATAGTGTCGCTCTGCCACAATGCCGTGCGGGTGTACCGACACTATCTAACCGAACGGACTATATATACCTACTTTAAAACCTCTAACAATTGGTACCTATCCTATTGCGCTTTTTACCTGCCCCAGTTTTTGTTGCAGACAAATTATTTTTTGTGTGGTTACTCCTAAAGATATTCAGTTGAATTGTATGGAGAAATAAATTATAATAATGTGCATAATAAAACGATTTCGCCATTTTTAGATGCACCCAATATTTATTACAGTTACTTACTTCTTAAGATTGCTATAATATGTGACTGTAAAAGTCTGATGACGATTAGTAAAAACTGACGCCATTTTTTTTATAAATCTATTATTATACATTAAGGCTTCGAACCGTTATCGGTACCTAACCGTAAGCAGCTTACGACTCGTTATTTTATAGGAACGGTTTTAGCCTACGCCCTGTACCGAAAATAGGTAACCATTAGCAAAACATTTTATTTTTTACTGACATCAGATATGACCCATTTAATAATGTATTCATGTTGCTGCCGATGTTCCTTTAAATTGATTGGTTAAAATTACAATGACGTTTTATGAATACCTAACGACTGTCATCATATTAGATTGCATTGTCATACTTATTGGTGAGAAACGCGCTTGAATTTATTTTAGCGTCAATTAATTTATTTGCGATAACTCCTAAGATATTAATTTAAATTACGAGTATATGGTGTAAAAAAGTAAAATAATGTGCATGAAATGCTTTAAGCAACTGACGTATTTAGATTACCAATATGCATTATTTTTTTAAACCTCGAAGGGATTAGACAGCGTTGTTTTTTCCGACACTCCCAATAAGTATCGTTAAGTATATTTCAGCCAATAGACTTAAATCCTTGATAAACTTTATACCGAAACCATCCTCTAGAATCACTATCTATTAGTGTACGCCGCATGAAAATCCGTGCAGTAGTTTTTGAGTTTATCGATTACAGTCAGACGCGGCAAAGGACTTTGTTTTATAACATGTAGTGATATCATAAAAATGGTGATACTTAAAAATAATGTTAAAAACAATTTGTACTAACAACCATCACATTTAAGGAGTGATATCCCTTTCTATTATAATAATCTTCTTCCCGCTGAGATGGGCGTACGATGGCGACATGAGTCCCATCAATACAGCCCATAACACCGTGAAAACCAAATTTGTTCATAAACCTGGAATAGTTTTTTTACATATTTTATATTACACAATAATGGATGCAACGTCAGTTAAAGGAAGTACCTAATAAAGAGAAAATTAGAAATTTAAAATACGCTTTAAAATGTCTGGGACTTATAAAATCTTAACTCACCCCTGTGCAACTTCTTCCCGTTCTTCAATGGAGAAGGGAAATTTAATAAACCTCCTTAATATATCAGGGGTATTCAATGCCGTTGTCACCTCCTGGAGGCAGCCACATATAGCCGTTTGGCACAACCCCAAATGGTACATAGCACCTACTTGTTTTTGGTAGGAGCCATGTGCATAAAATGCAATGGCTGCTAATATCTAGAAGAAGAAAAATATACATAGGTACTTACTTCTATTAAAAATAGTAAAAATTGGATATAGGTACAACCATAAGAATAAGTAGGTAATAACAAGAAGTACCTACTTCCCCCTTCACGTCGTTACACCCCTATGTCGTCTAGGCGTGTTGCCAGGGTTGCTTACTGTTAAATATTGCTTACGTCTAAAAATTATATCGCTAAAATACCTATAAGATTTTCTTTACTTTGAAATCATTATTTTATTCTTGTTTTACAAAATATGAGTACAATTTTTTGGTCGGTAGCTCAACTTATCCGTAGTTTCAGTAGATTTAAATGAATGCGAGCTTTTTGCTGAGTGGAAATAGATTTGTCTTTTTTGTAAAATGAAAACAATGTTAATAAATCAAGTAGGTATAATACCTACCTTTAGTTCCGGCTTAATTGCCGTTACTCGTTTTTCCAGAGGCAACAATGGTACCAGGAATTCGCAAACGCGATTGAACTGCCCTTTCGAAAGCCTGTAATATTGTCTAAATTGGTTTTCAGGCATTTCGAGAGGGCGGCTCTCTTCGCGCAGTACTCTCCTTTCCATGCGGGCGCGATGTATCATCTGCTCCTCCTCGATCGCGGCGAATAAAATTGCTCTTGCCATGCTAGAATTAAACAACTGGTAAAATGTTGTGTATACATGATTTTAAAGGCGGCAATGCGCTCTTAGAAAAGTTGTTTCATAAAATATTAAGTTCTTTTTCCCGCGGTTTCGAATAATTGTGTTACTTCTACAATAATAATTAAAAGCGTTGTTGAGTTTAAAATATCAATAATTACTAAAATTTAATAATAAACTAGGAAACATAATCAAAACTTACTTAAATTCGTTGAAAGATTGCAGTTACCTTTGAAATCTTTCGTTTGACACTTCTCAATAGCTTCAAAGATTTTACGGTTGTCACTTTGCTTAGACAATTCCAAATCTACTTAAAATTAACGATATCGTTCATTCAATATCTTTCAAAACACGTCGCGATCGCAATCGCAATCAAATGTCAAAAATATGTGGTGTGAAGTTCGTGAATATCTTTCAAACGTCAAATTGAAAGCGATTGCGATTGATGTTAAAATTAGACAATTAGCCCCCTGTTTACGATATTACTATAGATGAGGAAGCACTTGGCGGCTCTTCTCACCATGAAGCCCCCAGTACAGGATGGCTACTCATGTTCGTCGACCATGATGGGCCATCATGTACAGGGACGGTTTGCGTTGCTCGCAGGCGGCAATCACACGCAAACTCTCACACCGGGGGCTTTAAGCCCCCAGTACAGGCCATGGCCGATCAAGTTGGCCGACCATGTTGGCCATCGTGTACAGGGCCGGTTTGCGTTGCTCGCAGACGACAATTACACGCAAACCGGTCCTGTACACAATGGCCCATCATGGTCTGCCAACATGATCGGCCTTCCTGTACTGGGGGCTTAGCCCCTCAATACAGGATGGCGTTACTCGCAGACGGCAATCACACGCAAGCCGCCCCTGTACACGATGGCCCATCATGGTCGGCCAACATGATCGGCCATCCTGTACTGGGGGCTTTACAGTTGTTGCGTCTCACGCGCGCGGTCGGGCCAATGATTGTGTGCGTACATGCACAAACACATACACATTGTGTCATTGTCACAAAGAAAGCACATTATTAAGATTAATTTTTCAAAAAAACTAGGTATATAATTATACACTATAATTCCGTTTTAAATTATCGAGGTGATTACGAAACTGCTTTTATAAAATATAGGGTAATATAGGTAGGTAGTCACAATAATACTTGATCTATAACTTCATCAATAAATATATCGATGTACAAATAGGGCAGCACTACGGAAAGGCGCCATTTTGGTTTCTCGGTATGTGTGCTTGTGTGTGTGTGTATGCTTCAATTTTTCGTAGGTATGCCATCTCCATAGGATTCAGTACTCAGAGTAAAAGATACATAGTTGGTGCTTTGACTAAAATAATGTTCACCCTGGGCAAATTCAGGTGCAATAAAAAAAACAAAATGGCGGCAAAAAATATCTGACTCTACTTTTTTATATATTTTTTATTCTCCTTTAATCTCCTTTTCTTTCTTTGCTTTGCATGGCTAAAGAACAAGAGGTGGTCAAGCGGTTGTTGGTCGAGGAGGTGGACGTGGTGGTGGACGCGGTGAGGATAGAGGGATTGGACGTGGAAGGGGGAGAGGTCGGGCTAGGGGGGTAAATCCGGAGGAGGGTAGAACCGAAGGCTTTGGAGAGGTGATAAGAGGAGCACAACGGAGGGGGGGACGTAGACCGCGATCAAGAGGTGGTCGAGGGCGAGTGCACGAAATTGGAAGGTGTTTGTTTATTTTTACTAAGTACATAATTATTTATGTATATGCAGCTGCAGCTGATTTTGTAATATACTGTTTAATTTAATAGATCGCCATTATACGTCGGCGATATAATAACGACGGATCCAGACGCCACGACGGTACATGTTGGGAACCCACTTGAGAAACCCATGCACCAAAAAGTACCACGGCGTTGGGATCCCAACCAGCCTGCGCCGTCGTTGGCCGGGTAAGTATTTTTTTATTTTTTTTTGCTGCTGTTAAGCTGTGTATTACATTACATATCAACTTTTTACAGATCGACCGTGACCTCGGCACACTTGCGGACACCTGGACCCTCGGCATCTGCGTCGCAGGTGCCCTCGCCAGCTGAGTAAGTTAAATAGGCACACATTTGTATCTTGCTACTGTTACAGAGCTGTTCAGTAATAATTGTGCAAATTTCGTTTTAGATTCATGGAGATTCTGAGTAGGCCGGATACTCCGCAGGGTGTATCATATGCAAGCCCTAGGCCCTCTTCGTCTCTGTAAGTGAAATTGTCAAATTGTCATCAATTTCCATGTTGCTACTGTCAAGCTCTGTATTACATTACATGTCAACTTTTTACAGATCGACTGCGACCTCGGCACTCTTGCGGACACCCAGACCCTCGGTGTCTGCGTCGCAGGTGCCCTCGCCAGCTGAGTAAGTTAAATAGGCACATATTCGTATCTTGCTACTGTTACAGAACTGTTCAGTAATAATTGTGCAAATTTCGTTTTAGATTCATGGAGATTCTGAGTAGGCCGGATACTCCGCAGGGTGTATCATATGCAAGCCCTAGGCCCTCTTCGTCTCTGTAAGTGAAATTGTCAAATTGTCATCAATTTCCATGTTGCTACTGTCAAGCTCTGTATTACATTACATGTCAACTTTTTACAGATCGACTGCGACCTCGGCACTCTTGCGGACACCCAGACCCTCGGTGTCTGCGTCGCAGGTGCCCTCGCCAGCTGAGTAAGTTAAATAGGCACATATTTGTATCTTGCTACTGTTACAGAACTGTTCAGTAATAATTGTGCAAATTTCGTTTTAGATTCATGGAGATTCTGAGTAGGCCGGATACTCCGTAGGGTGTATCATATGCAAGCCCTAGGCCCTCTTCGTCTCTGTAAGTGAAATTGTCAAATTGTCATCAATTTCCATGTTGCTACTGTCAAGCTCTGTATTACATTACATGTCAACTTTTTACAGATCGACTGCGACCTCGGCACTCTTGCGGACACCCAGACCCTCGGTGTCTGCGTCGCAGGTGCCCTCGCCAGCTGAGTAAGTTAAATAGGCACATATTTGTATCTTGCTACTGCTACAGAGCTGTTTAGTAATAATTGTTCAAATTTCGTTTTAGGTTCATGGATATTGCGACGTTAGACACCCCGAAGGGTGTATCTGTAAAGCCCTCTTCGTCCGTGTAAGTGAAATAGCCATCAATATCCATATTACTACTGTCAAGCTCTGTATTAATAATATGTCTGTTTTGTTTTAGGTCTGGTAGTCGTAAACGAAAATTAATTTATAATGTGGACGATCCGGAGCTGGCGGATCTTGTAAACTATGGTAAGTCACTGACATTTATTGTTAGTCGAAAGGAAGCAGTCATGAAGAAAATATATTATTTAAACTTATTGTCTTTAGGAAGTGATCCAGATGATGACGAGGCCGTGGACGAAGATGACGACGTCTTCGGATTTATGCAGTGTCCTCGGAGCGAACGAATGTATCTGGATTCGTTGATCGATTTCGATGCTCCGATGGACCTGCCTACCGAGCCGTCATCATCGGCGGAATCAACTGGCCCGCCGCCATCCACACCCGCGCCATCCAGATCCGCGCCATCCACATCCACATCCACAGCCGTAAGTGATGCATCGGCAACCCAGGGCCCACACTCGCTCGCTGAGTTTAATTGGGAATCGTTGCCCCAACCGGCAATTACCCCCCAGCAGCGTAGGGAGAAATTTACAGGCTCGGTAGGGCCGGTTAGACATTTCGCTTCGCCTTACGAAGCCTTCGTATCGATTTGGGACCGCAGAATAATGGAATACATAGCTGCGGAAACAAATCGATACGCTGAACAATCGTTGGAAGCCGCTCTAGCTAAGGGCAGTATGGGTCCTCACAGCCGGTTGCGTCAGTATAAAAATACGAATGCTGACGAACTGTACATTTTTTTTGCATTGATCCTTGCGACCGGCATCGTTTTTAAATCAGACTTGACGGAATACTGGACCGTCAAAGGCGAAGTATTCGATACCCCGAATTTTAGTCGCTACATGACTTACACCAGATTTCTCGCCCTTGCCCAGATGTTGCATTTTTTTAATAATGAGAATGATATTAGCCACCTCTCCAGAAGCGACGCTAAAATTGCGAAGATTGCCCCAATTGTAAAGCACTTGAACGAAAAATTTCAAGCGTTTTACCAATTGGGGCAATGTATCGCTTTAGATGAGTCGTTGACGCAGTGGAAGGGGTGGCTAAGTATTAATCAGTTTATTAAAAACAAAGCAGCATCCAAGGGCGTTAAAACATATGAGGTGTGCGACTCAAATTCGGGGTATCTGTGGCGATTTAAAATGCATGCCGGTCGCAATGATGAGGACTTGAACGAGCTGGGGTACATAACACCCCTTGTACTCGAGCTCCTTAAGGGGCTCGAGTACAAGGGTCATACTGTCTTTATGGACAATTATTATAATAGTCCCCTTCTTTCTCGGCTTTTAAAAAGCCAGGGTTTCGATTGTGTGGGAACACTTAGAATAAAAAGGCAAAATGTGCCCTCAAATTTAAAGGCGCTTGTGAAGCAGCCGCTTGCTGTTGGCAGCGTGCACGGTGCCACAAGTGGAGATGTAGATATTCTGGTGTGGAAAGACCGGAACGTAGTCACCTTGACTTCTGCGTACCACGGCGCGGCTTCTGCTTCCAGAGATGGGAAGGCAAAGCCAACATTGGTCCATGACTACAACGTCCGCATGGGCGGTGTAGACAAAAAGGACCAAATGTTGTCAGCCTATCCTATCGAAAGGAAGCGTACCGCGGTGTGGTACAAGAAGTTTTTCCGGCGGCTACTAAACGTCAGTGTGCTCAATGGGTACATTCTACACCGGGAAAGCCCAGCACCAGAACATCCACATCCTCACGTGACCACGCACCGCCAGTTTCGCAAAACACTTATCAGGGAATTGCTTGAAAAACATGGCCAACAGCGAGTCGTCACGTTGGAGCCCTTGGAGCCGCCACACTCATTGAAGGTGAAATTCTCGACGGAAATTCTTCGCCATTTCCCGAAAGAATTTCCCTTCAATGAGAAATTGAAACAACGTAAACGCGGCTCTTGTAGCGTCTGCCACAAGCGTACGCACTTTCTCTGCATGGGTTGCAACGTGGCGCTTTGTATCGATAGCTGTTTTACCCAATACCATTCTTAAGAATAGTACTGAGCAAAACATATATCTAAACAAATTGCTTGTTTCGGCACCTTTGCAGCGGCTCCCACCAACCTAGTGGCTGCCTGATAACTTATTGTCAGGCAGCTGATCCTAAGTAATATATTTTTACGTAAGGCTACGTTTGTGGGTTCCCACACAATCAAAACACACCTACTGACACTATGTCACTTTGCTATGTAATAGTGTGTTCTGTGGATGGTGGATGTGGATTAAATAGGTAGGTTCCTTGCCTTTTATATTCATATTCTTTGTATTCACTATTACCTAATTTATGTTAAAAAATATTGTTAACCCCTTTTTTTGAAATCGGTTAAAAACAAAATGAATATGTTCTGTACCTCTTGTGTTAATATTCTTTGTATTCACGATTACCTTACCTTTTGTATTAATATTCTTTGTATTCATGATTACCTACTTTTTGTTAAAAAATAATTGCTAACTACTCTTTTTTGAAGTCGGTTAAAAAACAACGTCGGTTCTATACTTTTTGTATTCATATTCTTTGTATTCACGATTACTTACCTAATTTATGTAAAAAAGTTGCTAACCACTCTTTTTTGAAGTCGGTTAAAAACAATGTACGTTCCATACCTTTTGTATTAATATTTTTTGTATTCACGATTACCTTACCTAACTTTTTGTATTAATATTCTTTGAATTCACGATTACCTAATTTATGGTAAAAAAATTGCTAACCACCCTTTTTTGAAGTCGGTTAAAAAACTAATTGTGTATACTAATTTTATTTTTAAGATAAATATCTTAACCAATGTAATCATCATAACCACCAACAACTTAATGTTTACTCGTGGACCATGCATAGGCGTATCCATATTAATCACGCCGTACGGCGCCGCCAGATGTGTGGAATGGCCCATAAATTTTGTATTTGTTAAAGCTTGTACCTTTTTTTTATACTAGTGTTAAGTGATTTTTTTGTGTGTAATAGTAAGCTTATTTCATGTACTTTTAGAATAAAAGTTCATTGTTCCGTGTTTTGCCTTTGTTTATTTTTATAGAACGTAGTTTTAAAGGTCGTTCTTCCTACCGCCAAAGCGAAGGGTTTGTGATTTTACCTATTGTTTGAAATAAACGCAGTGTTGTGTCCCAATTTTTTCCTATTATTTTAAGCATGAAATAAGCTTTCTAAAAATATATACATTACTTAGATTTAATTCATTAAGTTAAACAAAATCAAGGTTCAAAGTTGAGCTATTTTAGAAATATTTTTACGCGGCCAAAAATATCTGTATGCGAAAATTTATGTTTTTCTTGACATTTCACTATGAAAAGATGTAAATATTTTTGAATATTTGTATTACTAGATAGTAAGAGGTTAAATAAAATGCAAAAGAAAATCTATAATTTGTTAAGTTTTTTTTTATTCAATAGGAAAGTCAGAAATAACCCTTTTGTCACTTTCACTTGCATACTGTTTGATTATAGTACAATATATTTCAATGAAAGTAATATCATGTTGTAGATAATTTATCCACAAATCCAACGATGTACAATATGTGTGGTATTTCTAAACCGAAACGCCACAAAAAGTCCGTTCGGTTAGATAGTGTCGGTACACCCGCACGGCATTGTGGCTCTTGCTATAAAATGCAGATATAAAATAATACACTCAAGTTGAGTACCAAAGTCAATTTTAATGAAAATTTGGATATTTTTATAAAAAAGGAAGTTAAATAAGTGATTTACAAATAATAATAATTATTATAATTTTTTAATATGATTATTATGATCACTTATCATCGCTCGAATTGTCACAAGTCATAACCGTCGTTACCACCTGTATTTATAATAAACATTGATTATTTTAGAAAATATAATTTAATAAATGCCGAGTCCCAAAATCCAATACCATTTTCGGGTGTACGCCGCACGCGGCTTCTTTTGTTTATGCGGCAGCATCCTTTAAAAAGCAGCGGCACGTGCCAAGGCGGCGCGATCAAAGGGCGACACTATCTAAGCGAATGGACTTTAATTAACTTTAGCTCTTTATTAAAAGGTGAAAAGGACGGCACTTCAGGGACTGGAGCAAGAACTGCAGCTTCACTAAGAAAAAATATTATAATCGAGCTGCAAGATTTGTGTACAATGCCAGTTACAGGTGAATATAATAAAAACGTGTTAAAACATACGTATTAAAAAGAAGCCTCCGCGCGGCGGCTGGATTCGCGTCACACTCGACACCGCCCCTTTGCCTATAAAAACAAATAACAGAATTAAAAAAAGGGCTCATACAAGGGGAAACTTGAAAAAAATTTGCTAAAAAACGAGCTTAACTCAGGCTGTGTGCAAATGAAAAAAGAGAAAGCCAAATTGATACCTTGGATTGTTCAATGGAACAAAGAAAACCTTACAAAAACCGAGTTAAACTGTCTCCTTTGAAAGTCGTCGCTAGCCATACAGGAACAAGAAGGGACCATTACCACATCATTTACATCTCCACCGCAAAGAACTGGGGGCATAACTCAAAGCTTGGAAAGACTATTAGATCCAAAGAACACAAATGTTCTCAAATTGCATGTATTCAGTGCTTGCTTGAGTATATTACTTCCGGCCCTAATCGTGCAACACTTCGGCAAATTCTCAGCGAAAGTGATAAAAAAATTGCAAGATGCGTCGCTCATTCACTGGGACTCGATCCTAAACAAATCAAGAATAACGCTACAGGTGCCCAAGGGGGAAATAGTATATTTCGCAATGAAAGCACAGAACGTGGCCCAGTTCAGCGACGAGTGGATTTCGACATTATTGAAGCCAATGAAATGTTATCTGAGAGTGCCGAGTATAATGAACAACAGTTTGATCAGTGTCCAGGCGCCAGCAATGACCCTCGAGGTGAACAGAGTGCCATTCCACTCCAAGCAGGAATCAACAATAACAACAGACGTGCAAAGCTTGTCAGAGAGAATCAAGAGCTTGTGCTTTACCTATGTAAAACAAGGCTTTTGACGAAGGGGAAGCAACACGATTATTATACACTACACCTGAGGGGATGCAATTCAGTTCAACAGAAACTTCGGCGAACGACTTGCAACAGCATTACGAGTCGCCAGGACACTGGTATTTCAAGAGTCGCACGAGCAAAGACTCCAGAGAGCAAAGGCTCACGAACTAGAACAGGATCCAACGGCAAACGAAGAGGCAACATTAACGTCGGGAGTAGATAGCTTGGTGGCCCTATTGAGAAATAACGGTATATGCCCATACTATTTCGCCATGTGCACTAAAGATCATTTCTATGGTGTTACCGATAAGAAAAACCATTTATTTTCTATGGGCCACTAAGCAGCGGCAAAACCATGATAATGGAAAGTTTAGTGAATATGCACTATAACATTACCAGATTAACGGAATTGACGCCTGCGTCATCATTTAACTTCGCTTCATTAATCCATACAAATGCGTGTTTCATGGATGAGTGCAAACTTACGGACAATCAGTTTGAACAGTGGAAATTACTTGCGGGAAGACAACCAATGTCCACAGACGTGAAATACAAAAATCGACAGGACATTAGAAACTGTGTACTATACACCGCAAGTAATTATCCAATATGTGCATATGTGAATGTTATTGAAGCAAGTGACGCAGTGGAAAGACGAACAATTACATTTCATTTTTCAAATTAACAAGACATTTTAAATTAAACCCATTCATATGGGAAGAGCTACCAGAGCCTATTAATAACACCTACACAACTACACTACTACCTAACCTAACCTGACCATTTTGGACGGGTGTTCTGACTCCGTACATTTAACTCGGTCCGGCCCTTGCATTCTATTTTTAGCTTGACCTCCTTTCACCCCGTAGATCGTCGCCGCCACTACCGAACCGACCGGTTATGTGGATACCTGCCCGCCGCCCAGATTCTGAGAGTGAAGATTCGTCGCCGTGTCGTCGGCCTCGCCTCTACTCCCCCGCCTCGCCGCCGTATCCACCTCCGCCGGTCGACCCTCCAAATTCAGTGAGTGTTATTTATAAGTTGTGTTTACGTTGTGTGCACGATTTAAAAGACTATAAGTTTTGTTTATAATTTATTAAGTTAATATTGTAATGTAAGTATACATATTTTTAATAAATCTAATTTATCTTAACTATTTTTTTTTAATGACCACCTCTTCTTTGAAGGTCAATCCCGTATCTGATTTCGCTAAATAGTCATCGAGAGTGTCAATATATTCTGTCAGTCGTAAACGCTTGTGAACGTGGTGACCGAACTTGTCTATATTCATTTCAATTTAGATTCGCTGTTCACTGAGATTGTGAGTATACTGTTCAATTTTCCCGATGCACCAGGTTTCTTATATGATCCGACGTTAATAATACCAGCTTCGTGCAACTCCTCGATTATTAAAATTATTTCACTTTCTAATCCAGTGTTTCCCGCTTCCCTTGATGCAAGCAGTAATTGTAATCGTTAGACTAATTCATTCGGATTCATCCCAATAAATATAATCAGTATCTTTTCTAACTTTCTTTAAAACTTTAACACCTCCTTGTGCAAGACTCTCCACGCTTGTTGTTGTCTTTTTAGCGAACTTAAACAAAGGTTTGATAACATTCATGTACTTAAATCCCTTGTGGCTATTGATTGGTTTGGATGGATCACAATTGCGTCGGTGAGCATTGGTCTCTATTAGTAATAGTTTATAGTTTTGTAAATCGTCGTCAGTGATGATATCTAAGTTTGGTTTCTTTTTAAACAAGCGTTCTTTTAACCCTTTTGTTTTTTCCAGTTTTCTAGCTCCTATTTAAACCGAATGCATTACCATCTTATCCAAAAGTGTCAGAAGCTAAGAAGCGATCCATCGCAAGAATTTATTACGGAATCATCTGCTGAAGTAGATTTGCAATCATTGTTAGACCCATCGAATTCTAGAAACTCAAAAAAACGTTTTAGATAATATTGACCTTAACAAAGAATTTGTTTTGCTTGGAAAATGGGGTTTCGATGGCAGTACGGGGCACAGCGAATATAAACAGTGTTTTGGTGATTCTGGTATCGAAGATGATGGTAGTATGTTTGTAACTTCATATTGTCCTCTTCAATTAGTTTGTAAGTCAAATATTTCCGATTCAGACCAAATAGTTTGGAAAAACCCGCGCCCTTCTTCCACCAGGTACTGTAGGCCTTTTCGATTTCAATTTGCCAAAGAGTCGAAAGACCTTTCTGTGCAAGAAGAAGCTTATTTCAAGACTAAAATTGATAATTTACAGCCGTCTTCTTTAACTCACAACGGATGTGAAATAAAGGTGCTGCATTCTTTACATTTAACCATGGTTGGCGGTAAAGTATGCAGTGCTCTTAGTGATACATCTTGTAGTAGGTGCTACATTTGTGGTTTTAACTCCAAAAGAGATGAATAATATTGATAAGACACTTAGCAAAACTGTAGACAGTGCTAAGTATCAATTTGGACTATCACCGCTTCACTCGTATATCAGATTCTTTGAATATTTTATTCATATTTTATATAGATTAGATTTCAAAAAATGGCAAGCACGATCATCAGACGATAAAGCTCTTCTTGCACAGAAAAAACAACATGTCCAGCAACAGTTTAGGCAGCGACTTGGTCTAATAGTAGACAAACCGCGAAGTGGAGGAAGTGGCACATCCAACGACGGAAACACTGCCAGAAGGTTTTTTTCTAATTCAGCTATTTCAGCGGAAATTACTGGATTGGACAAAGACAGATGCCATAATCTGCTGCAGTGTCTTTCATCGGGATACAAAATTAACAACGCAGCTTTTAAAGAGTATGCTCTTGACACAGCACGTAAGCTTGTTGCTGCCTATTCATGGTACAACTTGCCCTCGTCTGTGCACAAGGTCCTCATTCATGGGTCGGAAGTAATTGACCACTCAATACTGTCAATAGGTGAGCTTTCGGAGGAGGCCGCCGAATCTGCAAATAAGTTAGTAAAACAGTTTAGGCATGACAACACGCGGAAAATGTCCCGGATTGTCACAAACACCGACTTGATACATAAGACTTCTTCTGAATTCGGATCCTTACATTTCAAGTTTGAAAAGGTTACCACGGAAGAAGAAGTCTATTCTATCAAAAGAGGCTTTAAATTTGTTGTCGGTTTAGAATAAAATGTATATAGAATAAACAACTAGATTTATATTATAGTATATAGCATAACTAGAATAAACCAGATTTATATTATTTAAGATGTACTTATATAAACAATATTATATATGTATATTTAATTGTCGAGGTTGAATTTAGGTAATATTTATATATTTACTTTATTTTTAAAATAAAAATATAAATATTTCAGTTTTTTAAATTTTAAATATTTGGAAATAAATAAATGCATAATTTTTTGGAATAACACAAGGTTTTTAACATAAATTTGGTTTTATTTTATTTTATTATAAAGTCAAATATTATAGAAAAGCATATAATAAACAACAAGTATCGATAATGATAGTCATTATTTTCGTGAAACCCTATGACCGCCACTCTTAGGGCGCGGAACCACTGTGCAATGGTGCTATATAATTCAGAATCCGCTTACACCATGTCCGTACACGTACATGGTGTAAGCGGAGAACGGCCGGCTCAGAACTGAAAGGCAAAAGTGAAAGGTCATTCGCCGAGGCCGGGCGGCGATATAAATAGCCGCGCGCGGTTGCATAGTGCACAGCCATGAACAGTAAGTCCAAGTACGCGTTCCACACCGCGACGAATATTAGTGAATTGGTAAAAAATGTACACACATATCCAGAAGTACATTTGTATAATGAAACGTGTAAGGAAAAATGTCGAAATAATTCCCAAAATGCAGAAATTGGAGACGATTCGTCTTGAGCCGGGTCTGAGCCGGTTAATAAAATAAATATTCAAGTCGTGCCGGCGGCGGCGTCCGCTCGCTGTTTGCATCTGGTTGGCCTTAATAGCTTACCGTTTATTTGAATTGCACGATTTCACATTCCGTTCTCATGCAACTTTGTTGCAAACTACCATTAACATAACCTTGTACGTGAGTGGCTTGTTAAAGTAAGTTGTATCCTGGTCGCGCCTTGTTCGTTAATTTTATCCAGTTTCTCGTTGCATTTGCATTCCTTTCCCATACAGCTGCACTTTATAAGCTCCGGTTTCTCAGACTTAGTTGCACCATGAGCTCGCCTTACTCGCCCGCTTCTTACTGCTCCGAGTTACCTACCGAGACTTTGGTAGTGACTTCGTGATCTACTCATGTCGTCGCCTCCTACCACACCTACGCCTTGCGATGTCGAAGATACGCCTTCCCACGTTGAAGACACTCGTCCGCCCACTCCTCTCGATCAAGAGAACCTTGCTCCGCGCCCTTCGTTGTCATTGATGGCGGATGAAATATACGATCGTGCCACCGACCTTCATAAATGTTTTATGATGGCCGATTTTTACCAGTGGTTACAGAGTTTCGATCATACCGTCAAATTGAAAATCACCGCGTGGGTGCCAAGGTTCTATTGTTATAATCGTAAGCGTATCGCAAGAATTGTGCCGATTATTTCTTTGTTTCAAAGTTGTGTATTTCTTATTATGAATATGTTCACTTTAACGACAACGATTGTTTTTCTTTTGCTTTCTTTTGTGATATTTGTTACGATCCATTATATACCGTTGAGTAAATAAAACAAATAATTATATTATTTCGTTTAATTTTCTTCATGTCTATGTCCGAATGCTGGATTTACATTAAGCATTGACAGTATCTTATAGAATAGATTAGCTTGTTTGACGACCGATTTGACGCAGGGGTAGGCTACCCACCTTCTGCGCCAGTGGTCTCGGGTTCGATTCCCGAACAAGACAAATATTTGTGTGCATGAACATGTCTATTTGTCTTGGTCTGGGTGTTAACTATTATTATTAAAATATATTATTACTATTCCCTTTATTACATTTTAAATACTTACAAAATTTTTACAATGTCATTACACTAAAAATTTACACAAAAAAATATAACATTTAAAAGTACAAAAATGCAGTTCCCCAACGGTAGCAAGATCAGGGTCCCGGCTACCGATGGTTAAGGATCTAGAGACAGGAACCTTCTCACTATACGGGCCGTGTCCAGAAGTACTGCCTTCTGCATCTGACTCCCGATCCATCCACCTAACGCAAGCCTCTTAAGGTGTTTATCGAGGCTCTTGGCTATCAGACCATGGGCAGATATGACTATCGGAACAATAATTGCTGAATCAATGTCCCACATGTCAACAATCTCGTGAGCTAAATCAAGATATTTGTTTTCTTTATCTTTTTCAGCTTTCACGAGATTGTCGTCATGGGGAACAGTGACATCAACAATTATTGCGCGGCGTTCCGATTCCGTCTTGCAAAGCGGGTAGTAGCGAGCTTGGCCACGTAGATTGGTAAACGCCAAATTTCTTGTTTCGTAATAAGTCCACAAATTCCGAGTGCGGTGATGGTTTATTCACGTCAAACCATTAACGACACACCTGCACCACTGCCGTAAATTCACAATCGTCTGGATCAAACGTAGGTACTAGCTTCGGCATGAACATTTTCCGCAAAGCCACGAAAAACGATGCCCACATATCAAACGACACCGCCGGTACCCGATTGTGAAAACGTATTTCGGTCTTCCAAGCACGCGTTCGACTCACGATTATTTTCTTCATGTGGCGCGTCGCAAGCCCCGAAATATTCGTTTTGTACGGTAGCACTATGTTGGTTATGCGTACTGGAGCCATTTTTGTTCCGATCCCAACGCTGCTGTCGCAGATAGAAATGGATTTTGTTGTAAAATCTCATCTCCATCCGCCATTTTGCACGTGGTTAAATGAATCAGTGCGCACGTCCGGCGCGGTCGAGCTCCGAGAATAGAATGATAGCTTTTCACCAGCAGATTAACTCTCACTGTCTCACTGACAGACGTCAACCGATATCGACAGATCGCATAGACACGCTACCACAGACTACTCACTCGAACTACTGACTCAGGGAAAGTTCGCTAACAGCCACAGCTGATGGCGTTACTAATCTTATTAGGTTATTCAAACTGGCAACTTCAACACCTTACTAAACCACCGAAAGGTGGCGCTGCTTGTATTACCCACAGAATAGCTCCGATAACTCATAATTGCATGGATAGATGGCGCGACTAGTCTTTCCAATGAAATATCTCCGACATGTATATACTTTACTTTACGTATACCACATGGCATGTTAGACTCAGTCAGACACAGGGCCTGTCCCTCGCCGTGCCCAGCCCTCCCACCAAGCCTAATAGGCTGATTTTTCATTTAAAATTTCACCCCTATTTTTCAACCTTTTAGGGGTTGAATCATGTTCAGCGTGTTAAACATCAGAATAAATGTCATTTTTGCAATAGTCATCCCATAAAACCTCAATAACGACATCCATATCAATTTTTAGGTTTATTTAAGTATCCCATTTAACCTCTCAGGTGTTGATTTTCGAAAAATACGAAATATGTGTTCACTTTTCGACCATAAGCCTTAATAATAAATTTAATGAAGGACTTTCCAGATAAAATATTTCATCCCCCTTTTCACCCCTTCAGGGGTGGAATTGTCAAAAACGCTGACACAGGTTAATATTAATTTTATAATTGCAATTTATAAAATTTGAAGATCCTAACTTCAAGACTTACGGACTTTCATACAAACATTCATCCCCTATTTTACCCCCTTAGGGGTGGAATTTCCAAAAATCCTTACTTAGTGGATGCCTACACTGTATACTATCTATGTGCATTTGAAGTCTCTAGGTTCAGCGGTTTGGCTGTGCGTTGATATCTCAGTCAGTCAGTCAGTCAGGACTTTGAATTTTATATAATTATATAGATTAATCGTTGGCTAATTGTTCCACAGATATTATGCGCATTATAATTTTTGGCTAAGGGCAGTTATAAAAAAATAATTAAGGAAAATGTAAGAACATATGTTTCACAACCATCAGCATCCCGTTGCATTCATGAAGTAGTGGAAGCTCTCAATAACCCGGCCATTGTAAGAAAATATATATAAAGTTCCCACAAAATATGCAAGAAAGGCAAATTTTAAAAGAAAAGTAAGTGTAATTGTCCACCTTCTTATATTTTTATGATAGCTGGTAAGTAATAGTGGTTTCTTCCATATACAGATTCTACAGAAAGTTTCGTATCCCCGCTATAATCGGGTGCATAGATGGGACATAGTGGCATTAAAAAACCAGTGGAGAATGAAGAACGTTTTTACTGCCGCTAAGGTTGTGGAGAATGAAGAACGTTTTTACTGCCGCTAAGGTTGTGGAGAATGAAGAACGTTTTTACTGCGGCAAAGGTTAGACGGCAAGAAATGTGCAATTGGTAAAGTGGATTTCAACTGTGTATTCTATTACTATGGTGTATTAAATTAGTTTTCTTATTATTATTTTTTTTCAGATAACAGATGCGGATTTAAATATATTAAATGTAGATCCAACTTATGGGGGCGCTACGCATGATAGCTTTATTTTTAATTACAGTGTTATAAAAGCACACTTAGAGGCATAAACTAATTCTGGAGAAGAAGTTGTTTTGCTTGGTAAGTTACTTAATAAATAACGATAGTTAATTAGTAACTTTGTTTTTTTTTTGTAAATATCATTACATGAGAAACGCGCTGGCAAGTTTATTTCGCCCGTTCTTCTTGTCAGTTAAAAAATACTTGAATGGGTGGTAGGAAAATATTGACGATTCATAAGTACATGCTTATTATGTTTATGAGAATAAATAAATATTTGATTGATTGATTGATTTGACTTCATCCCTGGGCTCTACCTTAAAATGTAAATAAGGTTTATTTCAAAAGTTATTTATTATTATTTAATGCTTATTTATTTTTTCAGGTGAGTCAGGTCAGGATATGCTCAGCGCCCCTACTTTATGACGCTTATTAGCAACGCCGAAGATAATTCCCCAGAAGCATTCTACAATGACCGTCACTCAACTGCTCGCAATTCAGTTGAAAGAACAATCGGTCTCTTAAAAGGAAGGTTTAGGTGCTTGTTACTACACAGAGTGCTCAATTATCATCCAGACGTAGTTGTAAAAACTGTTATTGGATGTTGTGTTTTGCACAACATGTGCAATTGCGCAGGAATGCCGGCATTCACAATTTGAGAAGATGAGAGACTAATAGAGGATCAAACAATTGCTGCAGTTCAAAGGAGGCAAACTAAGGATTTGCCTTCCAACACTGAATTAGCGCTTGGGCAATTACATAGGCGAAACTTAGTAAATAGGCTATAGCGTTCACGCAATATTTTAACTTGTCTTGGTAACAATGTGGGGCGGGTTGTCAAGATCCGCGAAATACTGTTGGAAAGAATCTGCTTGTTTTCCTAATCTTATAAATAAATTTCTTACAATACAATCACACCAAAAATCTAGCTCAAGGTAAGTTACATTAAGAGCTTGTGTTCTGGATTCTAGACAAGATAAACCTATTAAATAAAAAATATGTATTAAACCACTCACATCCCTATGGCACCCCCGAATGCCATTTCTTTTATATATATTTTATGTATCTTTTTCTCTCCTCCTCTTTCAATTTTTGTTATCCTAGACAACCGAACGCTCCTGGGCATTGATTTCATGGAGAAGATTCAATGACCTTTTACCTGAATTTATAGACATTTTCAATAAATAATAATAAATAAACGAATACAGTACCCACCAGTTATGCTGAACATAGAATGGATACAGGTAATCACCCACCTATTAGCATAAAACCATTTAGGTTGTCACCAACTAGACAAAAACAACTAAGAGAATAAATTGATGAAATGATTAGTAACGACATTACGACTAGTGATGTGACGAGAGAATGTTCTCCAATCGAGAACTTTCCCGGATCGAGAACATTCTGAAATATTCCCGCTCGACCGAGAATGTTCTCGGTACACTGAGAATTTACGAGAACTTAAAATGATGTTGATCTATGTGGAATAAGAACGATATAATTTCAAGTTTTGTAATGAAATTAGTTTGTTTTGCACCATAACTTACTTACTTATTCAATTTACTACAACACAAAAGGCTTCAGCGGCGTTCGGTTTTATTGGAATTAACCTTTGATTTTCACTGACAAATGCGCGGCTCTTTGTGATTTCTCCTCCCACCCTCCCCCTCTTCGTCTTGCTGCACGCGACGCTCGGTTAACACACATGCTAGTACAGACCAGGGACCGTACTCTGAAACGCTAATCCGAAACTTCGGTTAGCCCCGCCCCTTTCACTCGATTCTGTCCCGACTAGAGCGTGAGAGGGACGGGTATACCGAAGTTTCGGGATTTGCGTTTTAGAGTAGGCCCTCAGACTCGCGCCGTACAGTGTTCGGACGTGATCTAAGTGTCTTGTACGAAACACAATAATTGTGTTTCGTACAAAACGATTTCCTTTGGTTTCATTTTCAATGTGAAAAATTATTTTTCACATTGAAAATGAAACCAAAGGAAAGGATTAACAATAAAATTTATTTTAAAGAAAAATACGAGAATGGAAATGTGGTGTATATACATGCGAGCTTTGTAAACAACGTTATAAAAACGAGTATGACTAATCATTTAACGAAAAATTGTAACAAGTGCCCCAACGTTATTAGAAAGAAATGAATTCTCGCAGATATCTATACTAATATTTTATAGAGGAAAGATTTGATTGTTTGTTTGTTTGTTTGCATCAAATAGGCTCCGAAACTACTGGACCGATTTAGAAAATTCTTTCACCATTAGAAAGCTACATTCTTCCCGAGTGACATAGGCTATATTTTATCCCGATATTCCCACGGGAACGGGTACCACGCGGGTGAAACCGCGAGGATCCTCTAGTCACTAATATAACCAATCTAAGCACATCAAATACAAACAACTCTGGACTGGATGCCCTTTGTTTATCGACAGCTAAATAGGCAGATCTCCAAATCCTTCACAAGCGACCCTCGTCAATTAAATACCGAGCGTACGAGTATAAAAGAGGCCATTGATCGAAACAAATTCTCCAAAGTGTTCGCTTGAGATTACATGAGACTAGGCAAAGTCAACTGACGAGACTGCAAACTGAGGACGGTAGTATTATTTCATCAACATCTGAAATCCTGAGAGAGATCGAGAGTTTCTATGGACAGTAATAATACTCCACGCAAACACCTGTTGAAAGCTAGGCTAATGACCCAAGAGCCAAGCTTACCCGACACTATACAGAAGATAATAATATCTCGGACGTTAGCCTGGACGAGATTAGATTGGCTTTCAAGCAGCTCAAAAACAACAAGGCAGCGGGTGATAACGAAATCACAACAGAGCTTCTGAGCGCGGGCCGTAAGCCGATGATTAAGGTCCTCCAGAAGTTCTTCAACTATGTCATCCTCGAGGGCAAAATGCTAAAGGCATGGGGCAGAAGCGATGACGATGCTACTCTTCAAGAAGGGTGATAAAACTCTCTTGAAGAACTAGCGACCCATATGGCTTCTGGGCTATATCTACAAGCTGTTTTCGAAATTCATTACGAATCGTCTTGCTCGCAGGTTTGACGACTTCCAACCTCCCGAACAAGCCGGGTTCCGAAAAGGCTATAGTACCATAGACCACATTCATACGCTGCAGCAAGTTATACAGAAGACCGAAGAATATAACTTGCCACTATGCCTGGCGTTCGTGGACTATGAGAAAGCCTTTGATTCGATCGAGACCTGGGCAGTGCTGCAGTCTCTCCAAAGGTGCCAAATCACTTCTACCAAAACGCCACTATGTCGGTCCGACGATTACAAAACCACAGCTCTAATCCTACCCAACTACAGCGAGGTGCGAGTCAGGGAGACGTCATTTCTCCGAAACTGTTCACAGCTGCGTTGGAGAATATTTTTAAGCTACTGGACTGGAAAGGATGCGGCATCAACATCAATGGCAAGTACCTAACACACCTGCGGTTTGCCAATGATGTAGTTCTCATGGCTGAGACCTTGGAAAACCTGAACACAATGCTCGAAGATCACAGTAATGCTTCTCAAAGAGTGGGTCTGAAGATGAGCATGGATAAGACGAAAATCATGTCCAATGCCTATGTTGCATCCGGTCCAGTTAATGTTGGGAACATTACACTCGAAGTTGTTGACCGCTATGTCTACCTGGGACAGAGTCCAATTAGGTAAATCCAACTTCGAGAAAGAGATCTCTCGTCGAATCCAGCTCGGATTGGCAGCGTTTGGGAATATATTAAAGTTATGATGAGAAATGATGAGATCCGCAGGGGAACTAAAACGACCGACATCGCTCGAAGGATTGCTCAGTTGAAGTGGCAGTGGGCGGGACACATAGCGCGGAGAACCGATGGCCGTTGGGGCGGAAAGATTCTCGAATGGCGACCGCGAACCGGGCGACGTTCCGTGGGCAGGCCCCCTACAAGGTGGACCGACGATCTGGTCAAGGTTACGGGAAGCCGCTGGACGCGGGCAGCGCAGGACCGATCGTTGTGGAGATCCTTGGGGAAGGTCTTTGCCCAGCCAGTGAGCGTCGTACGGCTGAATTGATGAATTTATACAACTAAAATGTTTATTAAGTAAATTGAAATGCTAATGATGATTATGATTATGACACTTGGAATTTTATTTTACTATTTGCCATGACATTATTTTCTAATAATAAGTAATTAAATCACATATTAATCTTGATTATATTTCCGAGAACATTATAGAACATTAAAATAAAGTTCCCGACTACGAGAATGTTCTCGAGAACATTCTAGAATATTCTCGAGAACATTCTCGTAGTCGGGAACTTACCGAGAATTTATAAAAGTAAATAGGTTTATATAAATCCACTCTGCATATTACGATTATACACATAAATACCTATTAGTTACATTGTTAATCCTACCGAAAAGTGGCTTCGCTTTTTAAGTTCTCATAAATTCTCGGTCACGAGAATGTTCCCGAGAACTTAACCGCAAAGTTTCACCATCGAGAATGTTCTCGAGAATTTAACAACACTAATTACGACATTGCGGTTTATTGACTTTGTGTGCTATTGAGTGTAAATATAGAACCATCTAATTTATATTATTATTTTGTTTTTAGAAAACACCATCCCACATCGCCCGTCTATAAACCAAAGGAAGTTCACCTACAACTATCAATGTATCAAGAAGCTCAAGACCCACTCGAAGGATTTGACGAGGCTGGTCCATGTCACTACAAGATCTCAGCGAGGGAACTTCGACGCACAATAAGAACCATAAGACTAAAACAAGAAGACACAGAAGGAAGAGGTGTTTTCTCAAGCACTTCCACGACCAGCAGTCCTATGTGCTTAAAATGCGCCGAAGAAAAGGCGGTATTTGATCAAGATCCAAATTGTTGGAAGCAAAAGCGCCCGATCCAGAAGAAGATAACACCTCGGTGTGCGCGCAATACGTCGCGTAAGACGACGTTGACCCAATTATGGACATATTAATATTTATTTAATATGACTTTGTTTTTTTTTTCAAATCCTTTAAAATGATTTGGCCTATGCCAATAGGCAAAAGCAGCAAGCTTTTTCTTCACCTTTCACTATTATTTTGTGTTTATTTTAGTAAGGTTTAACATGACACACCGAGGCAGGGCGTTCGTTGTGCTGCTTCTGACCCGCGTTTGGTGTGCTCAAACCTTCAATAAATACACAGGATTCCGATTGATGGAATGTGTACATAAGAGAGTGATTTTAAGGAACGAACCAAACTTTGGGCCTGAGGGCCTACTCTGAAACGCAAAACCCGAAACTTCGGTATACCCGTCCCTCTCACTCTCTAGCCGCGACAGAATCGAGTGAAAGGGGCGGGGCTAACCGAAGTTTCGGATTAGCGTTTCAGAGTACGGTCCCTGCTTCGTTGGAAACTTTAAAGTGTTTATTCGTTGGTGACATGTGTAATGCAAAAGTTTAGTATCAGGGTGATGCTACTATATTGCGTTGCGTACACCTATAATTGTACTTTCAGATAATTACTGTTTCCCTAAGGCCCGCATTCAGAGACGATTTTGAGCCTTGAGTATAGCTCAAGTCGAGGCTAAGCTACACTTTCGTATTCACAGTCGAGTTTACCCAACTGAGCAGGAAAGCAGTCTAAGCCAAGCATGAGCTGAGATTGAGTTGTCGAAATCGGTGACTTAAGCTATACTCAGCCCCTACTTTGCATAGAAAGTGGTGCCATCTGTAATGATATTGTTCGAAAGCACGTTTGACGTCATTTTTGAATAGGTTCAAGGTAGTTTTTATTGGTTCGGTTAGAAGTTGAAAAGTTTATTGATTTTATGGACGAGGTGAATGAGCTTGGACGTTATGAAAAGCTAATTCCGGAAATTCCTTTGCCTCCAAGGAAAAGATTATACCTTCGAAATATTACGGATCCGTACGAGTTCTACAATGACGAAGATTTTCGAGACCGGTTCAAATTCCGGAAAACACAGTGAAGGAATAAATTAAAAGATTTGTTTGTGTCCGTTTCTTGTAACACGTCATTAAATGTCAAAGACTTTATGTAATTGTAAAATTTTAATTTATTTTCATTGCTAAAGTCTCTTTTTGATTCAGTCCAATACTTAATACTATGATAATTATAAGCATAAAAAGATAATATCTGACAAGTATTGTGGTCAGAAAGGTTTATAGGGTCAGTATAACCCATACACTTTTGTATGTTGCTTACAAACACATCAATACACGCATTTTTTCTCGTTGGTGTGTTTATATGTATTGAAATGTTGTGGTTTTGTAAAATATCAATTAAATTTTTGGTGTTATTATCGGTTGTTTTTAATAAGTCTATGTTCCAGTCGCCACAAAGAATAATTTTTGTATTAGGTTTTTTTAGTAGTGAAGACAATAAACTGTCTAGTTTTTCAAAGAACACAGATATGTCGGACGTTGGAGTTCTATGTATACATATGACCAACAACTTTGGATTTTTAATTTGAACTCCACAACATTCAAAACTATGTTTTTCGGATAATTTGTCACCTAATTGGATTTTTGTAACACATAAATCTTTTTTTACAAGTATACAGGAGCCTCCTCGCTTTTCATGCTTGCGCGACCAAAAGGAGCCTATTTTATAATTTTTTAAAGTAAGATTTGTTTCTGTGCCTCTCATCAAAAATGTTTCAGTTAAGCATACTATGTCAATTTGTTTCTTTTTATTTTTGTAGTCGTCAAGTATTATTTCTAGCTCGTCTTTTCTTTTTAAGGCACTACACATATTTTGGTGAAATAAGAAAAAATTGTGACTTTTATTTTTGGTTTCGAAAGCAATTGTTTTTACCCGTAGTTTGCTTTTTAAAATAGAAGGGTATTGTTCCTTTCTTTATGGCAACACTTTTGTTTTGATTAGTGTCATTCTGTGGTAATGAAATGTTAAGGTTTGTGCAGTCGGATAATGATTTTTTATTAGTTTTCGCGAAAAAATAGGGAATAGTGCCTTTTTTGAATGCGGTTTTAGGTTGTTTATTGTGATGGTTCTTCATAAGCAAAATATTTTCTTTAATTTTTTGTTTAGAAATGTCAAGGTTATTATGGACAGATCCCGAGGATTCGTCGGTTATGGATACCAAAACTTTGGATTGTCAGCCACTATGGAGTGGAACTACTTCCGACTGGAATCTAAAAAGTTACCAACAAAAAATGTACAAGAGAAGAACTCCGATGTCACGAAACTATGGCTTCAGCCTCAGATCTTCTGCGCTTATGAGGTGGTGTTTTCCTTTTGGATGTTTTCATTAACTGGTTTAATCATTGTAATATCTGAATTTTTTTTGAGGAGCCCGTGGCGCAGTGGATAGCGCGCTTGGCCTGCGATCGTTGAGGTTAAGCAACGTTCGCAATGGTCGGTCACGGGATGGGTGACCAAAAACTTTTCATCTCGAGCTCCTCCGTGCTTCGGAAGGCACGTTAAGCCGTTGGTCCCGGCTACACTTGCAGTCGTTAATACCCACCAATCCGCACTGAGCCCGCGTGGTGGGTCATGGCTCATTCTCCTTATTCATCCATAAGGAAGGCCAGTGCCCCAGCAGTGGGGACATTAAATGGCTGATTATGATGAATATCCTACTAATCCTACTAATATTATAAATGTGAAAGTTAAGATGTTTGGATGTTTGGATGTTTGGATGTTTGGATGTTTGTTACTCAATCACGCCAAAACGGTTTAACGGATTTGGCTGAAATTTGGGACACAGATACTTTGTAGCCTGGAGAGGAACATAGGCTACATTTTATCCCGGAAAAACATCACATTCCCGCGGGATAACGTCGTGTAGTCCACGCGGGCGAAGCCGCGGGCGAAAAGCTAGTAATATTATAAATGCGAAAGTTTAGATGTTTGGATGTTTAGATGTTTGGATGTTTGTTACTCAATCACGCCATAACGGCTGAAAGGATTTGGCTGAAATTTGGAACACAGATACTTTGTAGCCTGGAGAGGAACATAGGCTACTTTTTATCCCGGAAAAATATCACATTCCCGCGGGATAATGTCCTGTAGTCCACGCGGGCGAAGCCGCGGGCGGAAAGCTAGTCTGAAATATGAAAACAATATTACATTATATATTTGCTAATATTACACAGGTAAATTTTGCAAAACTGTATTGTTTTAGTTAAAAAAGCACCTTTTACAAACTTACAATTTTATTAATGAAAAGGTTGTAATTTAAAATTTATATTGTGGTTAGAATTAATTGAGAATGACATTTGACATTTTTTTTTATGAAGAGAATGGAATTAACGACATTTTAATCTTAATGTGACCTACCCATAAATCGCTCTCCGTGTGGTTATTTTTTTCTTCAAAATTGGACCACTCTAAAGCCCGTCACAGACTTAGCTATAATATATATTAATATTTTTATAGCTAGGCATATAACTATATATTTTCTATACTAATTTTCGCGTGACCGCACACTCGGCTATAATATATATTTCTGTGACGTCACCAAGCGATACCGTAATATACATTACTGCATATTACTATATATTATGGTATAGCAAAACATATTCCGACATATTTTGAATGTACAGCGTGTTCCGATCCCCGCATACCTTTCCACTTTGCCTCGCGCGCCCGCGCCTCGCTGCCCCTCCCTCCTCCGCCTGCAGTTTCTTTTCATTCACCAAAGAACGTGCACGTCACTTTAATTATAATGGAGCATTTGATTGAAAGTGTACGAAAACGTCCCTGTTTATGGCAACTTGATTTGAAAGAGTATAAAGACAACGAATTAAAAGAAGCAGCGTGGGAAGAAGTATTTAATGAGTGTGATTTTCCAAGTGGTAAGTAAAGTAAAACATTTTTTTCTTACATATTACGTTCTAATTACGCCTGATTTGATTTAGCCTCTCCGTAATTCTTGTTGACTGCCATGGGACTGCTCCCACTGTATTAAAATAATTACAAAATTCTTCTCGAATAAAGAAACAGTCGTTTGCAAAACTGGCATTTTGCGTATCTGACATTGGGCGTGTAACGTTATTTAAATTGTCAGGTAAGCTGAGCAACTGATGCTCGCTGTCAATTCGGACACTGCGATGATTTTGAATGTTGAAATAACCAATGGTATTGTCTATACAATAGTTGTGTAAAACACAAGTGGCCTTAACTATTTTATCTACAAGATCAATTTTGCATTCAAATGGTCTCTTAAAGACTCTCCAACGAGTAGATAATATACCAAATGCATTTTCCACGACTCTGCGCGCTCTACTGAGTCTATAATTATAAATTTTACGACTTTTAGTTAAGTGACCCTTTGGATATGCTCTCATTAAATTTGTCATCAGCGCAAAGGCTTCATCGCCCACAAAAACGTATGGCATATTTATACCGCCCGAAGCTAAGGGTTCTTCATCAGGAAATTGTAATTCATTAGTTAACATTTTCCTTCCCAAGACACTGTCTGCAAATATTCCACCATCACTAAATCGTCCTTTTGAGCCAACATCTATTATCCTGAACTTACGGGTTGCGTCAGCTACCGCTAGCAACACAATAGAAAATGTGTTTTTGTAATTATAATAATCAGACCCTGAATTAGATGGCGCTCTAATAATAACGTGTTTGCCATCTATAGCACCGCAGCAGTGGTCAAACTGGCACGTTTCTTTAAAACCTGAAGTAATATCCTTCCATTCTTCTTTTGTAGGTTCTGCGAAAACTTTAGGCTGAAGGTGCTTCCACAAAGAATCACACACTTCTTCCACTATATTGGACACAGTAGATTCTCCAATTCTATAACTGAAGCCTATGGTTCTAAATGAACCCCCAGTTGAAAGATACCTGAAATTTCATTTATTATCAATTATTTTGTTTGTTTCAGTGGCAGAAATAAAAAAATTATGGAAGAAACTAAGAGACGGGCACCGTCAAGCGTTAAATGCTAAAAAAAAACTACGGGACAAGCAGCGGATTCTAAACCCAAATGGAAATACGAACATTTGATGGAGTTTTTAATTCCAAACATGAAAAATAGACATCAACATACAAACGTAAGAACTAGTTCCAGAAACACGACAGATACCCTGAACGATGATAGCTTAACAGGCGATGAGTCCTTGGATTCTTTGAAGGAATTTAGAATTAAAAAAAACAAAACGATCCATTCTATCCTCGAAGATGAACAGAAAAGAAGGGAGAAAAGATCTGCCGAGAGAGACCACCTAAGAAGACAGTTAATGGAGAATGCTTCTTTACCAGCCAAAAAATGAAACTAGTGCTATGGAAAAGTTTTTCTTGAGTATGTGCGATACCACATGCTAATTGCCGGAATATTTGCAAATGAGAATACAGCGCCAAATATTTAACATTGTAATGGAAGCCAAAGAGCAACATTGAATGAGATCAAACTACTCAGACAATTCTCCAGGTTGTTCAGTTTATAATTTCACCGGTGGTACTCCTTTCAAACTACAAAACAGGAATCTACCTACTCTACGACCAGTTTCCGCACAATCATCTTACACCTCACCCACACCTGAAGTGTACAATATCCCTGACGCAATGCAAAGTCAAAATACAGATTCGGCAGAACAATCTCTGAATACACTCACATCAGAAACTGATTATCCTATTCAACAACCTTCTTTGCGACCAGATTCTGCACAGTCATCTCACACTTCACCAACAGTTGAAGTGTACAATAGCCCTGACGCAATGCAAAGTCAAAATACTGATTCGGCAGAACAATTTCTGAATATTCGTAATTACGTCCAGGATTTCAATTATTAAAATGATTTTGTTTTCTTAACTAAGTAAAATTGGTTTTGATTAGAAAATAAAAGATTTATACCTACTGTGTTGTATTAATTTTCTTCTTACCTTAAACACACAGCCAGACGTTCTTCAGAACTAATACTTTTGCGCAAAATCGTATTTTTCTTTTTTATATCATTTTTTATCAATTCATGTAGCTCTAGAAATGACGAGCTTGAACTTCTAAAATATTGGGCAAATTTTTTTGAGGATAACTCGCGATACAAATTAAATTCGCCACTAGTTTGTTTATTTCTTATATGTGATTCAAACCATTTGGTTCTAGTTTTTGTGCCTGACCGGGCAACTAACCTATCGAAAGCAGCGGCGGAATCGTCTTCTGAAGAACTGTCTATTAAGTCCATTAACAATGTACTTGTTGAATTCATAATTACTGTTAGTATTTTGAAATAAGAACACCCTTAATTACAAAATACGTGCGAACACTAGGACGACCATCAATTAATGAAGGCAAAATATATATTTCTCAGTATGTGGTAGCTTGCTATAATATATATTATAGTACGGTATATTAATATATATTATAGCTAAGTCTGTGACGGGCTTAAGTGGGCGAAAAGGGTCATTTGACTTTCAAAGTCAAGTCAGTTTGGTTTTTAAAAATTGAAAATTTTGTTGGACGGGCGAAGGCGTTAGGTCTTTACACCCAAACTTTCAGTAAATCGTAAAACAATTTTTTGTGGAAAGTTGATTTTAAATTTTTATAGTTTCTAGTTTAAAAAGATTAAATAACTTATTAGTGTAGAGTTTGACAAACCAGTTTTAAGGTGTTTGGCGATGTTTGTCCAGAGAGAGTTCTGATTGGTTTGATTGTTGATGACAGTATTGGCCGAGTCAGTTTGTCAAACATGTTTGATCTGATGATTTGTTTGTCTGAGGTGGAGATTGATAGAAGAATGTTGTTATCTACAATTTATTTACTTCTAGATAATAATGTTCATAGTAAAAAAAAACGAAAAGAGACTTAGCACAGATTAGACAAAATTTATTCGTTTTTACAAGTTCTGGATGACAAAAAGATTTAGTTAAAGTTTGGAGATTTTAACCAAAGAAAATTTGCTCTACTGCTAGATAGATGTCGCTACCGGTGTAGAAATTTTGAATTATGATTTCAATTTAAAATGGGATATGTGTTAGAATTATTTGTAAAATAATAATTATATTTGAATTATAGCGCGAATAAGTGGGAAAGCATTTACCCACAAAAAGTATTGATTCGTTTGGAATTAGGGACAAAGAAGAAGTTGCAAAAAAAACCTACTTCGAATATCAATGTTAAGTATCTCAAAAATAGCTAAAAATACGTACAAAAGAATGACATACTTTTGGTTATCATCCTTACTGGCTGAAACATTGAAAAATTGCTCTAAATGTTAGTCCAGGTATGGCTTATTATATTGGTAGGTAGCAACATTACGGAGTGTACGGCGTTTTGACAAGTTCATTTGTAGTATTGGTAGTATATTGGACTTATATATTATATAATCGTGGAGCTGAAGAGGAATCTGCGATAACAGAATATTGCTGTACATCTATAGGTGCATGGGCGAGGGACACTGGGAGTCTGCGGCCATATAATGACTTTATTGTATTATCTTGGTTGGGCGAGATTTATAAAGATGTTTTTAGCCACCCAGCGCACTTTTTAGATAATGTTTTGATAGACATAGAATAGGAATAATTAATAAGTTTTTTTTTATTTATTTTCACCTTCCTTGGATAAGTAAGCAAATCAACTTAAAATGTCGCAGATGTTCATTAATATTCATGACATCGCTATTCCACTATTTTATGGTCTTAAGGCGATACTCGGAAAAAATATGCTAAAGCGAGATAGCAATGAGAAAACGACGCGCGCGGGAGCGAGACCGATTTTGGCGATTACGCAAAAAAAACACAAAATCACTTCGTATTCAAAAACTATAGCGATTTTAAAAAAATGCTTCTATACGATCCTAAATATTATTGGTGTCCACTAATTAAACCAATTTTCAATAGTATATATAACCCCATTTAAGAATAATCTTGATATTTCTTATTTTTTAGAGGTATTTTCGAAAATAAAAAGTGTCGAGCCAAAATCATAAAATCGTGTTTCTGAAACTATACGATTCTAGATAAAGGTATGAAGAAATATATATCTTATTACCAGAATTGTAACAACTGTAACCGTCCTATAGTTTTAAATCAAAAAGTCCATACTTTTTCCGAGTAGCGCCTTAAGGTACCTATTACATCATTGAAAGTAAAATATTTTAAAATAGTATTCTGCACCTATTCAGGCGGATCCAGAATCTTTGGAGCAATTTCTAAGTATGTTAGCCAGTAAGGATGACAATCGGAGGTGGGCAGTTTGATAATAACTAATTTTATATATTTTTCTTAGCTGTGCGACGTAGGTTAATTTTATATGGGAGAACCTTTTTGATCCTTTTTGATCCACTAAAAGTGATCGAATTATGAAATAAAAAATAGCTACGCGTAGCTTGGTGCCCATCGGTGAGCTGGTTTTGAAAGAAAAATTCGAAAACTTTACCATTTTCATTGAGAAAAAAAATCTTAAGAATCTCGTACCATGAACATACTGCGGATATACCATGGAATGCTGTTTATGGGATACGCTGATAATTCCTCACCATCATCACCACTTGGTGATACTGAATCTGGAAGTACTCCTCATACAACTCAACCGCGGAGCCTAAGGTATTTATTTTTCTCAAACCTAATCCCTCGTGTATTTTTGTGAAACAATTTATTTAATTTAATGATATCATATGACAAATATCCGCACTTACACATTTCACAAACTACGTAAAGATCCGAGTTCCTTTTTAAAATGCAGTATAAGCATTTTAGTGTTTGTTTATTACATTATAGTAAGTTGGTAGAAGACTAGGCTGTGGATCAATATCCGTCGAAACTATTAGAGCCGGTAACAAAAATAATAGAAGGAATTATGAATCGTAATTGTCTTTTTATCTTAAGGGAGCAATCATTGGCTTATTCCTCACCACCATCAAAACTTGGTGGTACTGAATCTGGAAGTACTCCGATTACAACACAACCGCAGAGACTGAGCTGTAATATTTTTTACAAACCTAATTATTTTTTACAAACTTTACTATTCTGACGGGCAGAAATTGCCGGGTCCTGAACAGTGAAGGCAGCTGGTGTGTCAAAGATTTGCAGCAGTGGGGTAAGGTACCTATTTTTTTATTTTTTTTGGTTTTTACCGTGCAGATTTACATGCTGTTTGTTTGTGTTTAGATGTGTAAGACAAGTCACCCCGAACAATAAGGTCCATAAAAATATAATGGATGATACCAGCAACCGGCCGGTTAGCCAAAACATGGTCGCGTTGCAACCATTATAACCGATAACAATAACACCCTGGATTTCTGTGAAGGAAGCTTCGAGAAACAACACCAGGGGTAGTGGATACGAGTATGGCACCTCCGAAGAGGAATGGTCAGTAATTCTTTCAAATTACACATAAGAAATCTCTGCCTAATCACGTCACCGACGGCGTTGTTATTAATTGTAATTAGTTAATAATAAACAAAATATTGTAAAATTCTTCAGTAAAAATTTCTTAAAGTAAAATTCAGTTAAGTTATTTTGATTGATTCCCAACGTACGGATCCATAAAGTTCGTAAAAGTTCGAGTTCAAGAAATAACTAACTGAGTAATTGATTTAACTGGGTGCATCCGTGCCGATCAGTTAGTAATATCCCGGGTTCGAATCCTGGTGGAATTAATGTTTTTGTGATACTATCTCATATCTGTAAAGTACAAGTTTAGTTTAGTTTAAAACTAATAAAGTGGTATGACTTTTTTTAATTTTATTTATAGTTCAGTGTTTAATGATAAATTTATTGTATTTAAAATAACGGTTTAATTAACTGTCCAAAAATTACAGAGTCGAGTATCACATAGTTATAATAATTTTTCGGTTTCAGAAACTCTAACAAGAAAACGAAAACCTTAGACATCTTTGGTTTGGGTGAAGAAGCTCAAGCCGTGGAAACGAAGAAAAACAAACTGTCTTCGTATATAACAAACCGAGGTGCCAACCGACCGCAGCGCCGACTCGCAACCACCGTCGTCGGCAACTTCTACGTGGAGCTCAAGGTGTACCAACGCGAAGACGCCGAGGCCAGTGCTGCGGTCAAGCGCTGGAAGAAGGCGTTGCTCCGCAACTGCCGAAGAAAAACAAAAACTGTCTTCGTATATAACAAACCGAGGTGCCAACCGGCCGCAGCGCCGCCGCCGACTCGCAACCACCGTCGTCGGCGACGTGGAGCTCAAGGTGTACCAACGCGAAGACGCCGAGGCCAGTGCTGCGGTCAAGCGCTGGAAGTAACTGTTGCTCCTCATAAACTGCCAGCTCGAGAATGATTCGTCGCAGTGGAAACTGCTTCAGCAATTCGTCAAAGAAACTAGTCTTTTGTTCGAAGAAGCTACACCTACTTTTTACTCGGATAAGTTGAACATAAAACGGATGATGTAAATAAAATAAGAGAAATAAATAATTTGATTAAATTTTCTTACCGCAATAAGGAAGCACTAAGAGTAAGCACCTTGTATCTTAACTACAAGTAAATTAGTAGGTAGGTAGATAATAATACCTTTTTGCTCGTCTTGGAATGTTAACAGAGTTATGCATTATGACCCTGTAAAGATATTCAACTTTTGTGCGGTACTGCACAACTTGATTAACAATCCAGCATTTCCCATTGAGAATGGTGAGATAGAAAGGGGATAATGGACGCCATCTTCCCAATGATATTCCATTGACTTACAAGAAAAATATGTCAAAAGCTCAGCGTGGTACTCACATCCACTCAAAAAGTAAAGAGGAAGATAGGTATACTTGTAGTTCGCTAGTAGGGAGGGGTGGCCGCAATGGAGGACTTTGCTTTACACACGTTTATAACGGCGTGGAAGAGCTTAGTACATCGAGCCTAAACATTTCAATTTGGACACGACCTTCAGCAATAAAGTTACCGACTAAGAAGAAGATAACGGGGCTTGGCTTAACTCGAATATTGTAACTATAGTATTATTATAATTTATTACTGAATGATTATTATTCTGACCTTGTCGAGCACCTGTTAATGATGATGATGGAGTCGAGTAAGAGTTAGGAACATGGTAGGTTTTATGGAACTGAGGTGGTCGAGATCTGGCTCTCGAAAAGCATTCTGATGCTGTAAGACCTTGTTTGTTACAGATTTGGCAGGTTTTTACATTACACGGGTAACAATTTTATTTAAATTAAACATTTTCTGTTCCTCTCCAGCGAGTATTATTGCATCGTTTAGGTTGGTCGGGCTGCGACATTCTAGGTCCGACAACTCCATGTGTCGACCTATATGATATTTTTTTTTCCATATGCTATAAGCAGTTTATGGAATACATTGCCTCAGAAACAAATAGATATGCGCAACAGGTGGCCGACCAGTTAGAAACCACGACCTCCATCCTGATAATCGCATCGGTCGTTGGATTGACACCACTTTCGATGAGCTCTGTCTATTTTAACATAGTATTAGCGATGGGGGTTGTGTAGTCAAATCGAGGTTGGAGGACCCAGAACCAGACATGGAGATAAAGCCCTCTTCTTAGTGTCTCCATGGCTCTTCAAGCATACATTTAAGCCATTGCCCAAGAATTCTCAAAATGCAATAACAAAGATAACAATACCAGCAACTGATATAAGCTACATGGAAAAACAGTCGAAAAGAATCAGTAACAAAAAGCCAAAAATAAAAAAAACCAAGGGTAACCAAAGTTCCAAAGATCAGATATTTTTTTACAACGCGGACAGCTGTCTCAACAAGGACGGGGCCGAGAAACTGGGAAGGGAAATTTTGGAGGAACTGCGTTGGTCGCGCCCAGTTAGCCATGGCGCAAGTTATAATCATAGTTATATAATTTTAATTTTTTTTTTTCAGGTTTGTGATGCAAATATGCGCATTACATATTTTTGTGATGCACCATTTGGTGGTGCTAGTCACGATTCTCACATACGCGGACAGCTGTCTCAACAAGGACGGGGCCGAGAAACTGGGAAGGGAAATTTTGGAGGAACTGCGTTGGTCGCGCCCAGTTAGCCATGGCGCAAGTTATAATCATAGTTATATATTTTTTTTTTTTTTCAGGTTTGTGATGCAAATATGCGCATTACATATTATTGTGATGCACCATTTGGTGGTGCTAGTCACGATTCTCACATATGCAGCCCTGTGAACAAAAAAATGAAACGACTCCATAGCTTAGGCCATCCATATATATATATTGGATGATAACACCAATTATGCATGCTGCTCCAAATTCCCCTAAAGGATTTTACACCAGACGCCTTGTGTGAACTCCAAACATCTCGTTGAATGTTGTTTTGGAGTTCTGTTGTCCCGTTTCCGCTGCCATTTGCCAAACAGAGTTATGCATTATGACCCTGTAAAAGGTCCCTGTAAAGCTATTCAACTTTTGTGCAATACTGCACAACTTGATTAACAATCCAGCATTTCCCAATGAGAATGGTGAGATAGAAAGGGATAATGGACGCCATCTTCCCAATGATATTCCATTGACTAACAAGAAAAATATGTCAAAAGCTCAGCGTGGTACTCAAATCCACTCAAAAAGTAAAGAGGAAGATAGGTATACTTGTAGTACGCTTGAAAGACAATTCTGTAGTTACGGCAATGTCCACCATACCTGGTGTCGAACCAGTATAAGGGTTGGCCGGTATTGCGCTTTGAAAAAATAGAAAATACACGTTCCATCACCAGCCATCTTCACTGAATATAATAGACACATGGGAGGCACATATCTGATAAATCAAAATAAAAACATATTGTCTAGGAATCGGGGAAGAAATGGATGAAAATTGATCTCACTTTCTTCACCATATGCAATGCCTGGGTATTGTCAAGGAAGGCAGGTATTACCAAAATTCAGCTGGCTTTTCGAAGACAAATCGACCATAAACTGGCCACAGGGCCAATGACGACGTACGCTTAAGAATCTTTCGATACGAACAGGCTAACACCAATTCGATACTTATCCGTGGTCAAACCTGGAAGTGCTTTTATAAAGCCTGAAATTTAAAAAATGGAAACAATTTTCATGAAAAAACATTCATTTGCTATAAAACACATTCAACTTGAAGAAAAACGCGAGCGGGCGTGCATTTTAAAACACAATTATATAAATAAAACATAATAAAAGAACGTGTTTCTTACTCTTGCGATATTTCAATGAAGTCAGAAAATATTTAAAAAAATAAATACTGGAACACATTGTGCATCGATCGCAATCGATCTCCAGGTAGTTCTCCTGACAGAAGATGGTAAGAACGACTATATAAACGCCAGTCATATAGACGGCTACAACTCCAAAGGAAGTTTTCTGTGTTGTCAGGCTCCGCTTCAAGAAACATTCGAAGATTTCTACCAGATGATAGTCACTGTCCAAAGTTCACATTCAAAACCAGGAAGATCACGTCGTGTCACCAACGGGTGAATGACGACACTGGCGCTTCATTAGATGTCCAGATTGTCCAGCACTTCGCCTCCAGCGACTGGCCCACAAACGCATTCCTCAAAACCCATCAGATGTTTGAACTTCGTTTTCGCGGCCAAAAAAGCAAAATTAGAAGCCGAATCTGATAATAATATCAAATTCAATTTCTGCTTCTTTACGGAATATCGTTAATGTTTTTAAATTCTTTACAGGGAGAAAATAAGATAATAAGTGACTACAGCAATACTATCATTTCGGGTCTGAAAGCAAGGTCGTCAAACGTACAAAAAGGAGCTGCAACCCGGATCCCTTCATTGATTCGAACGAAGAAGGCGTAACCATAAAGTAATTACCTAACTTACCTTTAAGTTACAGATTAGGGAATTTAACGTTTAATACTATCATTTCGGGTCTGAAAGTAAGGTCGTCAAACGTACAAAAAGGAGCTGCACCCCGGATCCCTTCATTGATTCGGACGAAGAAGGCGTAACCGTAAGGTAATTACCTAACTTACCTTTAAGTTACAGATTAGTGACTTTAACGTTTCAATGTAGTTATATAACTTTTTCTTTATTTGGACACACATAGTTTCCGCCTAAGATTTCGTCCCTAATATTGCCTAGTAGTATTTCAGTTGGTTTATAAAAAGTTTTTTTTTGTTTTTAGCTCCAAGAAGAAGACCAAAATCACTAAACAAACACCATCCAAGACGGTCCAGGAGGCGGTGGCATCGGCATCAAGCAGCACTTCTGAGTGGCTGTTTGACACCGACTCAGATAACGACGCGAAGGCGCCGCCGCGGAAGTTTGGGCTGGCTCAGCGTCCTGTCTCAACGCGTCGCTGGTGGGACGGTGCGTCGGACGGCACAGCTAAGGCAGTGGTCACAGTGGTCTGCAACAAACGCCGTAGGTCGCGTCCGGTGTGACGCTGTGCGCGACGTCCGAATGCTTACTATGGAAATGCACTGTAGTGGTCACTCTCACACGCCAGACGCTGCGCACGAGCGCCGTGCGCCGCGTCTGTAGGTCGTACGCTGCCTACGCAGTCATTTCGGAGCATTCTTGCGTACGGAGACGTCGCGTTTTTGATCAAATTACTATGCACAAAATGTAATTAACTACAAATTAACAAATTGGCGACTTCAATTACAAATTACTTGAAACTAGCTGTGCCCGCGACTTTGTCTGCGTGGAATTTAACAATAAAGTTATTTAGTTCATTTAGTGTTTTTTCGTTGTTGCATTTTTATTAGAATTATTATTTACTAGCTGGACTACACTACCTTATCCCGCGGGAATGTGATATTTTTCCGGGATAAAAAGTAGCCTATGATCCTCTCCAGGCTACAAAGTATCTGTGTCCTAAATATTTAATCGCATAGTTAGTACCTACTTTCGTTTTAGGGTTTTAGGTAAAAAAAAAAACAAAAAAAAACATAAAAATTAACATTTGTAAAATAACATCATCATCCTCCTCCTCTCTATAAGAACTCTTACGTTCATTCGCATTGAGCGCGTGCGAGAAACTGATCGTAGTTTGCATTGAGAGCCGCGTCTGAGAGTGACCATCGCGAGTTTACGCTGTCGGCCGCGTCCGGTGGACGCGGCGTCAGTAGACGCCGGACGCGACCTACGGCGTTTGTTGCAGACCAGCGCCTTACGGCAAGCTTGTGGCGAATCTGCGTTTATATGACGCAGACGAGGTCGCGAACCTCAGCGGCCTCGAACGGTGTGGAAATTCAATAATTTAGCTCTGCCTAAAGGGAGAAGTGGAGTATAAAGAATTTCGTAAAACTAGCAAAAGCTAAATTCACTGAGAACAGGGTGCCTACCATCAACTTTAAGACAGCGATTCAAAAATAGCGCGATGCAGAATAGGTTCCTAAAATGAATTGCTTTCTTTCGTACTATGATCTTCTAAAAACTGAATCGCAAATGAATTGCTAAATGTGAATGACCGAACGATTTGTGTCCTTATTTCTTCTACTCGTCTCTTTCACTGGATTCTGTCATGCCCGGAGAGTGAGAGGGACGGGTATAACCTGCAGGTGTCATGTCAGCTTGGCCGAGTTATAAGTCAAATAAGAGATATGACAGCTTAGCGGCTGTGAAATGTCATTGAATGATCACTGAATCGCTGTCATTGATATTAAGCTGTCGTGGTACGAATAAGCGAAGCAGATCAGTTTAGGTCCTAAACAAAACCGCAATAAGAGTTGTAGTCCAGTCAAAATAAATGTGTTTGTATGGAGTAGGTTGCAATATTAGCACTTTGGGTGATAATTTGGGATAACATAAATGAATACTTGAAAAACCGGAAATCAGAATAATCTCTGATATTAACTTCGTACTTGTCGGTTAATTAATCAATAAAGTAAGAAAAAATAATTTGGGTGTGAACAATAAATGGAAAACTGGTGATTTTGTTCATTTTAGAGTCTTTAAGAATGCTTTAATTAAGGAATAAATAATCTCTCGTCTAGGTCGATTTATTGAGTGTATTTCGAATATACTATGTCAAATTATTTCTAACTTTATAACAATAATGGCAAACCGAGTGATATTTAATCAAAGCATGTATATAAATAATACTAATAAGTATACCAATTATCACCAAGGTGACTCTGGTACTTTTTTTTAATGCAGTTTTATTTGATTTTAAAATTTGCACATTAAAGTCACCTTGAATTTCATCAATGAATCCATGTAGAAATAATTTATATAAACTCAAAACAATAAAAATCCCGTACTAATATGTTATAGTTATCTTATTATAATTATTATCAAAAACGCAAATGAAGTGAGGCGCGCGCGTCATTAAGGCGAGAATTCCCAAACGCAGATACAATTTGAAGAACATCGCATTATCAGTGGGGTGGGACCCCCGTGCGTCTCAGTAGGTATACTAAGCAAAATAAGTAATTTTGAAAATTTATGGCCGTTTTCACCAAACACTCGTAAGGTATTTCTTAGCTAAGAATATCTTAATTTAAACAGTACCTTATGATACTGTTACGTTTCACCAACCAAAACTACTAAAGAGATTCCTAAATAGGAACGTCATAGTTAAGTTTAATTTCTCTATAGAATGTCACTTCTGAAAAATGAATTCTAGCATAGATTAGGTAGGTACCATAAAGTTCCTTTGTAAGTCTTGAAAGTTCTAGGAAACCAACATTTTCCGTAATGTAGATACAAGTTCTCGTATATTTCCACAGCATGAGAGCGCATCGTGTGTATTGGCTTTATCCGTCGTTGTCTTTATGCGTACAATATCACCTTCATCGTCGTCAAAATCGTCAAAGAAATTCAGAAATTCAAATAAATCTTGCACATTCATTTTTTATTTATACAAATTCATTATTATTTTAAACTTTATTCAAGATTTACGAAGATAACTCAAGTAAAGTTTGACGTTTCATTTGACATTAAGTTGATCCTTAACAATTAGGCGGCCGTTTTCTGTGTCCTAACTTTAGGAGCTTCTTAACTACTTAGGGCATTCTTAAGTTGTGGTGAAACGTAAAAGTTCCATTTAAGAATCGCTTAACGATAAGCATTGCCTTAGGAACGTCTTTACGTTTGGTGAAAACGGCCATAAGAATGCCTTTTAAAAAGTTTAAAGTTATGACTATTTATAAGTATTATTTGTTTTTTTATTATTATTTTTTTATATATAAAACTGGACAGACATTTTATAATTGTATTTCGTAGAAAAGAAGTGGAAATTTCATTACTATGAATAAGAAAATCCGTGGCGGTGCCCGTGATATAGTTTTCTAGATGTTTTTACGATGTTTGGCGGAGTTCCAAGCAGGAAAGTTGCTCAGTAGTCTCGACGATGTTTACCAACGCACCGCGGATTTCACGGGTAAGTAAGTAAGTTGCACGACGCGTATTCACAAAGTATTATATTGATCCTGGATGTTAGTTCTTTAAGAATTACCCCACATAGGTACATTTTTTATACTTTTATCCTAACTTAAGAGGTTATACCAGTTATACTAAAATAAACAAATACTCGTAGTTTTATAGTGCGACCAAAATATCTTGAGCATGAAATGTTAATTCGTAGAAAACATTGTAGGTATTAAAAAATAATTATCCCTGATTTAATTTTAGACTGTTATTGTTTGTTTCTATCACAAAGTACAGTTCGCAGAATTGTAAAGTTTGGTAATCAAAGTGGTGGAAAATTCTCGACTCCAGCTAAACATTTTACTGCAAAAACGTCGAATATAGAAATTCTGCAAAGATTTAAGAACAGTGTGCTCAAAACAATAGTGAATGCCCCATGGTTCACAAAAATGGAAGAAGTCCATGAGTATCTGAATATACCGTCCGTACGTATGTCACAACTACTTTATTCCAAAACTATAAAAACTACACAGTTGAAACTTGGTAGTTAAATGTATTCTGTTAACCGCTTTACGATTTTTCTACAAAAATAAAAAAATAAAAAAAATTAAAGGAGACATGTGACATGGAGACATTCACCATACATGGAACTAAAACCGAAAAATATTTTTTTAATCAAACATATTATTATTCGTGTGGGGTACCTATAGATTTGTCTTTAAAAATGACATGCAAGTTTCTCAAACCATTTTTTAGGGTTCCGTAGCCAAATGGCAAAAAACGGAACCCTTAAAGTTTCGTCATGTCTGTCTGTCTGTCTGTCTGTCCGTCCGTCCGTCCGTATGTCTCAGCCACTTTATTATTCCAAAACTATTACGACTACAGACTTGAAACTTGGTAGGTAGATATATTCCGTGAACCGCTTTAGGATTTTTATAGAAAAATAAAAAAATTAAAAAATTAAGGGGGGCTCCCCATACATGGAACTAAAACTGAAAAAAAAATTTTTCTATAAACATATTAGTGTGAGGTATCTTTAGATTTATTTAAAAATTTAGATTATTATTTAAAAATGAGATGTAGGTTTCTTTTATTATTTTTTATCAAAGTCAATATTTTAAAAGATATACACTTCCAAAGTGGTAAAATGTGTGTCCCCCCCTCTAACTTTTGAAGTAAAAGAGTGAAAAATCTAGAAAAATAAATGCTGTAGATCTTAATAAAAACTTTCAACGAAAATTGGTTTGAACGAGATTTAGTAAGCACTTTTTGAGATATAATATACTACATATTCAAAAACCGCAAAACACTGAAAAACAAAGTTATATTTTGCTGACGAAAAATTATAGTGGAATTTTGGCTAGGTATAACCAATGGGTACAGAAAGTGGGTACGGAACCCTTCATGGGCGAGTCCAACTCGCACTCGGCCGTTTTTTTCTAGTAATAGGTTTATATGTATTAAGTGTTTTAGGCTATTTTCTATTAATACTCAAACGCTATTTTAGTTTTCCCAATAGGTACTACTCGCAGTGTCAACCTTTCTTATGTTAATATTCTTGAATAATAGCATCGAAGGCTAAGACACAGTTTATCCATTTTTTCCATACAGCAGTAAGAAAACAGCAACGCAAAGTTAAAAATATTTAAAAAACCAAGCTGGCAGCCAACTTTTTTTTGTGGGCCGGTTTTGATGTAACTCGGTTTTAGTACTAATATGAAAAGAAAACAGTAACGCAAAAATTGGGTTCGAGTCCCATCGAAGCTAGTTGTGAGACGGGTCGATTTTTTCTAAATACTTCATTTTCCATTTTTCAGTAATAAAAATTGCATTGTGAATGCAAAAAACTAAAAATTAAAAAAAGTTGCAATAGTAATTTCATCTTTAGCGATTGCCAAATACCTGGAAAGGTATTTCTTTCGCGTGTGAGGGTAGTAATATCTCCACATTGATGAAATTAACACTGACTATACAGTGCGTAAGAAGTAATGGATAAATTCGACGCTTCTCCTAACGACTCCGTAGCTCAGTGGTTAGAGCAATCGCCCGGAAAGCGAAAGGTCGTGGGTTCGAGTCCCATCGGAGCTAGTTGTGAGACGGGTCGATTTTTTCTACATACTTCATTTTCCATTTTTCAGTAATAAAAATTGCATTGTGAATGCAAAAAAGTAAAAATTTAAATAATCCTTTTTTTTTATTAATTATAAGCAATTAAAAATTTACAAAATTTAAAAAAACCAAGATGGCGGCCAACTTTTTTGTTTGTGGGCTGATTTTTAAGAAACTCGGGTTTTGGTACTATTTTGACAGGAAAATAGCAACGCAATGTCAAAAATAATAAAAAATCCAAGATGGCGGCAAAATTTTTTGTTTGATGGCCGATTTTGATTAAACTTGATTTCTTGTCAAAATAGTACTAGAAATCGAGTTTTATTAAAATCGGCCCACAAACAAATAAATTGGCCGCCATCTTGGATTTTTTAATATTTTTAACATTGCGTTGCTATTTTCCTGTCAAAATAGTACCAAAACCCGAGTTTCATCAAAATCAGCCCACAAACAAAAAAGTTGGCCGCCATCTTGGATTTTTTTATATTTTTAGCAGTGTGTTGTTGTTTTCTTGTCAAAATAGTACTAGAAATCAAGTTTAATCAAAATCGGCCATCAAACAAAAAATTTTGCCGCCATCTTGGATTTTTTATCATTTTTGACATTGAGTTGCTATTTTCCTGTCAAAATAGTACCAAAACCCGAGTTTCTTAAAAATCAGCCCACAAACAAAAAAGTTGGCCGCCATCTTGGTTTTTTTAAATTTTGTAAATTTTTAATTGCTTATAATTAATAAAAAAAAGGATTATTTAAATTTTTACTTTTTTGCATTCACAATGCAATTTTTATGGTTGAAAAATGGAAAATGAAGTATTTAGAAAAAATCGACCCGTCTTACAACCAGCTCCGATGGAACTCGAACCCACGACCCTTCGCTATCCGAGCAGTCGCCCGGATAGCGACTCGACTCAAAAAAAAGATTTTTTAAGTTTTTCCATTGAATATCAATATTATTGTTAATTAAATTTTAATAAAATATGAAAAAAGAGAATTTTTTTCACATCACCAATTATTGCATTGCAATAAAAAAATATAATAAAAATAGTTTGTTATAAAACTTAAATATATGATCTTTCGACTTATCACAAAAATAAGTTTTTTGTAAAAAAATCATTTTTGTGACAAGCTTTTTTGCTGACCTTATTTTAATAGTTTACTGTTATCCATACCAAACCTATATGCAAAATTTCAGCTCAATCGGACACTGGCAAGTGGGTCAAATTTAGCTTGTAAGATTTGACCCGAACGGACATACATACCTACATACATACACTGCAAGTTAAATAAAAGGTTGTCAAAAATCACATCCCCAATTAAAGTGTCAATAATTTTACTCCGGCTAGTCTGCGGACAATACGCAGCAAACTTTTTTGAAATTGAGATAATAAGATGCGAATTTGTGTAATAAATAAACTAACAAGCCTATGTTCCTCTCCAGGCTACAAAGTATCTATATCCCAAATTTCAGCCAAATCCGTTCAGCTGTTTTGGCGTGATCGAGTAACAAACAGAAACAACATCCAAACATCTAAACTTTCACATAATCAATTTAATTAGGAAGTAGGATGAATTGCCGCCGCGCCGCGCCGGCAACGCGCCGCGTCTATCCATCCTTTTCACGCCCGATAACTCCGTCTATCTCGCACACCGACTGGCCATGCGGACGCTCCGTCAAGGTCACGCGTAATTTGGATTTTGAATGAGTTATTTTATTACTTTGCGGTGATTGTGCATTTATTTATATTTTGAGGAATCTTTCTCATGTTATCAGGGGATTATGATTTTTTTATATATAAAATAAATATGTTAATGGAAATCTTACATAAAAACTGAAGTGACTTTAATGTATAACCGACTTAACGCAAAAAAAACACTTTTAACCAGGTTCCAAGAAAGTCACCTAGGTGAAAACTTAAAATAGGTTCGAGGTTTTTATTTATAGTGTATAAGTAGTAAAATCACCGAAAGTGCGATTTTGTAAGTCTCATTTTTTACGTCGTGACTGAAAAAACGTTGTAATGTGCAGAATATTGTGCTCACGTCAGGGATTACTTGCCTAACATAATTTAAAGGGTATCCATAGATTATATTATAATATTCACCTAAAGTGCCTTTTTTGTCTAATTATAAACGGCCAAAACACAACTTTAGGTATTTCTCTCGAACGGACACCAGTATACCTACAAAATCACGATGAGTGCTCAAAATAAAGGCAATATTATTATTTAAAAATAAATTTGTTAAAGGTGCTATTAATGTGACCCCAAACTTTATTTTGCCTGGACTATTGATGGTAGGCACCCGGGACACTCACACACACTTCACATAAGTACTACCTACTCGTCAGCTTTACAAAACATACATAATTTATTATATTATTGTTTTTGTTCAGATTCCTTGGTTGAAATGAAAATTGTTTCTATTAGTGATGCCTATTTAAATAAAAATAATTCTATCATTTAATTCCCTGTTTCCAATTCCATTTTTGACTAATAACTATAGACCTCATTCACTAGAAATAACCCTAAATAAAACATACATTAAGGTTCTTTAATATAAGTATTATTTATTTTTATTTTTAAGTAGGTAGAAGAAGCAGATCGTAATTAAAAAAAGGAAAGGAAATTGAATTGAATTTGTTGATTCAATAACTGCCTATCTGTAGAGTAAGTTAACCTAGATATTATATAAATAGCAAAATACCAGAGCATAGGTAGTTACATGTAATTCGATTGTAACACCTGTGTTGTGAGAAAACGTTTAGCTCGCATGATATAAGATCATATTCATGCAGAAGACATGTCCAGACACGATAATGCTAAGTTAGCGGGGAAATAATATCCACATGCGCGTTCTATACAGCTGTGTCTAAGGAGTATTGCTTATTAGAAAGTAAGTCATAAAACTGTGCGCGCGCGCGTGTAGTTCAAAAATGTGCGAGAAAACTTCGTGCGTGTACATTGCAGTAGGACGGGGGGAGATGCCTCCTGGGTGCCTACCATCAACTCTTATTGCGGTTTTGTTTAGGACCTAAACTGATCTGCTTCGCTTATTCGTACCACGACAGCTTAATATCAATGACAGCGATTCAGTGATCATTCAATGACATTTCACAACCGCTGAGCTGTCATCAACTCTTATTTGACGTATAACTTGGCCAAGCTAACATGACACCTGCAGGTTATACCCGTCCCGTTCACTCTCCGGGCATGACAGAATCCAGTGAAAGAGACGGGTAGAAGGAATAAGGTAAGTAAGTAAGCTTGTTACAGTGCAAACAATGTGGCAGATCCACTGCTGTGGAATGCAGCTCACACGCTATTCCTTATCACATCACTGCAGAGATGGGAGATCGATCCGAAATAAACTGTGCACAATAGTGAGTGATTTTTATAAATAAAGAGCGTAACTAACCTATAGTTTTAGTCAATTGTGTTTCTCATCCTTTCTTTTTTAAAACGTTGTGTTACTAACTGAAACAAATATTTTTTAGAATTATGAATATTATTTAAAAAACGAACAAAACGTATAATACATATTGAAAAAAAAAAATGTTTTTCCTTCTTCTTTGCGGAGATACAAAGGGTCTCCTACAAAGGGATAGCTTTCAAGTTATCGAACTAAAAATTAAAATAGGCGAGTGGAATCAAATCCCATGACTAATATTTATCCTTAAAAACCTTAAAAATGTTGCCGAGCCTCAAGTCCTGAAAATGGTTTATCTCGCTTTATGTCAATCTGTAAATAACCTAATTAATCGTGATAGGCTGCTTATGGGGCTCGTGGTTTTTTACTATCACATTTTCCTATAATCGTGATAGGTTACAGAAAAATGGTGTAAGGACGGGCTGTGTGTCGGGTCGATTTTTTCGTAAATACTTTATTTTAAATGTTTCAATAATAAATAAATAAACTAATAAATAACTTTTCACAATCACACCAATTATCTAGCTCATCAGTAGTAGGTAGGTAGGTAGTAGCTTTTTGACGGTCGGTGACCACTTCTGCATTTGACCACTTCTGCATTTGACCACTTCTGCATTTGACCACTGCTGGATTTGACTACTTCTGCACATGACCACTTCTGCATTTGACCACTTCTGCACTTGACCACTTCTGGATTTGACCACTTCTGGATTGGACCAGTCCCTGATTTGACCAGCTTTTATTTATACAGTTAGCAAACGAAAAAATCGTCTGCGTTCAGGTGGTTACAGACGGCAGCTAAAATGTATATCTTTACATCTTCATACTAAAGATACTATAGTCGCACACTTCTGTCTGTTCCGGTGACATCCGTGACAGAGGAGCCACTTGCAATACGAAATTAGCTGTCAAAATAGACAGTCGTATGAAAACTGTATAAGTTCCAAAGATTATCACCGCAACAGAAAACGTTGTCGCACTGTAAGCTGTACAAAAATATACAATACTCTTTGAAGTACTGGCCACTTATGAAAAGTTATTTTTTTCTATGATTTATTGATCAGATTAACGTCATGAAACGGTTGCATTTTCCTTGAAATTCACAAAACGAGAGATAAATGAATCATGGATTCATTAAAATTTCAATTTACAAAAAATAAAAGAGGGAAAGAAACATTATTACAGAATGAGTATAGATATAATTTAAGTACGTGTAACAAAAACGGAACTAGCCGATGGAGGTGTGTTCGAAGAAATGTTTGTAGTTTAACTATTACATTAAACAAAGAGAAAACCGCGATAATTAAAAAGCCAACGCATACGTGTTCGCCAAACAAGATTGATAACAAAGTGTTATTGACTCTGAATGCATGCAAAGAGGAGGTTTGAAGTAATTTCGAGCCGGTGCAAAAAATATACGAAAAAAATTTTGAAGATTTGAAAAAAAATTGTACTGCGGATGATGTTGAGGATATTCCCCATTACTCGTCTATAAAAGACAGTCTATTTGCGGCCCGAAAAACATACTTGCAATCAAAGAAACTGAATTTCAAGAAGATTTCAAGAAGAAAAAGATACTTCTTCTCATCCGCTCTCTTACTTGAAGTCTGTTCCTGCACCTGCAATCATCATGTCCGTGCTTTCTAAGGCGAGTAGATTATTGATTATCTTGTGGGTCTTAGCCAGATGGATCCCTCATATATCAGCTGGGTTTTATTCAGAAGAGGTTGATGAAAAAGATAGTAGAAGGCTGAAGGTGCTGATTAATGGAACCTGGGTAACCAGCACTTACCCTCCTCCACCTCATTGCGGGGCTTTACTCACCCAAAAGGTTCCACCAATTCCGATCGCCCTCCACATCTGGAAGGTGGATATGTCTCTTGAGGAGTTCACTGGATACATTTATTGGAGCGAGGTGATCGAGAACTCCTGTGCATCCTATTTCTTTGGAGACACCCTGGTCACCACAAAGAGGACAGTGTTGGCTCCCTATGAAGCTCCTCTCTCTAAATTAAATCGGACTTTCCTGGATACGATCGAATATGAGGACCCTAGGGTACTTATTGCAATGAATGAAGAGAGCATCTGTTCCTGGATGAGGACCGTGGACCATGTGCACAAGAGAGTGATGGGGGTAAGAAGCAAGATATTCTTCAACCCGGATGGTTCAATCGCTCAACCTTGGGGTAATTGGAGACGTCTCAGTAATCTTGTATATTCCGACGGTTTTAAGACCATTGTATTTGACTCTCTCGACATCTCAGACTTATGCCCCTTGAAAATTTTTAGAACAGTTCCGGCGTTTATAGCAGCTGAACCGGATGACCCTCATATCATCACTTCTCCAGAAGCCAATCTATTGCTCTCCTTGGACCCGAAATGGTCAGATCTTGCATGTACGACTGACACCTCCATTCCTATCTTTAAGACAATGGGGGGATATTTTATCTCAATGTCCACCCCTTCAGGAACAGTGCTTCAACATCCAGATGGCCTTAAAGAAGTAAGGTCGGATCATGTCACAGCTTTCAAGGATAATGTGAGTAAGCACAGGGCATTCAAGCGAAGTCTGTCATATCCCGTTATTGATCCCGAATATAATATGGAGACAGGGTTAAAATGGCTCCAAAGCTTTCATAAGATGAGGACTCCTCGGCACATTTTTCCAGCTGTGAAAAGAACACCTGACTGGAGTAAGATCTTCGATGCAGGAATGAGAAATACCTTCGATTATGCCTCTTACAGGTATTCGATGGACTCTATCCTTAATCAGGACACATCTGCTCTCAGGTCCATGCAGTTCTCCATCTGCCAAAATCTCCTTCTTCAGTGGAGTAACTTATCCCCGCCAGATCTAGCTCCTAAGGTCGCCAGATATCAAGCCCAATCTCATATGGCGTTCGGAGTCTTTAACGAAGGCCAATTTGGGGTGATGACTCCAACAATCGCCACGTCTGAGTTTCACCTAATTCAACCATTACACCATTATAATGGGATGTTTCAAATTATGGAGAACGCCACTGGATTAACAATGTGGTTGGAGCCCGTGACCGGGAGAACTTTTAGAATCCCTATCTGGACACTATACTCACTCTCGGCTCAATGGGTTCCAACAATTGACGGAAATCAGTACTTTCCATTTGAAGACAGGGTGGTAGTGGTGGAGAGATCCTTCCGCCCCTTAAAGACATCAAAGATGCCTTCCGCTTCTCGACAGATCACTATCTACCACCAGGGAGAATCACCATCCATCTCATGGGCTAATATGGTGGTAGGACAGACGTCTACCTCCCCTCATTGGATACCACCAACTTGGATGGATACAGCCATGTCATATGCCGGACATATCTTAGCTGGAGTTATCGTCTGGATATTAATTACCGCGCTGATACCCAGCTGTATAAACCTCTGCTCTTGTTTGAGATCTGTCAAATCACCAGAGCAATCCAGCTACTTCAGAGTCAGATGACCCAACCAAGCCTATCCCTGATGTCGATATCTATCTATATCTATTGAAGACGTATGTGTTCCACGGGGTTTGGGCGAAGGATTTTTTATATGTGAAGATGGAGTTACGGATAAAATAATAATTTTTTGTTCGAGGATCGCAAGAAAAATAATTCAAAATGTGGATACGAAAAAAATGTTTTTCGGTGACGGGACCTTTCGATGTGTGCCTACTGTATTTTATCAGTTGTATACTTTGCATCTTGATCTGTGCTCGGATAAAACTGCCACAAATGTCATCCCAGTAATTTATGCGTTGCTCCCTAATAAAAGTGAGGCTACATATGAACGATTTTTTAAATTGGTAAAAGATAAATTGGGAGCAGTAATCGTGAATTTTAAATGCGACCATGAAATTGCAGTAATGAACGCTGTACAAACAGTTTTTCCGAACTGCCTGTTAACAACCTGTTTTTATCATTTTAACAAAAATATATGGAAAAAGGCAAAGACATTAAAACTGACAGGCACTAGTGATGGTCGAAAGATGGCTAGAATGACAGCTTTGTTGCCGTTGCTCCCTCATGATCGTATTTTTAATACTTGGTGTGAGTTGTGGGAACACGTGCCTGCTACAGATGAGGCAGTTTTGTTTAAAAAGTATTGTGAGAATCAGTGGATCTCTAAACTGGATCCAAAAATATTAAGCTGTGCTTACCAACGCCACCGTACTACAAATGCGGTTGAAGGATGGCACCGTCGCTTAAATGCGAGAATTATTAAACGGCCCACATTTTTCGCGTTTGTAGCTGGTCTAAAGAAAAAGGCAACACATTATGATTTTATCATAAAAAGCAGTATGTTTCGGGCCCCTCCAAAACGAAATCGGAGGCTGCGGGACATGCATTTCGATAAAAAATTGAGGCATCTTTTGCAAGAATTAGAAAACGACTCTATTTCGAACATTAATTTTCTCAAGGAAATAATTAATTTAAAACGTTTTTGAATGTGAGTTTAAAGAGATTTTGTTACTTTACACTAAGGGTAGTTTATTTTATGTCTAGTGATGACTTTTTATTTCTTTCCTTATTAAATTAACATAGAATCTTAGTTGTTTCCCTTCCACTTTTCTCTAACACATCTTTATTTACTTTATGTTTTATAGTAAAGAAAGTCGATTATTGTATTATTCCCTTCGGCCGTCTACAGAACCGGAGCTTCAGAACTGTTTCCTTAACTAGGATTTGAAATTACTAAAGACACAGCGAGGTCTTAAATATGCCGCAGTTTAAAAAATAAGACAAATGGGTTCAAATGTCAAACTAAGTTGAACATTATATTACTAATAAATATAATGTTCAACTTAGTTTGACATTTGAACCCATCCAGAAGTTATTTTAATTTTTAGTTTTTTGCATTCACAATGCAATTTTTATTATTGAAAAATGGAAAATGAAGTATTTAGAAAAAATGAAGTATTTAGAAAAATCGACCCGTCTCGCGTTAAGGTAAGTGTGAGGGTAGTAATATCTCCACATTGATGAAATTAACGCTGACTATACAGCGCGTAAAAAGTATTGGATAAATTCGACGCTTCTCGTAACGACTCCATAGCTCAGAGGTTAGAGCAGTCGCCCGGAAAGCGAAAGGTCGTGGGTTCGAGTCCCATCGGAGCTGGTTGTGAGACGGGTCGTTTTTTTCTAAATACTTAATTTTTTCTAAATACTTAATTTTACATTTTTTTATCCAGAAGTGGTCAATTCCATAAGTGGTCAAATCCAGAAGGGGTCAAATCCAGAAGCGGTCAAATCCAGAAGTGGTCAAATCCAGAAGTGGTCAAATCCAGAAGTGGTCACATCCAGAAGTGGTCAAATGCAGAAGTGGCCAAATCCAGAAGTGGTCACCGACCGTCAAAAGGGGTAGTAGTTATCATTAAGGTGGTTCGTTGAGCTCAGTAGCGCCACCAATGGAAATAAATCAATTACACTTTATTAAAGGCTTAGATCAAAAGTTTCGGTTATTTTGCGCAAATAAAAAAGTAAAATTCATTTTATAAATCTGGACCTGAGAATCATAACACTGTAAGTCCATTTTTAGCGGTTTTTGCTTCTTAAGCCCAATGTATATAAAATCCCGTATTCTTTCCAGCGATAAAACTGTATGTTCAAAAAGTCGGTCAGAACCCAGAGTTTGATAATTGTATAACAACGTAACAGACGTTATGGCCTTGAGGCATAGTGTCGCAAGTGATAATACCGTAAAATACTTTGTACGTTACCAATATTGTATCTAGAATTATGAACTGGCATTTTAACATAAGTGCGGAGTTACATACTTCTTGTCCTATCGCGATTCCTATAAAACATGACACATAAAACTGTATGTAACGGAGTTTTTACAAACTTCATAAGATGATCTCTTATTGTGGCATTTCTTAATCTATGATAGTTATTCTATTAAACAAATTGCTAAAACTTTTGCTTTTCTTAGTTACTTAGGGATAAAGTCCATACAACAGCAATTTTTTCACAAAGTTGTCTCTACTGTAAAATTATGGTTTTGGCACTTGCAGTTTAATGTCTCTCAGGTCCAGAAATATACTTCTAAGAACTCAAACTTACGCAATAAGTCGTGAATGTGAATAGTGCCAAAAGTGGCCACATTTAGCAATATCGACATCCATAACTTAATGCTCATATTTGAGGCCCTGAAAAAACAATAAAAAATTGCATTTTACTGTTTTATTTGCGCGAAATAACCGAAACTTTTATTCTAAGCCCTTGATAAATCGTAAATGATTTTTTCCATTGGTTGCGCTACTGAGCTCAACGAATCACCTTAAGAAACTGTGTTATAGAAACTAGATAACGGATAAATACATACTTATATACTTTTTTTGTAAATACATACTTAATATACATGGAAAAAACCCAGACTAGGACAAAATAGACATGTTCATGCACACAAATATTTGTCTTATTCGGGGATCGAACCTGAGACCTCTGGCGCAGAAGGCAGGTATCCTACCCTTGCGCCAAATCGGTCGTCATCAAAATTGCATTGTGAATGCAAAAACGTAAAAATTTAATTTCCGTAGTTTCTTAATTACAACGTACATAGTTTCAAAACCCCTAGGTAAATGTGACTGTGAATTCAACGAGTGCTCATAAGGAGTTTCATTTTGGATTCTGCATAAACATGAAGTGTTGATCCTGCACCATATTTAATATCATATGCATAATATGTTAATAAGTATAATAACATATTTTGGTATTAATTTAAACTTCATATGTAAAACTGTATCATGTATCCGTGTTTTATTAGTTTACTTTGTAAATAAGGTTTCATTACGAATTGTGGTATATCGTGCCCTGTTCGGAACCTGTCTCAGGATAATATAACTGAACCAGAATACTATAATTATAATGTTATTCTTGGGTTAATTCTGGGCATGTGCCCCGTTCCGCATCAAAATATCCCCGGCGAAAATATAGTCTACTAATAAATTATTATAAACTAAGTCATTCACTAATTTATTCTAATCAGAGCGTTACTTTTGCTCTTGAATTTTATCATACTATAGCTATTTTTAACTTTCGACAATTGATAAGACGGTATTTAATTGATAGCCGACGCATCTTTGACCTTTTTATAAAGTTTCGTAGGCATTCCAATGTTATATAAATGACAGAGGATCCATCGATCGTGACATTTTCGATAAGAGTTCCGCGTTGCAGTGTGACCGAACGTGGTAAGAAAGAAAGACGATGGATCACGATCTATATTATGTTAAGATTGCGGAAAATGAACTTGGAAAACGCGATACTTAATGCAAAAATGATAGTGCTTAGATGTGTGAACGTTATTCACACTGGGTCCTGCCATTGCCGAATTAGATTGGAACTGGTAGAAACGGAATCACGTAGGTGCAACGCTTCGATGACATGGAACTGATCCAACAATGTCAGTAAAACAAAAACTTCAAACTAACCATCTTTTCCTTTTCGCAATACTATTTTCGTTTTATTTTGTAGGCAGAGATTTTATCCGTATAACGTGAACCAATTTATATTAATTTCAATATTAATTTGTTCAAATACTTAAACTTTCTTAAATTTCAATTTACAAAAAATAAAAGAGGGAAAGAAACATTATTACAGAATGAGTATAGATATAATTTAAGTACGTGTAACAAAAACGGAACTAGCCGATGGAGGTGTGTTCGAAGAAATGTTTGTAGTTTAACTATTACATTAAACAAAGAGAAAACCGCGATAATTAAAAAGCCAACGCATACGTGTTCGCCAAACAAGATTGATAACAAAGTGTTATTGACTCTGAATGCATGCAAAGAGGAGGTTTGAAGTAATTTCGAGCCGGTGCAAAAAATATACGAAAAAAATTTTGAAGATTTGAAAAAAAATTGTACTGCGGATGATGTTGAGGATATTCCCCATTTCTCGTCTATAAAAGACAGTCTATTTGCGGCCCGAAAAACATACTTGCATCAAAGAAACTGAATTTCAAGAAGATTTCAAGAAGAAAAAGATACTTCTTCTCATCCGCTCTCTTACTTGAAGTCTGTTCCTGCACCTGCAATCATCATGTCCGTGCTTTCTAAGGCGAGTAGATTATTGATTATCTTGTGGGTCTTAGCCAGATGGATCCCTCATATATCAGCTGGGTTTTATTCAGAAGAGGTTGATGAAAAAGATAGTAGAAGGCTGAAGGTGCTGATTAATGGAACCTGGGTAACCAGCACTTACCCTCCTCCACCTCATTGCGGGGCTTTACTCACCCAAAAGGTTCCACCAATTCCGATCGCCCTCCACATCTGGAAGGTGGATATGTCTCTTGAGGAGTTCACTGGATACATTTATTGGAGCGAGGTGATCGAGAACTCCTGTGCATCCTATTTCTTTGGAGACACCCTGGTCACCACAAAGAGGACAGTGTTGGCTCCCTATGAAGCTCCTCTCTCTAAATTAAATCGGACTTTCCTGGATACGATCGAATATGAGGACCCTAGGGTACTTATTGCAATGAATGAAGAGAGCATCTGTTCCTGGATGAGGACCGTGGACCATGTGCACAAGAGAGTGATGGGGGTAAGAAGCAAGATATTCTTCAACCCGGATGGTTCAATCGCTCAACCTTGGGGTAATTGGAGACGTCTCAGTAATCTTGTATATTCCGACGGTTTTAAGACCATTGTATTTGACTCTCTCGACATCTCAGACTTATGCCCCTTGAAAATTTTTAGAACAGTTCCGGCGTTTATAGCAGCTGAACCGGATGACCCTCATATCATCACTTCTCCAGAAGCCAATCTATTGCTCTCCTTGGACCCGAAATGGTCAGATCTTGCATGTACGACTGACACCTCCATTCCTATCTTTAAGACAATGGGGGGATATTTTATCTCAATGTCCACCCCTTCAGGAACAGTGCTTCAACATCCAGATGGCCTTAAAGAAGTAAGGTCGGATCATGTCACAGCTTTCAAGGATAATGTGAGTAAGCACAGGGCATTCAAGCGAAGTCTGTCATATCCCGTTATTGATCCCGAATATAATATGGAGACAGGGTTAAAATGGCTCCAAAGCTTTCATAAGATGAGGACTCCTCGGCACATTTTTCCAGCTGTGAAAAGAACACCTGACTGGAGTAAGATCTTCGATGCAGGAATGAGAAATACCTTCGATTATGCCTCTTACAGGTATTCGATGGACTCTATCCTTAATCAGGACACATCTGCTCTCAGGTCCATGCAGTTCTCCATCTGCCAAAATCTCCTTCTTCAGTGGAGTAACTTATCCCCGCCAGATCTAGCTCCTAAGGTCGCCAGATATCAAGCCCAATCTCATATGGCGTTCGGAGTCTTTAACGAAGGCCAATTTGGGGTGATGACTCCAACAATCGCCACGTCTGAGTTTCACCTAATTCAACCATTACACCATTATAATGGGATGTTTCAAATTATGGAGAACGCCACTGGATTAACAATGTGGTTGGAGCCCGTGACCGGGAGAACTTTTAGAATCCCTATCTGGACACTATACTCACTCTCGGCTCAATGGGTTCCAACAATTGACGGAAATCAGTACTTTCCATTTGAAGACAGGGTGGTAGTGGTGGAGAGATCCTTCCGCCCCTTAAAGACATCAAAGATGCCTTCCGCTTCTCGACAGATCACTATCTACCACCAGGGAGAATCACCATCCATCTCATGGGCTAATATGGTGGTAGGACAGACGTCTACCTCCCCTCATTGGATACCACCAACTTGGATGGATACAGCCATGTCATATGCCGGACATATCTTAGCTGGAGTTATCGTCTGGATATTAATTACCGCGCTGATACCCAGCTGTATAAACCTCTGCTCTTGTTTGAGATCTGTCAAATCACCAGAGCAATCCAGCTACTTCAGAGTCAGATGACCCAACCAAGCCTATCCCTGATGTCGATATCTATCTATATCTATTGAAGACGTATGTGTTCCACGGGGTTTGGGCGAAGGATTTTTTATATGTGAAGATGGAGTTACGGATAAAATAATAATTTTTTGTTCGAGGATCGCAAGAAAAATAATTCAAAATGTGGATACGAAAAAAATGTTTTTCGGTGACGGGACCTTTCGATGTGTGCCTACTGTATTTTATCAGTTGTATACTTTGCATCTTGATCTGTGCTCGGATAAAACTGCCACAAATGTCATCCCAGTAATTTATGCGTTGCTCCCTAATAAAAGTGAGGCTACATATGAACGATTTTTTAAATTGGTAAAAGATAAATTGGGAGCAGTAATCGTGAATTTTAAATGCGACCATGAAATTGCAGTAATGAACGCTGTACAAACAGTTTTTCCGAACTGCCTGTTAACAACCTGTTTTTATCATTTTAACAAAAATATATGGAAAAAGGCAAAGACATTAAAACTGACAGGCACTAGTGATGGTCGAAAGATGGCTAGAATGACAGCTTTGTTGCCGTTGCTCCCTCATGATCGTATTTTTAATACTTGGTGTGAGTTGTGGGAACACGTGCCTGCTACAGATGAGGCAGTTTTGTTTAAAAAGTATTGTGAGAATCAGTGGATCTCTAAACTGGATCCAAAAATATTAAGCTGTGCTTACCAACGCCACCGTACTACAAATGCGGTTGAAGGATGGCACCGTCGCTTAAATGCGAGAATTATTAAACGGCCCACATTTTTCGCGTTTGTAGCTGGTCTAAAGAAAGAGGCAACACATTATGATTTTATCATAAAAAGCAGTATGTTTCGGGCCCCTCCAAAACGAAATCGGAGGCTGCGGGACATTCATTTCGATAAAAAATTGAGGCATCTTTTGCAAGAATTAGAAAACGACTCTATTTCGAACATTAATTTTCTCAAGGAAATAATTAATTTAAAACGTTTTTGAATGTGAGTTTAAAGAGATTTTGTTACTTTACACTAAGGGTAGTTTATTTTATGTCTAGTGATGACTTTTTATTTCTTTCCTTATTAAATTAACATAGAATCTTAGTTGTTTCCCTTCCACTTTTCTCTAACACATCTTTATTTACTTTATGTTTTATAGTAAAGAAAGTCGATTATTGTATTATTCCCTTCGGCCGTCTACAGAACCGGAGCTTCAGAACTGTTTCCTTAACTAGGATTTGAAATTACTAAAGACACAGCGAGGTCTTAAATATGCCGCAGTTTAAAAAATAAGACAAATGGGTTCAAATGTCAAACTAAGTTGAACATTATATTACTAATAAATATAATGTTCAACTTAGTTTGACATTTGAACCCATCCAGAAGTTATTTTAATTTTTAGTTTTTTGCATTCACAATGCAATTTTTATTATTGAAAAATGGAAAATGAAGTATTTAGAAAAAATGAAGTATTTAGAAAAATCGACCCGTCTCGCGTTAAGGTAAGTGTGAGGGTAGTAATATCTCCACATTGATGAAATTAACGCTGACTATACAGCGCGTAAAAAGTATTGGATAAATTCGACGCTTCTCGTAACGACTCCATAGCTCAGAGGTTAGAGCAGTCGCCCGGAAAGCGAAAGGTCGTGGGTTCGAGTCCCATCGGAGCTGGTTGTGAGACGGGTCGTTTTTTTCTAAATACTTAATTTTTTCTAAATACTTAATTTTACATTTTTTTATCCAGAAGTGGTCAATTCCATAAGTGGTCAAATCCAGAAGGGGTCAAATCCAGAAGCGGTCAAATCCAGAAGTGGTCAAATCCAGAAGTGGTCAAATCCAGAAGTGGTCACATCCAGAAGTGGTCAAATGCAGAAGTGGCCAAATCCAGAAGTGGTCACCGACCGTCAAAAGGGGTAGTAGTTATCATTAAGGTGGTTCGTTGAGCTCAGTAGCGCCACCAATGGAAATAAATCAATTACACTTTATTAAAGGCTTAGATCAAAAGTTTCGGTTATTTTGCGCAAATAAAAAAGTAAAATTCATTTTATAAATCTGGACCTGAGAATCATAACACTGTAAGTCCATTTTTAGCGGTTTTTGCTTCTTAAGCCCAATGTATATAAAATCCCGTATTCTTTCCAGCGATAAAACTGTATGTTCAAAAAGTCGGTCAGAACCCAGAGTTTGATAATTGTATAACAACGTAACAGACGTTATGGCCTTGAGGCATAGTGTCGCAAGTGATAATACCGTAAAATACTTTGTACGTTACCAATATTGTATCTAGAATTATGAACTGGCATTTTAACATAAGTGCGGAGTTACATACTTCTTGTCCTATCGCGATTCCTATAAAACATGACACATAAAACTGTATGTAACGGAGTTTTTACAAACTTCATAAGATGATCTCTTATTGTGGCATTTCTTAATCTATGATAGTTATTCTATTAAACAAATTGCTAAAACTTTTGCTTTTCTTAGTTACTTAGGGATAAAGTCCATACAACAGCAATTTTTTCACAAAGTTGTCTCTACTGTAAAATTATGGTTTTGGCACTTGCAGTTTAATGTCTCTCAGGTCCAGAAATATACTTCTAAGAACTGCAGAAGTGGCCAAATCCAGAAGTGGTCACCGACCGTCAAAAGGGGTAGTAGTTATCATTAAGGTGGTTCGTTGAGCTCAGTAGCGCCACCAATGGAAATAAATCAATTACACTTTATTAAAGGCTTAGATCAAAAGTTTCGGTTATTTTGCGCAAATAAAAAAGTAAAATTCATTTTATAAATCTGGACCTGAGAATCATAACACTGTAAGTCCATTTTTAGCGGTTTTTGCTTCTTAAGCCCAATGTATATAAAATCCCGTATTCTTTCCAGCGATAAAACTGTATGTTCAAAAAGTCGGTCAGAACCCAGAGTTTGATAATTGTATAACAACGTAACAGACGTTATGGCCTTGAGGCATAGTGTCGCAAGTGATAATACCGTAAAATACTTTGTACGTTACCAATATTGTATCTAGAATTATGAACTGGCATTTTAACATAAGTGCGGAGTTACATACTTCTTGTCCTATCGCGATTCCTATAAAACATGACACATAAAACTGTATGTAACGGAGTTTTTACAAACTTCATAAGATGATCTCTTATTGTGGCATTTCTTAATCTATGATAGTTATTCTATTAAACAAATTGCTAAAACTTTTGCTTTTCTTAGTTACTTAGGGATAAAGTCCATACAACAGCAATTTTTTCACAAAGTTGTCTCTACTGTAAAATTATGGTTTTGGCACTTGCAGTTTAATGTCTCTCAGGTCCAGAAATATACTTCTAAGAACTCAAACTTACGCAATAAGTCGTGAATGTGAATAGTGCCAAAAGTGGCCACATTTAGCAATATCGACATCCATAACTTAATGCTCATATTTGAGGCCCTGAAAAAACAATAAAAAATTGCATTTTACTGTTTTATTTGCGCGAAATAACCGAAACTTTTATTCTAAGCCCTTGATAAATCGTAAATGATTTTTTCCATTGGTTGCGCTACTGAGCTCAACGAATCACCTTAAGAAACTGTGTTATAGAAACTAGATAACGGATAAATACATACTTATATACTTTTTTTGTAAATACATACTTAATATACATGGAAAAAACCCAGACTAGGACAAAATAGACATGTTCATGCACACAAATATTTGTCTTATTCGGGGATCGAACCTGAGACCTCTGGCGCAGAAGGCAGGTATCCTACCCTTGCGCCAAATCGGTCGTCATCAAAATTGCATTGTGAATGCAAAAACGTAAAAATTTAATTTCCGTAGTTTCTTAATTACAACGTACATAGTTTCAAAACCCCTAGGTAAATGTGACTGTGAATTCAACGAGTGCTCATAAGGAGTTTCATTTTGGATTCTGCATAAACATGAAGTGTTGATCCTGCACCATATTTAATATCATATGCATAATATGTTAATAAGTATAATAACATATTTTGGTATTAATTTAAACTTCATATGTAAAACTGTATCATGTATCCGTGTTTTATTAGTTTACTTTGTAAATAAGGTTTCATTACGAATTGTGGTATATCGTGCCCTGTTCGGAACCTGTCTCAGGATAATATAACTGAACCAGAATACTATAATTATAATGTTATTCTTGGGTTAATTCTGGGCATGTGCCCCGTTCCGCATCAAAATATCCCCGGCGAAAATATAGTCTACTAATAAATTATTATAAACTAAGTCATTCACTAATTTATTCTAATCAGAGCGTTACTTTTGCTCTTGAATTTTATCATACTATAGCTATTTTTAACTTTCGACAATTGATAAGACGGTATTTAATTGATAGCCGACGCATCTTTGACCTTTTTATAAAGTTTCGTAGGCATTCCAATGTTATATAAATGACAGAGGATCCATCGATCGTGACATTTTCGATAAGAGTTCCGCGTTGCAGTGTGACCGAACGTGGTAAGAAAGAAAGACGATGGATCACGATCTATATTATGTTAAGATTGCGGAAAATGAACTTGGAAAACGCGATACTTAATGCAAAAATGATAGTGCTTAGATGTGTGAACGTTATTCACACTGGGTCCTGCCATTGCCGAATTAGATTGGAACTGGTAGAAACGGAATCACGTAGGTGCAACGCTTCGATGACATGGAACTGATCCAACAATGTCAGTAAAACAAAAACTTCAAACTAACCATCTTTTCCTTTTCGCAATACTATTTTCGTTTTATTTTGTAGGCAGAGATTTTATCCGTATAACGTGAACCAATTTATATTAATTTCAATATTAATTTGTTCAAATACTTAAACTTTCTTAAATTTCAATTTACAAAAAATAAAAGAGGGAAAGAAACATTATTACAGAATGAGTATAGATATAATTTAAGTACGTGTAACAAAAACGGAACTAGCCGATGGAGGTGTGTTCGAAGAAATGTTTGTAGTTTAACTATTACATTAAACAAAGAGAAAACCGCGATAATTAAAAAGCCAACGCATACGTGTTCGCCAAACAAGATTGATAACAAAGTGTTATTGACTCTGAATGCATGCAAAGAGGAGGTTTGAAGTAATTTCGAGCCGGTGCAAAAAATATACGAAAAAAATTTTGAAGATTTGAAAAAAAATTGTACTGCGGATGATGTTGAGGATATTCCCCATTTCTCGTCTATAAAAGACAGTCTATTTGCGGCCCGAAAAACATACTTGCAATCAAAGAAACTGAATTTCAAGAAGATTTCAAGAAGAAAAAGATACTTCTTCTCATCCGCTCTCTTACTTGAAGTCTGTTCCTGCACCTGCAATCATCATGTCCGTGCTTTCTAAGGCGAGTAGATTATTGATTATCTTGTGGGTCTTAGCCAGATGGATCCCTCATATATCAGCTGGGTTTTATTCAGAAGAGGTTGATGAAAAAGATAGTAGAAGGCTGAAGGTGCTGATTAATGGAACCTGGGTAACCAGCACTTACCCTCCTCCACCTCATTGCGGGGCTTTACTCACCCAAAAGGTTCCACCAATTCCGATCGCCCTCCACATCTGGAAGGTGGATATGTCTCTTGAGGAGTTCACTGGATACATTTATTGGAGCGAGGTGATCGAGAACTCCTGTGCATCCTATTTCTTTGGAGACACCCTGGTCACCACAAAGAGGACAGTGTTGGCTCCCTATGAAGCTCCTCTCTCTAAATTAAATCGGACTTTCCTGGATACGATCGAATATGAGGACCCTAGGGTACTTATTGCAATGAATGAAGAGAGCATCTGTTCCTGGATGAGGACCGTGGACCATGTGCACAAGAGAGTGATGGGGGTAAGAAGCAAGATATTCTTCAACCCGGATGGTTCAATCGCTCAACCTTGGGGTAATTGGAGACGTCTCAGTAATCTTGTATATTCCGACGGTTTTAAGACCATTGTATTTGACTCTCTCGACATCTCAGACTTATGCCCCTTGAAAATTTTTAGAACAGTTCCGGCGTTTATAGCAGCTGAACCGGATGACCCTCATATCATCACTTCTCCAGAAGCCAATCTATTGCTCTCCTTGGACCCGAAATGGTCAGATCTTGCATGTACGACTGACACCTCCATTCCTATCTTTAAGACAATGGGGGGATATTTTATCTCAATGTCCACCCCTTCAGGAACAGTGCTTCAACATCCAGATGGCCTTAAAGAAGTAAGGTCGGATCATGTCACAGCTTTCAAGGATAATGTGAGTAAGCACAGGGCATTCAAGCGAAGTCTGTCATATCCCGTTATTGATCCCGAATATAATATGGAGACAGGGTTAAAATGGCTCCAAAGCTTTCATAAGATGAGGACTCCTCGGCACATTTTTCCAGCTGTGAAAAGAACACCTGACTGGAGTAAGATCTTCGATGCAGGAATGAGAAATACCTTCGATTATGCCTCTTACAGGTATTCGATGGACTCTATCCTTAATCAGGACACATCTGCTCTCAGGTCCATGCAGTTCTCCATCTGCCAAAATCTCCTTCTTCAGTGGAGTAACTTATCCCCGCCAGATCTAGCTCCTAAGGTCGCCAGATATCAAGCCCAATCTCATATGGCGTTCGGAGTCTTTAACGAAGGCCAATTTGGGGTGATGACTCCAACAATCGCCACGTCTGAGTTTCACCTAATTCAACCATTACACCATTATAATGGGATGTTTCAAATTATGGAGAACGCCACTGGATTAACAATGTGGTTGGAGCCCGTGACCGGGAGAACTTTTAGAATCCCTATCTGGACACTATACTCACTCTCGGCTCAATGGGTTCCAACAATTGACGGAAATCAGTACTTTCCATTTGAAGACAGGGTGGTAGTGGTGGAGAGATCCTTCCGCCCCTTAAAGACATCAAAGATGCCTTCCGCTTCTCGACAGATCACTATCTACCACCAGGGAGAATCACCATCCATCTCATGGGCTAATATGGTGGTAGGACAGACGTCTACCTCCCCTCATTGGATACCACCAACTTGGATGGATACAGCCATGTCATATGCCGGACATATCTTAGCTGGAGTTATCGTCTGGATATTAATTACCGCGCTGATACCCAGCTGTATAAACCTCTGCTCTTGTTTGAGATCTGTCAAATCACCAGAGCAATCCAGCTACTTCAGAGTCAGATGACCCAACCAAGCCTATCCCTGATGTCGATATCTATCTATATCTATTGAAGACGTATGTGTTCCACGGGGTTTGGGCGAAGGATTTTTTATATGTGAAGATGGAGTTACGGATAAAATAATAATTTTTTGTTCGAGGATCGCAAGAAAAATAATTCAAAATGTGGATACGAAAAAAATGTTTTTCGGTGACGGGACCTTTCGATGTGTGCCTACTGTATTTTATCAGTTGTATACTTTGCATCTTGATCTGTGCTCGGATAAAACTGCCACAAATGTCATCCCAGTAATTTATGCGTTGCTCCCTAATAAAAGTGAGGCTACATATGAACGATTTTTTAAATTGGTAAAAGATAAATTGGGAGCAGTAATCGTGAATTTTAAATGCGACCATGAAATTGCAGTAATGAACGCTGTACAAACAGTTTTTCCGAACTGCCTGTTAACAACCTGTTTTTATCATTTTAACAAAAATATATGGAAAAAGGCAAAGACATTAAAACTGACAGGCACTAGTGATGGTCGAAAGATGGCTAGAATGACAGCTTTGTTGCCGTTGCTCCCTCATGATCGTATTTTTAATACTTGGTGTGAGTTGTGGGAACACGTGCCTGCTACAGATGAGGCAGTTTTGTTTAAAAAGTATTGTGAGAATCAGTGGATCTCTAAACTGGATCCAAAAATATTAAGCTGTGCTTACCAACGCCACCGTACTACAAATGCGGTTGAAGGATGGCACCGTCGCTTAAATGCGAGAATTATTAAACGGCCCACATTTTTCGCGTTTGTAGCTGGTCTAAAGAAAAAGGCAACACATTATGATTTTATCATAAAAAGCAGTATGTTTCGGGCCCCTCCAAAACGAAATCGGAGGCTGCGGGACATGCATTTCGATAAAAAATTGAGGCATCTTTTGCAAGAATTAGAAAACGACTCTATTTCGAACATTAATTTTCTCAAGGAAATAATTAATTTAAAACGTTTTTGAATGTGAGTTTAAAGAGATTTTGTTACTTTACACTAAGGGTAGTTTATTTTATGTCTAGTGATGACTTTTTATTTCTTTCCTTATTAAATTAACATAGAATCTTAGTTGTTTCCCTTCCACTTTTCTCTAACACATCTTTATTTACTTTATGTTTTATAGTAAAGAAAGTCGATTATTGTATTATTCCCTTCGGCCGTCTACAGAACCGGAGCTTCAGAACTGTTTCCTTAACTAGGATTTGAAATTACTAAAGACACAGCGAGGTCTTAAATATGCCGCAGTTTAAAAAATAAGACAAATGGGTTCAAATGTCAAACTAAGTTGAACATTATATTACTAATAAATATAATGTTCAACTTAGTTTGACATTTGAACCCATCCAGAAGTTATTTTAATTTTTAGTTTTTTGCATTCACAATGCAATTTTTATTATTGAAAAATGGAAAATGAAGTATTTAGAAAAAATGAAGTATTTAGAAAAATCGACCCGTCTCGCGTTAAGGTAAGTGTGAGGGTAGTAATATCTCCACATTGATGAAATTAACGCTGACTATACAGCGCGTAAAAAGTATTGGATAAATTCGACGCTTCTCGTAACGACTCCATAGCTCAGAGGTTAGAGCAGTCGCCCGGAAAGCGAAAGGTCGTGGGTTCGAGTCCCATCGGAGCTGGTTGTGAGACGGGTCGTTTTTTTCTAAATACTTAATTTTTTCTAAATACTTAATTTTACATTTTTTTATCCAGAAGTGGTCAATTCCATAAGTGGTCAAATCCAGAAGGGGTCAAATCCAGAAGCGGTCAAATCCAGAAGTGGTCAAATCCAGAAGTGGTCAAATCCAGAAGTGGTCACATCCAGAAGTGGTCAAATGCAGAAGTGGCCAAATCCAGAAGTGGTCACCGACCGTCAAAAGGGGTAGTAGTTATCATTAAGGTGGTTCGTTGAGCTCAGTAGCGCCACCAATGGAAATAAATCAATTACACTTTATTAAAGGCTTAGATCAAAAGTTTCGGTTATTTTGCGCAAATAAAAAAGTAAAATTCATTTTATAAATCTGGACCTGAGAATCATAACACTGTAAGTCCATTTTTAGCGGTTTTTGCTTCTTAAGCCCAATGTATATAAAATCCCGTATTCTTTCCAGCGATAAAACTGTATGTTCAAAAAGTCGGTCAGAACCCAGAGTTTGATAATTGTATAACAACGTAACAGACGTTATGGCCTTGAGGCATAGTGTCGCAAGTGATAATACCGTAAAATACTTTGTACGTTACCAATATTGTATCTAGAATTATGAACTGGCATTTTAACATAAGTGCGGAGTTACATACTTCTTGTCCTATCGCGATTCCTATAAAACATGACACATAAAACTGTATGTAACGGAGTTTTTACAAACTTCATAAGATGATCTCTTATTGTGGCATTTCTTAATCTATGATAGTTATTCTATTAAACAAATTGCTAAAACTTTTGCTTTTCTTAGTTACTTAGGGATAAAGTCCATACAACAGCAATTTTTTCACAAAGTTGTCTCTACTGTAAAATTATGGTTTTGGCACTTGCAGTTTAATGTCTCTCAGGTCCAGAAATATACTTCTAAGAACTCAAACTTACGCAATAAGTCGTGAATGTGAATAGTGCCAAAAGTGGCCACATTTAGCAATATCGACATCCATAACTTAATGCTCATATTTGAGGCCCTGAAAAAACAATAAAAAATTGCATTTTACTGTTTTATTTGCGCGAAATAACCGAAACTTTTATTCTAAGCCCTTGATAAATCGTAAATGATTTTTTCCATTGGTTGCGCTACTGAGCTCAACGAATCACCTTAAGAAACTGTGTTATAGAAACTAGATAACGGATAAATACATACTTATATACTTTTTTTGTAAATACATACTTAATATACATGGAAAAAACCCAGACTAGGACAAAATAGACATGTTCATGCACACAAATATTTGTCTTATTCGGGGATCGAACCTGAGACCTCTGGCGCAGAAGGCAGGTATCCTACCCTTGCGCCAAATCGGTCGTCATCAAAATTGCATTGTGAATGCAAAAACGTAAAAATTTAATTTCCGTAGTTTCTTAATTACAACGTACATAGTTTCAAAACCCCTAGGTAAATGTGACTGTGAATTCAACGAGTGCTCATAAGGAGTTTCATTTTGGATTCTGCATAAACATGAAGTGTTGATCCTGCACCATATTTAATATCATATGCATAATATGTTAATAAGTATAATAACATATTTTGGTATTAATTTAAACTTCATATGTAAAACTGTATCATGTATCCGTGTTTTATTAGTTTACTTTGTAAATAAGGTTTCATTACGAATTGTGGTATATCGTGCCCTGTTCGGAACCTGTCTCAGGATAATATAACTGAACCAGAATACTATAATTATAATGTTATTCTTGGGTTAATTCTGGGCATGTGCCCCGTTCCGCATCAAAATATCCCCGGCGAAAATATAGTCTACTAATAAATTATTATAAACTAAGTCATTCACTAATTTATTCTAATCAGAGCGTTACTTTTGCTCTTGAATTTTATCATACTATAGCTATTTTTAACTTTCGACAATTGATAAGACGGTATTTAATTGATAGCCGACGCATCTTTGACCTTTTTATAAAGTTTCGTAGGCATTCCAATGTTATATAAATGACAGAGGATCCATCGATCGTGACATTTTCGATAAGAGTTCCGCGTTGCAGTGTGACCGAACGTGGTAAGAAAGAAAGACGATGGATCACGATCTATATTATGTTAAGATTGCGGAAAATGAACTTGGAAAACGCGATACTTAATGCAAAAATGATAGTGCTTAGATGTGTGAACGTTATTCACACTGGGTCCTGCCATTGCCGAATTAGATTGGAACTGGTAGAAACGGAATCACGTAGGTGCAACGCTTCGATGACATGGAACTGATCCAACAATGTCAGTAAAACAAAAACTTCAAACTAACCATCTTTTCCTTTTCGCAATACTATTTTCGTTTTATTTTGTAGGCAGAGATTTTATCCGTATAACGTGAACCAATTTATATTAATTTCAATATTAATTTGTTCAAATACTTAAACTTTCTTAAATTTCAATTTACAAAAAATAAAAGAGGGAAAGAAACATTATTACAGAATGAGTATAGATATAATTTAAGTACGTGTAACAAAAACGGAACTAGCCGATGGAGGTGTGTTCGAAGAAATGTTTGTAGTTTAACTATTACATTAAACAAAGAGAAAACCGCGATAATTAAAAAGCCAACGCATACGTGTTCGCCAAACAAGATTGATAACAAAGTGTTATTGACTCTGAATGCATGCAAAGAGGAGGTTTGAAGTAATTTCGAGCCGGTGCAAAAAATATACGAAAAAAATTTTGAAGATTTGAAAAAAAATTGTACTGCGGATGATGTTGAGGATATTCCCCATTTCTCGTCTATAAAAGACAGTCTATTTGCGGCCCGAAAAACATACTTGCAATCAAAGAAACTGAATTTCAAGAAGATTTCAAGAAGAAAAAGATACTTCTTCTCATCCGCTCTCTTACTTGAAGTCTGTTCCTGCACCTGCAATCATCATGTCCGTGCTTTCTAAGGCGAGTAGATTATTGATTATCTTGTGGGTCTTAGCCAGATGGATCCCTCATATATCAGCTGGGTTTTATTCAGAAGAGGTTGATGAAAAAGATAGTAGAAGGCTGAAGGTGCTGATTAATGGAACCTGGGTAACCAGCACTTACCCTCCTCCACCTCATTGCGGGGCTTTACTCACCCAAAAGGTTCCACCAATTCCGATCGCCCTCCACATCTGGAAGGTGGATATGTCTCTTGAGGAGTTCACTGGATACATTTATTGGAGCGAGGTGATCGAGAACTCCTGTGCATCCTATTTCTTTGGAGACACCCTGGTCACCACAAAGAGGACAGTGTTGGCTCCCTATGAAGCTCCTCTCTCTAAATTAAATCGGACTTTCCTGGATACGATCGAATATGAGGACCCTAGGGTACTTATTGCAATGAATGAAGAGAGCATCTGTTCCTGGATGAGGACCGTGGACCATGTGCACAAGAGAGTGATGGGGGTAAGAAGCAAGATATTCTTCAACCCGGATGGTTCAATCGCTCAACCTTGAGGTAATTGGAGACGTCTCAGTAATCTTGTATATTCCGACGGTTTTAAGACCATTGTATTTGACTCTCTCGACATCTCAGACTTATGCCCCTTGAAAATTTTTAGAACAGTTCCGGCGTTTATAGCAGCTGAACCGGATGACCCTCATATCATCACTTCTCCAGAAGCCAATCTATTGCTCTCCTTGGACCCGAAATGGTCAGATCTTGCATGTACGACTGACACCTCCATTCCTATCTTTAAGACAATGGGGGGATATTTTATCTCAATGTCCACCCCTTCAGGAACAGTGCTTCAACATCCAGATGGCCTTAAAGAAGTAAGGTCGGATCATGTCACAGCTTTCAAGGATAATGTGAGTAAGCACAGGGCATTCAAGCGAAGTCTGTCATATCCCGTTATTGATCCCGAATATAATATGGAGACAGGGTTAAAATGGCTCCAAAGCTTTCATAAGATGAGGACTCCTCGGCACATTTTTCCAGCTGTGAAAAGAACACCTGACTGGAGTAAGATCTTCGATGCAGGAATGAGAAATACCTTCGATTATGCCTCTTACAGGTATTCGATGGACTCTATCCTTAATCAGGACACATCTGCTCTCAGGTCCATGCAGTTCTCCATCTGCCAAAATCTCCTTCTTCAGTGGAGTAACTTATCCCCGCCAGATCTAGCTCCTAAGGTCGCCAGATATCAAGCCCAATCTCATATGGCGTTCGGAGTCTTTAACGAAGGCCAATTTGGGGTGATGACTCCAACAATCGCCACGTCTGAGTTTCACCTAATTCAACCATTACACCATTATAATGGGATGTTTCAAATTATGGAGAACGCCACTGGATTAACAATGTGGTTGGAGCCCGTGACCGGGAGAACTTTTAGAATCCCTATCTGGACACTATACTCACTCTCGGCTCAATGGGTTCCAACAATTGACGGAAATCAGTACTTTCCATTTGAAGACAGGGTGGTAGTGGTGGAGAGATCCTTCCGCCCCTTAAAGACATCAAAGATGCCTTCCGCTTCTCGACAGATCACTATCTACCACCAGGGAGAATCACCATCCATCTCATGGGCTAATATGGTGGTAGGACAGACGTCTACCTCCCCTCATTGGATACCACCAACTTGGATGGATACAGCCATGTCATATGCCGGACATATCTTAGCTGGAGTTATCGTCTGGATATTAATTACCGCGCTGATACCCAGCTGTATAAACCTCTGCTCTTGTTTGAGATCTGTCAAATCACCAGAGCAATCCAGCTACTTCAGAGTCAGATGACCCAACCAAGCCTATCCCTGATGTCGATATCTATCTATATCTATTGAAGACGTATGTGTTCCACGGGGTTTGGGCGAAGGATTTTTTATATGTGAAGATGGAGTTACGGATAAAATAATAATTTTTTGTTCGAGGATCGCAAGAAAAATAATTCAAAATGTGGATACGAAAAAAATGTTTTTCGGTGACGGGACCTTTCGATGTGTGCCTACTGTATTTTATCAGTTGTATACTTTGCATCTTGATCTGTGCTCGGATAAAACTGCCACAAATGTCATCCCAGTAATTTATGCGTTGCTCCCTAATAAAAGTGAGGCTACATATGAACGATTTTTTAAATTGGTAAAAGATAAATTGGGAGCAGTAATCGTGAATTTTAAATGCGACCATGAAATTGCAGTAATGAACGCTGTACAAACAGTTTTTCCGAACTGCCTGTTAACAACCTGTTTTTATCATTTTAACAAAAATATATGGAAAAAGGCAAAGACATTAAAACTGACAGGCACTAGTGATGGTCGAAAGATGGCTAGAATGACAGCTTTGTTGCCGTTGCTCCCTCATGATCGTATTTTTAATACTTGGTGTGAGTTGTGGGAACACGTGCCTGCTACAGATGAGGCAGTTTTGTTTAAAAAGTATTGTGAGAATCAGTGGATCTCTAAACTGGATCCAAAAATATTAAGCTGTGCTTACCAACGCCACCGTACTACAAATGCGGTTGAAGGATGGCACCGTCGCTTAAATGCGAGAATTATTAAACGGCCCACATTTTTCGCGTTTGTAGCTGGTCTAAAGAAAGAGGCAACACATTATGATTTTATCATAAAAAGCAGTATGTTTCGGGCCCCTCCAAAACGAAATCGGAGGCTGCGGGACATTCATTTCGATAAAAAATTGAGGCATCTTTTGCAAGAATTAGAAAACGACTCTATTTCGAACATTAATTTTCTCAAGGAAATAATTAATTTAAAACGTTTTTGAATGTGAGTTTAAAGAGATTTTGTTACTTTACACTAAGGGTAGTTTATTTTATGTCTAGTGATGACTTTTTATTTCTTTCCTTATTAAATTAACATAGAATCTTAGTTGTTTCCCTTCCACTTTTCTCTAACACATCTTTATTTACTTTATGTTTTATAGTAAAGAAAGTCGATTATTGTATTATTCCCTTCGGCCGTCTACAGAACCGGAGCTTCAGAACTGTTTCCTTAACTAGGATTTGAAATTACTAAAGACACAGCGAGGTCTTAAATATGCCGCAGTTTAAAAAATAAGACAAATGGGTTCAAATGTCAAACTAAGTTGAACATTATATTACTAATAAATATAATGTTCAACTTAGTTTGACATTTGAACCCATCCAGAAGTTATTTTAATTTTTAGTTTTTTGCATTCACAATGCAATTTTTATTATTGAAAAATGGAAAATGAAGTATTTAGAAAAAATAAAGTATTTAGAAAAATCGACCCGTCTCGCGTTAAGGTAAGTGTGAGGGTAGTAATATCTCCACATTGATGAAATTAACGCTGACTATACAGCGCGTAAAAAGTATTGGATAAATTCGACGCTTCTCGTAACGACTCCATAGCTCAGAGGTTAGAGCAGTCGCCCGGAAAGCGAAAGGTCGTGGGTTCGAGTCCCATCGGAGCTGGTTGTGAGACGGGTCGTTTTTTTCTAAATACTTAATTTTTTCTAAATACTTAATTTTACATTTTTTTATCCAGAAGTGGTCAATTCCATAAGTGGTCAAATCCAGAAGGGGTCAAATCCAGAAGCGGTCAAATCCAGAAGTGGTCAAATCCAGAAGTGGTCAAATCCAGAAGTGGTCACATCCAGAAGTGGTCAAATGCAGAAGTGGCCAAATCCAGAAGTGGTCACCGACCGTCAAAAGGGGTAGTAGTTATCATTAAGGTGGTTCGTTGAGCTCAGTAGCGCCACCAATGGAAATAAATCAATTACACTTTATTAAAGGCTTAGATCAAAAGTTTCGGTTATTTTGCGCAAATAAAAAAGTAAAATTCATTTTATAAATCTGGACCTGAGAATCATAACACTGTAAGTCCATTTTTAGCGGTTTTTGCTTCTTAAGCCCAATGTATATAAAATCCCGTATTCTTTCCAGCGATAAAACTGTATGTTCAAAAAGTCGGTCAGAACCCAGAGTTTGATAATTGTATAACAACGTAACAGACGTTATGGCCTTGAGGCATAGTGTCGCAAGTGATAATACCGTAAAATACTTTGTACGTTACCAATATTGTATCTAGAATTATGAACTGGCATTTTAACATAAGTGCGGAGTTACATACTTCTTGTCCTATCGCGATTCCTATAAAACATGACACATAAAACTGTATGTAACGGAGTTTTTACAAACTTCATAAGATGATCTCTTATTGTGGCATTTCTTAATCTATGATAGTTATTCTATTAAACAAATTGCTAAAACTTTTGCTTTTCTTAGTTACTTAGGGATAAAGTCCATACAACAGCAATTTTTTCACAAAGTTGTCTCTACTGTAAAATTATGGTTTTGGCACTTGCAGTTTAATGTCTCTCAGGTCCAGAAATATACTTCTAAGAACTCAAACTTACGCAATAAGTCGTGAATGTGAATAGTGCCAAAAGTGGCCACATTTAGCAATATCGACATCCATAACTTAATGCTCATATTTGAGGCCCTGAAAAAACAATAAAAAATTGCATTTTACTGTTTTATTTGCGCGAAATAACCGAAACTTTTATTCTAAGCCCTTGATAAATCGTAAATGATTTTTTCCATTGGTTGCGCTACTGAGCTCAACGAATCACCTTAAGAAACTGTGTTATAGAAACTAGATAACGGATAAATACATACTTATATACTTTTTTTGTAAATACATACTTAATATACATGGAAAAAACCCAGACTAGGACAAAATAGACATGTTCATGCACACAAATATTTGTCTTATTCGGGGATCGAACCTGAGACCTCTGGCGCAGAAGGCAGGTATCCTACCCTTGCGCCAAATCGGTCGTCATCAAAATTGCATTGTGAATGCAAAAACGTAAAAATTTAATTTCCGTAGTTTCTTAATTACAACGTACATAGTTTCAAAACCCCTAGGTAAATGTGACTGTGAATTCAACGAGTGCTCATAAGGAGTTTCATTTTGGATTCTGCATAAACATGAAGTGTTGATCCTGCACCATATTTAATATCATATGCATAATATGTTAATAAGTATAATAACATATTTTGGTATTAATTTAAACTTCATATGTAAAACTGTATCATGTATCCGTGTTTTATTAGTTTACTTTGTAAATAAGGTTTCATTACGAATTGTGGTATATCGTGCCCTGTTCGGAACCTGTCTCAGGATAATATAACTGAACCAGAATACTATAATTATAATGTTATTCTTGGGTTAATTCTGGGCATGTGCCCCGTTCCGCATCAAAATATCCCCGGCGAAAATATAGTCTACTAATAAATTATTATAAACTAAGTCATTCACTAATTTATTCTAATCAGAGCGTTACTTTTGCTCTTGAATTTTATCATACTATAGCTATTTTTAACTTTCGACAATTGATAAGACGGTATTTAATTGATAGCCGACGCATCTTTGACCTTTTTATAAAGTTTCGTAGGCATTCCAATGTTATATAAATGACAGAGGATCCATCGATCGTGACATTTTCGATAAGAGTTCCGCGTTGCAGTGTGACCGAACGTGGTAAGAAAGAAAGACGATGGATCACGATCTATATTATGTTAAGATTGCGGAAAATGAACTTGGAAAACGCGATACTTAATGCAAAAATGATAGTGCTTAGATGTGTGAACGTTATTCACACTGGGTCCTGCCATTGCCGAATTAGATTGGAACTGGTAGAAACGGAATCACGTAGGTGCAACGCTTCGATGACATGGAACTGATCCAACAATGTCAGTAAAACAAAAACTTCAAACTAACCATCTTTTCCTTTTCGCAATACTATTTTCGTTTTATTTTGTAGGCAGAGATTTTATCCGTATAACGTGAACCAATTTATATTAATTTCAATATTAATTTGTTCAAATACTTAAACTTTCTTAAATTTCAATTTACAAAAAATAAAAGAGGGAAAGAAACATTATTACAGAATGAGTATAGATATAATTTAAGTACGTGTAACAAAAACGGAACTAGCCGATGGAGGTGTGTTCGAAGAAATGTTTGTAGTTTAACTATTACATTAAACAAAGAGAAAACCGCGATAATTAAAAAGCCAACGCATACGTGTTCGCCAAACAAGATTGATAACAAAGTGTTATTGACTCTGAATGCATGCAAAGAGGAGGTTTGAAGTAATTTCGAGCCGGTGCAAAAAATATACGAAAAAAATTTTGAAGATTTGAAAAAAAATTGTACTGCGGATGATGTTGAGGATATTCCCCATTTCTCGTCTATAAAAGACAGTCTATTTGCGGCCCGAAAAACATACTTGCAATCAAAGAAACTGAATTTCAAGAAGATTTCAAGAAGAAAAAGATACTTCTTCTCATCCGCTCTCTTACTTGAAGTCTGTTCCTGCACCTGCAATCATCATGTCCGTGCTTTCTAAGGCGAGTAGATTATTGATTATCTTGTGGGTCTTAGCCAGATGGATCCCTCATATATCAGCTGGGTTTTATTCAGAAGAGGTTGATGAAAAAGATAGTAGAAGGCTGAAGGTGCTGATTAATGGAACCTGGGTAACCAGCACTTACCCTCCTCCACCTCATTGCGGGGCTTTACTCACCCAAAAGGTTCCACCAATTCCGATCGCCCTCCACATCTGGAAGGTGGATATGTCTCTTGAGGAGTTCACTGGATACATTTATTGGAGCGAGGTGATCGAGAACTCCTGTGCATCCTATTTCTTTGGAGACACCCTGGTCACCACAAAGAGGACAGTGTTGGCTCCCTATGAAGCTCCTCTCTCTAAATTAAATCGGACTTTCCTGGATACGATCGAATATGAGGACCCTAGGGTACTTATTGCAATGAATGAAGAGAGCATCTGTTCCTGGATGAGGACCGTGGACCATGTGCACAAGAGAGTGATGGGGGTAAGAAGCAAGATATTCTTCAACCCGGATGGTTCAATCGCTCAACCTTGGGGTAATTGGAGACGTCTCAGTAATCTTGTATATTCCGACGGTTTTAAGACCATTGTATTTGACTCTCTCGACATCTCAGACTTATGCCCCTTGAAAATTTTTAGAACAGTTCCGGCGTTTATAGCAGCTGAACCGGATGACCCTCATATCATCACTTCTCCAGAAGCCAATCTATTGCTCTCCTTGGACCCGAAATGGTCAGATCTTGCATGTACGACTGACACCTCCATTCCTATCTTTAAGACAATGGGGGGATATTTTATCTCAATGTCCACCCCTTCAGGAACAGTGCTTCAACATCCAGATGGCCTTAAAGAAGTAAGGTCGGATCATGTCACAGCTTTCAAGGATAATGTGAGTAAGCACAGGGCATTCAAGCGAAGTCTGTCATATCCCGTTATTGATCCCGAATATAATATGGAGACAGGGTTAAAATGGCTCCAAAGCTTTCATAAGATGAGGACTCCTCGGCACATTTTTCCAGCTGTGAAAAGAACACCTGACTGGAGTAAGATCTTCGATGCAGGAATGAGAAATACCTTCGATTATGCCTCTTACAGGTATTCGATGGACTCTATCCTTAATCAGGACACATCTGCTCTCAGGTCCATGCAGTTCTCCATCTGCCAAAATCTCCTTCTTCAGTGGAGTAACTTATCCCCGCCAGATCTAGCTCCTAAGGTCGCCAGATATCAAGCCCAATCTCATATGGCGTTCGGAGTCTTTAACGAAGGCCAATTTGGGGTGATGACTCCAACAATCGCCACGTCTGAGTTTCACCTAATTCAACCATTACACCATTATAATGGGATGTTTCAAATTATGGAGAACGCCACTGGATTAACAATGTGGTTGGAGCCCGTGACCGGGAGAACTTTTAGAATCCCTATCTGGACACTATACTCACTCTCGGCTCAATGGGTTCCAACAATTGACGGAAATCAGTACTTTCCATTTGAAGACAGGGTGGTAGTGGTGGAGAGATCCTTCCGCCCCTTAAAGACATCAAAGATGCCTTCCGCTTCTCGACAGATCACTATCTACCACCAGGGAGAATCACCATCCATCTCATGGGCTAATATGGTGGTAGGACAGACGTCTACCTCCCCTCATTGGATACCACCAACTTGGATGGATACAGCCATGTCATATGCCGGACATATCTTAGCTGGAGTTATCGTCTGGATATTAATTACCGCGCTGATACCCAGCTGTATAAACCTCTGCTCTTGTTTGAGATCTGTCAAATCACCAGAGCAATCCAGCTACTTCAGAGTCAGATGACCCAACCAAGCCTATCCCTGATGTCGATATCTATCTATATCTATTGAAGACGTATGTGTTCCACGGGGTTTGGGCGAAGGATTTTTTATATGTGAAGATGGAGTTACGGATAAAATAATAATTTTTTGTTCGAGGATCGCAAGAAAAATAATTCAAAATGTGGATACGAAAAAAATGTTTTTCGGTGACGGGACCTTTCGATGTGTGCCTACTGTATTTTATCAGTTGTATACTTTGCATCTTGATCTGTGCTCGGATAAAACTGCCACAAATGTCATCCCAGTAATTTATGCGTTGCTCCCTAATAAAAGTGAGGCTACATATGAACGATTTTTTAAATTGGTAAAAGATAAATTGGGAGCAGTAATCGTGAATTTTAAATGCGACCATGAAATTGCAGTAATGAACGCTGTACAAACAGTTTTTCCGAACTGCCTGTTAACAACCTGTTTTTATCATTTTAACAAAAATATATGGAAAAAGGCAAAGACATTAAAACTGACAGGCACTAGTGATGGTCGAAAGATGGCTAGAATGACAGCTTTGTTGCCGTTGCTCCCTCATGATCGTATTTTTAATACTTGGTGTGAGTTGTGGGAATTTTTTCACAAAGTTGTCTCTACTGTAAAATTATGGTTTTGGCACTTGCAGTTTAATGTCTCTCAGGTCCAGAAATATACTTCTAAGAACTCAAACTTACGCAATAAGTCGTGAATGTGAATAGTGCCAAAAGTGGCCACATTTAGCAATATCGACATCCATAACTTAATGCTCATATTTGAGGCCCTGAAAAAACAATAAAAAATTGCATTTTACTGTTTTATTTGCGCGAAATAACCGAAACTTTTATTCTAAGCCCTTGATAAATCGTAAATGATTTTTTCCATTGGTTGCGCTACTGAGCTCAACGAATCACCTTAAGAAACTGTGTTATAGAAACTAGATAACGGATAAATACATACTTATATACTTTTTTTGTAAATACATACTTAATATACATGGAAAAAACCCAGACTAGGACAAAATAGACATGTTCATGCACACAAATATTTGTCTTATTCGGGGATCGAACCTGAGACCTCTGGCGCAGAAGGCAGGTATCCTACCCTTGCGCCAAATCGGTCGTCATCAAAATTGCATTGTGAATGCAAAAACGTAAAAATTTAATTTCCGTAGTTTCTTAATTACAACGTACATAGTTTCAAAACCCCTAGGTAAATGTGACTGTGAATTCAACGAGTGCTCATAAGGAGTTTCATTTTGGATTCTGCATAAACATGAAGTGTTGATCCTGCACCATATTTAATATCATATGCATAATATGTTAATAAGTATAATAACATATTTTGGTATTAATTTAAACTTCATATGTAAAACTGTATCATGTATCCGTGTTTTATTAGTTTACTTTGTAAATAAGGTTTCATTACGAATTGTGGTATATCGTGCCCTGTTCGGAACCTGTCTCAGGATAATATAACTGAACCAGAATACTATAATTATAATGTTATTCTTGGGTTAATTCTGGGCATGTGCCCCGTTCCGCATCAAAATATCCCCGGCGAAAATATAGTCTACTAATAAATTATTATAAACTAAGTCATTCACTAATTTATTCTAATCAGAGCGTTACTTTTGCTCTTGAATTTTATCATACTATAGCTATTTTTAACTTTCGACAATTGATAAGACGGTATTTAATTGATAGCCGACGCATCTTTGACCTTTTTATAAAGTTTCGTAGGCATTCCAATGTTATATAAATGACAGAGGATCCATCGATCGTGACATTTTCGATAAGAGTTCCGCGTTGCAGTGTGACCGAACGTGGTAAGAAAGAAAGACGATGGATCACGATCTATATTATGTTAAGATTGCGGAAAATGAACTTGGAAAACGCGATACTTAATGCAAAAATGATAGTGCTTAGATGTGTGAACGTTATTCACACTGGGTCCTGCCATTGCCGAATTAGATTGGAACTGGTAGAAACGGAATCACGTAGGTGCAACGCTTCGATGACATGGAACTGATCCAACAATGTCAGTAAAACAAAAACTTCAAACTAACCATCTTTTCCTTTTCGCAATACTATTTTCGTTTTATTTTGTAGGCAGAGATTTTATCCGTATAACGTGAACCAATTTATATTAATTTCAATATTAATTTGTTCAAATACTTAAACTTTCTTAAATTTCAATTTACAAAAAATAAAAGAGGGAAAGAAACATTATTACAGAATGAGTATAGATATAATTTAAGTACGTGTAACAAAAACGGAACTAGCCGATGGAGGTGTGTTCGAAGAAATGTTTGTAGTTTAACTATTACATTAAACAAAGAGAAAACCGCGATAATTAAAAAGCCAACGCATACGTGTTCGCCAAACAAGATTGATAACAAAGTGTTATTGACTCTGAATGCATGCAAAGAGGAGGTTTGAAGTAATTTCGAGCCGGTGCAAAAAATATACGAAAAAAATTTTGAAGATTTGAAAAAAAATTGTACTGCGGATGATGTTGAGGATATTCCCCATTTCTCGTCTATAAAAGACAGTCTATTTGCGGCCCGAAAAACATACTTGCAATCAAAGAAACTGAATTTCAAGAAGATTTCAAGAAGAAAAAGATACTTCTTCTCATCCGCTCTCTTACTTGAAGTCTGTTCCTGCACCTGCAATCATCATGTCCGTGCTTTCTAAGGCGAGTAGATTATTGATTATCTTGTGGGTCTTAGCCAGATGGATCCCTCATATATCAGCTGGGTTTTATTCAGAAGAGGTTGATGAAAAAGATAGTAGAAGGCTGAAGGTGCTGATTAATGGAACCTGGGTAACCAGCACTTACCCTCCTCCACCTCATTGCGGGGCTTTACTCACCCAAAAGGTTCCACCAATTCCGATCGCCCTCCACATCTGGAAGGTGGATATGTCTCTTGAGGAGTTCACTGGATACATTTATTGGAGCGAGGTGATCGAGAACTCCTGTGCATCCTATTTCTTTGGAGACACCCTGGTCACCACAAAGAGGACAGTGTTGGCTCCCTATGAAGCTCCTCTCTCTAAATTAAATCGGACTTTCCTGGATACGATCGAATATGAGGACCCTAGGGTACTTATTGCAATGAATGAAGAGAGCATCTGTTCCTGGATGAGGACCGTGGACCATGTGCACAAGAGAGTGATGGGGGTAAGAAGCAAGATATTCTTCAACCCGGATGGTTCAATCGCTCAACCTTGGGGTAATTGGAGACGTCTCAGTAATCTTGTATATTCCGACGGTTTTAAGACCATTGTATTTGACTCTCTCGACATCTCAGACTTATGCCCCTTGAAAATTTTTAGAACAGTTCCGGCGTTTATAGCAGCTGAACCGGATGACCCTCATATCATCACTTCTCCAGAAGCCAATCTATTGCTCTCCTTGGACCCGAAATGGTCAGATCTTGCATGTACGACTGACACCTCCATTCCTATCTTTAAGACAATGGGGGGATATTTTATCTCAATGTCCACCCCTTCAGGAACAGTGCTTCAACATCCAGATGGCCTTAAAGAAGTAAGGTCGGATCATGTCACAGCTTTCAAGGATAATGTGAGTAAGCACAGGGCATTCAAGCGAAGTCTGTCATATCCCGTTATTGATCCCGAATATAATATGGAGACAGGGTTAAAATGGCTCCAAAGCTTTCATAAGATGAGGACTCCTCGGCACATTTTTCCAGCTGTGAAAAGAACACCTGACTGGAGTAAGATCTTCGATGCAGGAATGAGAAATACCTTCGATTATGCCTCTTACAGGTATTCGATGGACTCTATCCTTAATCAGGACACATCTGCTCTCAGGTCCATGCAGTTCTCCATCTGCCAAAATCTCCTTCTTCAGTGGAGTAACTTATCCCCGCCAGATCTAGCTCCTAAGGTCGCCAGATATCAAGCCCAATCTCATATGGCGTTCGGAGTCTTTAACGAAGGCCAATTTGGGGTGATGACTCCAACAATCGCCACGTCTGAGTTTCACCTAATTCAACCATTACACCATTATAATGGGATGTTTCAAATTATGGAGAACGCCACTGGATTAACAATGTGGTTAGAGCCCGTGACCGGGAGAACTTTTAGAATCCCTATCTGGACACTATACTCACTCTCGGCTCAATGGGTTCCAACAATTGACGGAAATCAGTACTTTCCATTTGAAGACAGGGTGGTAGTGGTGGAGAGATCCTTCCGCCCCTTAAAGACATCAAAGATGCCTTCCGCTTCTCGACAGATCACTATCTACCACCAGGGAGAATCACCATCCATCTCATGGGCTAATATGGTGGTAGGACAGACGTCTACCTCCCCTCATTGGATACCACCAACTTGGATGGATACAGCCATGTCATATGCCGGACATATCTTAGCTGGAGTTATCGTCTGGATATTAATTACCGCGCTGATACCCAGCTGTATAAACCTCTGCTCTTGTTTGAGATCTGTCAAATCACCAGAGCAATCCAGCTACTTCAGAGTCAGATGACCCAACCAAGCCTATCCCTGATGTCGATATCTATCTATATCTATTGAAGACGTATGTGTTCCACGGGGTTTGGGCGAAGGATTTTTTATATGTGAAGATGGAGTTACGGATAAAATAATAATTTTTTGTTCGAGGATCGCAAGAAAAATAATTCAAAATGTGGATACGAAAAAAATGTTTTTCGGTGACGGGACCTTTCGATGTGTGCCTACTGTATTTTATCAGTTGTATACTTTGCATCTTGATCTGTGCTCGGATAAAACTGCCACAAATGTCATCCCAGTAATTTATGCGTTGCTCCCTAATAAAAGTGAGGCTACATATGAACGATTTTTTAAATTGGTAAAAGATAAATTGGGAGCAGTAATCGTGAATTTTAAATGCGACCATGAAATTGCAGTAATGAACGCTGTACAAACAGTTTTTCCGAACTGCCTGTTAACAACCTGTTTTTATCATTTTAACAAAAATATATGGAAAAAGGCAAAGACATTAAAACTGACAGGCACTAGTGATGGTCGAAAGATGGCTAGAATGACAGCTTTGTTGCCGTTGCTCCCTCATGATCGTATTTTTAATACTTGGTGTGAGTTGTGGGAACACGTGCCTGCTACAGATGAGGCAGTTTTGTTTAAAAAGTATTGTGAGAATCAGTGGATCTCTAAACTGGATCCAAAAATATTAAGCTGTGCTTACCAACGCCACCGTACTACAAATGCGGTTGAAGGATGGCACCGTCGCTTAAATGCGAGAATTATTAAACGGCCCACATTTTTCGCGTTTGTAGCTGGTCTAAAGAAAAAGGCAACACATTATGATTTTATCATAAAAAGCAGTATGTTTCGGGCCCCTCCAAAACGAAATCGGAGGCTGCGGGACATGCATTTCGATAAAAAATTGAGGCATCTTTTGCAAGAATTAGAAAACGACTCTATTTCGAACATTAATTTTCTCAAGGAAATAATTAATTTAAAACGTTTTTGAATGTGAGTTTAAAGAGATTTTGTTACTTTACACTAAGGGTAGTTTATTTTATGTCTAGTGATGACTTTTTATTTCTTTCCTTATTAAATTAACATAGAATCTTAGTTGTTTCCCTTCCACTTTTCTCTAACACATCTTTATTTACTTTATGTTTTATAGTAAAGAAAGTCGATTATTGTATTATTCCCTTCGGCCGTCTACAGAACCGGAGCTTCAGAACTGTTTCCTTAACTAGGATTTGAAATTACTAAAGACACAGCGAGGTCTTAAATATGCCGCAGTTTAAAAAATAAGACAAATGGGTTCAAATGTCAAACTAAGTTGAACATTATATTACTAATAAATATAATGTTCAACTTAGTTTGACATTTGAACCCATCCAGAAGTTATTTTAATTTTTAGTTTTTTGCATTCACAATGCAATTTTTATTATTGAAAAATGGAAAATGAAGTATTTAGAAAAAATGAAGTATTTAGAAAAATCGACCCGTCTCGCGTTAAGGTAAGTGTGAGGGTAGTAATATCTCCACATTGATGAAATTAACGCTGACTATACAGCGCGTAAAAAGTATTGGATAAATTCGACGCTTCTCGTAACGACTCCATAGCTCAGAGGTTAGAGCAGTCGCCCGGAAAGCGAAAGGTCGTGGGTTCGAGTCCCATCGGAGCTGGTTGTGAGACGGGTCGTTTTTTTCTAAATACTTAATTTTTTCTAAATACTTAATTTTACATTTTTTTATCCAGAAGTGGTCAATTCCATAAGTGGTCAAATCCAGAAGGGGTCAAATCCAGAAGCGGTCAAATCCAGAAGTGGTCAAATCCAGAAGTGGTCAAATCCAGAAGTGGTCACATCCAGAAGTGGTCAAATGCAGAAGTGGCCAAATCCAGAAGTGGTCACCGACCGTCAAAAGGGGTAGTAGTTATCATTAAGGTGGTTCGTTGAGCTCAGTAGCGCCACCAATGGAAATAAATCAATTACACTTTATTAAAGGCTTAGATCAAAAGTTTCGGTTATTTTGCGCAAATAAAAAAGTAAAATTCATTTTATAAATCTGGACCTGAGAATCATAACACTGTAAGTCCATTTTTAGCGGTTTTTGCTTCTTAAGCCCAATGTATATAAAATCCCGTATTCTTTCCAGCGATAAAACTGTATGTTCAAAAAGTCGGTCAGAACCCAGAGTTTGATAATTGTATAACAACGTAACAGACGTTATGGCCTTGAGGCATAGTGTCGCAAGTGATAATACCGTAAAATACTTTGTACGTTACCAATATTGTATCTAGAATTATGAACTGGCATTTTAACATAAGTGCGGAGTTACATACTTCTTGTCCTATCGCGATTCCTATAAAACATGACACATAAAACTGTATGTAACGGAGTTTTTACAAACTTCATAAGATGATCTCTTATTGTGGCATTTCTTAATCTATGATAGTTATTCTATTAAACAAATTGCTAAAACTTTTGCTTTTCTTAGTTACTTAGGGATAAAGTCCATACAACAGCAATTTTTTCACAAAGTTGTCTCTACTGTAAAATTATGGTTTTGGCACTTGCAGTTTAATGTCTCTCAGGTCCAGAAATATACTTCTAAGAACTCAAACTTACGCAATAAGTCGTGAATGTGAATAGTGCCAAAAGTGGCCACATTTAGCAATATCGACATCCATAACTTAATGCTCATATTTGAGGCCCTGAAAAAACAATAAAAAATTGCATTTTACTGTTTTATTTGCGCGAAATAACCGAAACTTTTATTCTAAGCCCTTGATAAATCGTAAATGATTTTTTCCATTGGTTGCGCTACTGAGCTCAACGAATCACCTTAAGAAACTGTGTTATAGAAACTAGATAACGGATAAATACATACTTATATACTTTTTTTGTAAATACATACTTAATATACATGGAAAAAACCCAGACTAGGACAAAATAGACATGTTCATGCACACAAATATTTGTCTTATTCGGGGATCGAACCTGAGACCTCTGGCGCAGAAGGCAGGTATCCTTGCGCCAAATCGGTCGTCATCAAAATTGCATTGTGAATGCAAAAACGTAAAAATTTAATTTCCGTAGTTTCTTAATTACAACGTACATAGTTTCAAAACCCCTAGGTAAATGTGACTGTGAATTCAACGAGTGCTCATAAGGAGTTTCATTTTGGATTCTGCATAAACATGAAGTGTTGATCCTGCACCATATTTAATATCATATGCATAATATGTTAATAAGTATAATAACATATTTTGGTATTAATTTAAACTTCATATGTAAAACTGTATCATGTATCCGTGTTTTATTAGTTTACTTTGTAAATAAGGTTTCATTACGAATTGTGGTATATCGTGCCCTGTTCGGAACCTGTCTCAGGATAATATAACTGAACCAGAATACTATAATTATAATGTTATTCTTGGGTTAATTCTGGGCATGTGCCCCGTTCCGCATCAAAATATCCCCGGCGAAAATATAGTCTACTAATAAATTATTATAAACTAAGTCATTCACTAATTTATTCTAATCAGAGCGTTACTTTTGCTCTTGAATTTTATCATACTATAGCTATTTTTAACTTTCGACAATTGATAAGACGGTATTTAATTGATAGCCGACGCATCTTTGACCTTTTTATAAAGTTTCGTAGGCATTCCAATGTTATATAAATGACAGAGGATCCATCGATCGTGACATTTTCGATAAGAGTTCCGCGTTGCAGTGTGACCGAACGTGGTAAGAAAGAAAGACGATGGATCACGATCTATATTATGTTAAGATTGCGGAAAATGAACTTGGAAAACGCGATACTTAATGCAAAAATGATAGTGCTTAGATGTGTGAACGTTATTCACACTGGGTCCTGCCATTGCCGAATTAGATTGGAACTGGTAGAAACGGAATCACGTAGGTGCAACGCTTCGATGACATGGAACTGATCCAACAATGTCAGTAAAACAAAAACTTCAAACTAACCATCTTTTCCTTTTCGCAATACTATTTTCGTTTTATTTTGTAGGCAGAGATTTTATCCGTATAACGTGAACCAATTTATATTAATTTCAATATTAATTTGTTCAAATACTTAAACTATAATTAATTCAACAAATGGATTTGGTTAACCATAAGATATGAGGTGAACGAAGTATTTGGTAAATTTTTAGAGACAGTTTAGTCCAATTCACATGTTACTGAGTTGCTGTACAAAAATATTTCGTTGATTTCTAGTGTATTTTAATTTAATAAATTTAGTCGATGTTTAAGATTAAATATTCAAAGTAAACAATTTTTATTTGACTGAACATAAACATTGCACATTCAAGCAGCAACGATTTAACTTAAACTTCCAATGTATCTTTTGTTGAATTACCAAAATGATCTCGTTGAACGTCCGGAAACAAGTTAAATGTTTAAAACAAAAAAAAAAAGAATTTTCAACAAAAAAAACTCACTGTACACCAATATAGAATATTTTCTTTTGTTTCAGAAAAACGAAATAAGGCTGGCGTCTCTGCGGCAAGCAACAAGCTCTGTCTTCTAGATGTAGAATTATAGTAGTAGAATATAGTCTGAGATAATATGTTAATTGCAAATTAAATGTATAATATTATCCTTTTCCTTTATTTCATCTTAACCATAACATAGTATGAGGCTATAGTGGGAGGCTCGTTGATCAGCCAGTAGATGTGAAGAGAAAACAAGCTTTGGCAATAATAGACCAATTGGCTCCAGCAGCTGGTAGAGAACGATCATTAGATTAGTTTTCATTGGCGCATGACATCACTCATGCACGATGTTATAATAATAAATTTTCCTATTATTACAATAGGAATATTTAAAGCGTTTAGGCGCATAATGTCCAATTCGCAAAATGTCCAGCGTTCGCAAAACGTCCAGTTCGCACAATGTCCAGTTCGCAGATTGTCCATTTCGCATAATGTCCAGTTCGCATAATGCCCAATTCGCACAATGTCCAGTTCGCAAAACGTCCAGTTCGCGAAAATGTCCAATATTCTTCATAACGTCTCACCATCAATCAGTACGTTCATTTATTAGTGTAGCGTTGGGTTTTAATGATTAGCCAAGTTATTACTTGAAAAACTGTTTTTATTTTTGTAATTTATTTTAATTTAAGTAACATAAATCATAAAATACTAAAATCAAAATAATAAAATCAAATTAGTCCGTCGGTGATTGTAATTTTTAACAGATCAAATAATGAAAAATATACATATTTATTTTTAATTTTACTATTTCTTATTATTTGATCTGTTAAAAATTATTGATTAATGGTTGTGACATTATGACGAATATTGGACATTTTCGCGATCTGGACGTTTGCGAACTGGACATTGTGCGAATTGGGCATTATGCGAACTGGGCATTATGCGAAATGGACAATCTGCGAACTGGACATTGTGCGAACTGGACGTTTTGCGAACGCTGGACATTTTGCGAATTGGACATTATGCGCCTAAACGATTTAAAGTGTTATTAGCTTTATAATATTACTAGCTTTCCGCTCGCGGCTTCGCCCGCGAGGACTACACGATGTTATCCCGCGGGAATGCGATATTTTCCGGGATAAAAAGTAGCCTATGTTCCTCTCCTTACAAAGTAGGTAGGTATGTGTCCCAAATCCGTTCAGCCGTTTTGGCGTGATTGAGTAACTAACAAAAATCCAAACATCTAAACTTTTACATTTATAATATTAGTAGGATGTAGGAAATTATTGTTGAAATAAACTTAAAACACAATAATACAGCATTATTATTTTATCATAGTGCTTCGACAACCTGTATTGCATTTGTCGACATTTGAATATCAACTTCACATTGAAATAAAATACAATATTATGAATATGAAACTTGATTTTCAGTGAAGAACTAAGTAGGTATGGGATAATAAAATGTGTTGACGTGGTTCTTTCAGTGATCGTAAACTATTGCAATATGTACTGGAAAACATTTTAAAACACAAATAAGTATTTAACTATTTCTAGTAGCTGCACCCTTTGGTAGTGGTATGGATGCAACGCAGCTTTCCTCAAGATGCGCCAAACTGATTTCTGCGACACGCCATGACGTAACGCCAAACGTCTCGTACTGGTAGTCGGGTCACGAAACAAATCATCTAAAATGGCTTCTTCGATAGCAAGATCGATAATAACACTAGGTTCGCGGCGATTCCGAGGTACAAAAAGTCCAGTGCTAGCCAGTCTTCTATGTACTTCTTAGAAATTACGGGCTGATGGCACAGGGCGGCGATTCGGAAATGTAGCTAGATAAGCTGCGCGAGCAGCTCTAGCACTCCCTTGGTACATTCCATAATAATAATGGATATCGGCAATGTGTGCCGGAGGGAAATCACTCCTCCGTATACATATCCAAATTTTTAAAAACATCATAAAAATTACATTTTTTTTTTTTTTTTTTTAATAATTTTTCCGTCGATAAAATAGAGTGTAGTTTCCCTAATTTTGATATGTGCACTTTATAAAGACTCACACTGTATAATCTTTTTTCCTCTTAATTTTAGGTTGGTTGTAAATTTATTATAGCAGTAAAACATGAATAGTAATATAAAGAAAATTTAGCGGTTAATTCATCCTACAATGAAGACTCAAAAATTGTTCGAGCAGTGCAATAAATGAATAGCCAGTAAAATGATGGAATGGGCAGTTAGATACATAGTTCGGCAGTTCACGGTGAGCAATTTATTATTTTTTTAAAAATTTTTGTGAAAATAATAAACTTAGTGCGGGTTACAGAATTCATCTACCTACCGAGATTCATTGTTTATAGAATTGCTTCGGATGAGATTTCTTACCGACAAATTCCGATTTATTACTGCCCACATGTTACCGCTCGTTTAATAATTTTTACCGCTCATTTAATTATTTTTCTGCTCAATTATATATTCACTGAGCCATTTCATTATTTTTTATTACTCAATTTTGTTTACTTTACTGCTTAGTTTTAACTTTTTTTTTTTAACTTTCCAAAACTGCTATTACAACTGCCTCTTTAAATCAGTGCCGTTTTAAAGAGCCCTACGGGAGTCTGCTCTATCTAGTCGCGAGTGCTCCGTCTGCCCCTCATCCTTCACCTAGTGCTCCGTCAGCTGTTCTCTCTGCAAGACAAGTCTGCCCGCCCGTCGCCTAGCGCCCGACCAGCTGTTCCACTAACACAAGCTCACCAGTCACCTGCCAACACGAGGATCTGTGCACTTGAAATAACGTTCGTAAGTTTTTTACTACTTACTTATTTATTTATAAACATATATTTATTTTAATGACCTCCGTAGTCGAGTGATTTTCATAGTGTCCCCATCTCTAGCGTTTCAGGTTTGATCCCGGCTGGATCAAATTAGGAAACGATATTTTGCTTCAGTTAGTTTTTGTAGCTGACTCAGAATATAAGTCAAAGCGCAGCAAGGGACCGAGGAAGGTGCTGGTAGATGAGTTTGCCGACTCCGAGAGCGGCGGCGAGGATACACCTACCAAAATAAAGTATGTATTACAAAGTCTAATCACAAACACTAATTTATCTTATCCACACTAGATAGTCAGTCTAATTTTATTATTATATATAAACTACTTATCTTTCGTGCTTACATAATTTACCATGAATTGTTGTCCGGTGTGAACAAGACACAGTGACTCAATCGCTCAGAGCAGTGAATCGGATTTCTAAAGGTCGTGGGTTCGAGTCCCACCTGAGGCGCTAGTGACGAGTTTTTTGTTTCTAGTGTATTATTTAACACAAGACCTTGTACGATACATTTTTTATTTCATTTAAATAATAAGTAAGTACTTAAAATAAAATTAAAAGTTTTTTGTATATACCTATTTAATAGGTCTTTACATATGAAATTGCCGTCTTTTTCTCACATGTTTATTGGTCTCTAATTTTTTAATTAATATCAATATATCAAAATTAATAGTCAGTTTCGAAAATAGAGTATGTCGTCATGTTAAACATCTAAGAAAAGAATAATTAAACACGCGTCCAAATTTTTTATAACTGCTTCAAAGTACCGCTCTTTGGTTGTCGTCAATTTGACAGCTTTGAACAGTTTTTTTTTTTATTCTAAGACAGTCCAAAGTGATTATAGGCAATAACTAGTTAGAATAATTTTGTCTGATCATATCTCGATAGTTTCGTTGAATTCGGAGTTCACATGTCCAAGAAACCCCCAAATATCTTTGTATGCCGATTCCAACTTCCTACAATTACCCCATAGAAAACGGCAATTTCATAGGTAAAGACCTATTATTATGGTACAAACGATAATACAGAAATACATATTGAAATATTTTTCAAACACAAAAGTTATTAGGAAGAAATATAATAGGTAAAAAACCCTGTAAATACTTTCTTCACATTGACGACTTTGTTTATAACAAATGTATTTTTTTTTCTAGCGCCAAGAAAGAGACTAAGCCCAAGGCTCCGCCGAAAAGGAAGGCGCCAAAGAGAACATCTCCGCCTACCACATCTGGGTCTGGGTGGCAGCTCGACTCGGACAGCGAAAAGGAAGTGCAGGCGCAGGCTACCCGACGTAGCAAGAATCAACCCTTGCAGTCAGTGCTGTCGCGGCGTGTTGCCGACGGATGCAGGTATCCGTGCCACATTTAGAGACGGCGATGTTTTTGTAGAGTTGTCTTAAGATCTACAATACAAAAGATATTGTTGCCGTAGACCCAAAGGACCGCTGGGAGCACGCGGTCGTCTGCCTAAAATACCAGGCGGACGGAAACGCTCCCGAGCTGGCCCCTCTTAAAGAGTTTATAAAAAAATGTAAAAAAAAAATTGAAGAAGAAGGGAAATTTTATACTTCAAAAAAAAATGGTTAGGTATTTCTATGAAATAATAGGTAGGCGCTAGTTGTGTAAGTTTTATTAGTAGGTTAGGTTTGGTTAGGTTGGGGTGCGAAGTCAGACGACAACGTCCCCGTTGTGCACACTGGGCAACGTCGTCGCATTTCCCGCAGCGACGGCTAATAGTCTGACGGGAGGGAAACCTCGCGGTTCTGTCCGCATTTGCGGTTTTGGTGGCTCCGCGCTTGCGTCCCAGACATATCCTGGGCAGCGGTGGCGCGGTTCGGGCTCGGCCGGCGTCCTGGACAGTTCAGTAGCGGTGGTGCGAGCGTAGGCGACGGGTCCGTCCGATTGCGGTTGTCGCAATCGGCGGACGGGTCTTCATGACCAACCGTCGGCGAAGCCGTCCCTTTCAGTCACGTTTTGGGGGACGGTGGGGCTGCCCTTAGTTGGGTGTCTCCGCGAGGAGGACTGCAGGCGTATCACGCGGTCAAGGAAGAGGCATTTTGGGAGCAACCCCGACTCTGAGGAAGAGCCCACGCCGGCTCCGAAAGTATCAACACCAGGTCGTGGTAGGGGTGGTCGTTCCACAACTCCGAAAGCCAGTTACGCTAGCTTAGCTAAGGCTAAGCGTGCCAAACAAAAGGCCAGGGAACACGAAGATGAATTCGAAGAGTTCGAAGGCGAAAGCAGTGCGGCTGAAGCGGCGACGGCGCGGGTTGGCTCGTCGGTGATTTCAGACATAGAGCAAGCGTTTTTAGAAAGAGTGGAGATGGAATCGCCAAGAGTGGCTACACCACCCGGACTAGAGGGAGTAAGCCCTAGAGGTCTCAGGGAAATAGCTCAGGAAGGCCTTAGAGCAATCAAGGAGGTTTCAGACAAGTCCAGGAAACTGAGCGGACCCTGTATGAAAGTCATCAAGGAGAAAACCAACTTGGTCTCGGACTGCATGCTCGCTCTCACAACCCAGTCGAGAGACGAGCAGATGCGCAAGCTCCATGTGGAGAACATACGGGTCAAAAATTAATTAAAGCTGGTGCGGGACGAAATAGCGGCGCTTCGAAGGGCGTTCTCGGAGCGCGGCATTTGTGCCTCTTCCTCATCTGGGCCTGTGCCCACACCTCCTTCACAGGCAGATTTTGAGGAGCTGAAGCGTCGTCGGCGCGATATGGATGGCGGGTTGCGGAGGCAATTCGGCCAGTTCTAAGGGAATGGGTGACCCGGCGACATGGATCCCTGACCTACCGCCTGGTGCAGGTATTAACCGGGCACGGTTCTTTTGGAGATTACCTGCACCTGATCAAAAGAGAAGCAAGCCCCATTTGCCATGAGTGCGGCGCTGCTCAGGACTCGGCGCAGCACACGCTGGAGGTGTGCGACGCCTGGAGCAGACAGCGCCAGACACTCACAGCAGTGGTGGGAGATGATTGCATTTCATTTATAATAATATCGTACGTATATATTGTTCACGATACCGCATGCGTTGGTAAAAATTTGTCATTTCGCGAATTTGTCATTTTGCGAATTAGTCTTTTTGTGAATTTGTCCTTTTACGAATATGCTATTTCGCGAATTTGTCCTTTTACGAATATGCCATTTTGCGAATTTGTCCAATTACGACTCGGTTGCCATTTTGCGAATTTGGCATCATGCGACTGAAGTGGCAAACTGGAGCATAAACAAACCGCTGCACTCGGTTTGTTTATGCTCCAGTTTCTCCATGTTGAAGAAATTAGAGGTGAAAATACAGTCATCTACACCGACAGCTATTAAGAGAAGCGGCCCACAACACACGACGTCTGGCAAATATCATCTGCTTCAAGTGTGGCGCAACAGGTCATGTAGCATTTCGGTGCCTGACGCGCACCAGCACCAGCAGTGGCCGCGGCAACGTCGGCGCAGCGCAAAGCGAAACGGTGCAAGGCATGGGGAGCAGTGCATTAACACGTGTGTGGTTGACCCACCTACTGGAAAACTTAAACATCAAGGTGTGTAATACACAAAAGGTGTGTCAAATTAGCTTCACTGTATGTATTAGGTCGCAATATTGCTCTCGATGAAAGCTTAACCCAGTGGACTGGACGCTTAAATATAAAACAGCATGTTCCGAACAAGGCGGCCGCAGTAGGAATTAAAACCTATTAAGTTTGTGAGTCCGATACGGGTTATCTGTGACGTTATGAGGTGGAGGCACGTCAGTCCAGTCCAGACAACACGGAGGAAATTAATCCTCTGCCTGGAAAAATTCCCAAGTTAGTGCCCAGACTTCTAGATGGTCTAGAGAGCAGAGGGCACACTGTCTGGATGGACAATTATTACAACTCTCCCGCCCTTACGAGAGAGTTAAAAGTCCGTGGTTTTGACTGTGTCGGGGCCCTTAGAATTTGTGTTTAGTGGCAAACTTAATTCTCAAATTTAATTTAAATTCAAACTGAATTGTGGATGAGTGCTAGAGAAAGTTTATCAGGAACGTACTTTTCTTCTACATAATTAGACAATAAAGCCATAAGACTGAATAGAAATAATCATTCTTTACATTTTTCCTGGAACGTCAAAGATTCTTTATATACCTAGTTTTGATAGATACATAGATTAATTCTATATTTGTACACAATATTACAAACGGAACAATCACACAGGAAATAATAATAATAATACAAAGATAACAAATTGTAAACCAAATGGTGGCCTTATCGCCTTACTGCGGTTTCTTCCGGGCAACTCTGTTTTGGTTTTAGACTGATGGAAAATTTTACAGCCAAAATCACTAGAAGCTATTTTGCTATTAGTGCGTACTGCGTAGTGTTCTAGATCTCTTTTAATGATTAAAATGCAAATCAAAAGCAGAAATCCTTAGTTGCTTAGACACCACTGCAAGAAGCATCCACTGATATCTATTATAGTTGTTTTCATTAACATAGTGATGAAATGATGTTTCTAATGCAAAAACATGTAAACACTCCATGGTGCATTTAAGTAGATCGTGTTTATTACACTGTCAAGTTGTAACTAATGATTTCCTAATTAAGCAAAATAAAGTAAAACGATTATTGCTCAATCACATCTTTTATTAAAATTATTATTTTATTCAATATATTAAAATGTTCTATACAGCTTTATGCAAACATTTTAATTCATGTTTCAAACTTGTTCTAACAAATAAAGCCACAAGTAACAACTGCTGTAGCATACCAAGTTAGTTTTGCCGTGTTTTTGTTGTTATTGGCGGTGTGATTTAAAATTATACTTCATGCTTCGTCCTCAAGATTAGCTTGATTTAACACTTGTAGTACGCCCCAAGTACTCGCCAATTTCACACTATATTGAGAATATACCTACTTATAAATAAAAAAAAGTAATAAAAGAAAATTATTATTTTTAAAATTTCAAATGTGGGTAGTAGAGCGACCTAGCTCAAGCGCCCATCATAGCTGTCATTCGCTTTCTAGTGCGTCGCCGTTTCACATCTAGTTTTTAAATTGTGTTAAAATAGTTGTTAGTTGTTGTTAAAACTGATTATTTAGGATGACCAAACGCAAAAAAGATAATTGTGAACACATTAAACGAAAAATTATAAGATTGGAGAGGAAGTTGGAGCGAAAAAAGAAGCACCACCACCGGTAAGATTCATCTTGTTCTGAGTTATCGGAACAATTCTATCGCTCGTCGTCCTTATCTAAAGGTACGTTATGTATTTTTATACATTCATAAGTAGAGATCGGATAATCGGATGCATATTTACCTAAAGTTGAGGTGTTGGCTATTATGGAATGCACTTTTGTATCGAAAAATCCCGGGATTTCGGAATGGACAAATATAGTGTTTTGGTTATCTAGAATCAAATCTGGTATTTACTTATATTCAGAGGTTGACTAAAATGGAATGCACTTTTGTATCAAAAATATATCTAAAAATAATAACTCCTTTATAATTTTACATTTCTTTACATACTTTTTTTGTTCCGAAACATATCTCAAACGAAAAATAAAAAAGAAATTATAAAGACAAACCAGTAGTACCTGTACCCTACCTATCGTATTAAAGGACTAAGTAAGTTGAATGTTTAGGATACACAGTATCTATGTAACTTCACTGCCTCCTACCACAAACGTAACTCATTGGCATACTTAAAGTTGCAAGTGCGTACGTACCTAAACGTCATATTTTGGTGTACACCTATGAAACATACACCAATCAACTGATGGTTTCTGATGTGCATTGTGATACGGATTTTGGTTTTACTTGGAACAACGACTGTGCTACGAATCTTGCACCCTGACATACTTGGACCTCTTATCTCTTTTATTTACAAGGTAAGGATTGTTTATTTTTACAAAATAATTTAAATGTATCGATATATATTTGGGAATTATAAAGTTTTACATTACACTGACGTAAATTTTTCACTTTTCTGAATCTTATAGTTCGTACGGGCTAAAATAGACAATTTACAATATTTTTATATAACATTTTGAACATCGTTCTGTAATTTTACCAAAATCGTTTTGAGATACAAATATGGCCAAATCTTTCCCAGATTTGGCCGTATAAGTATTTAGCAGTATAAATGCTTGATACAATGAATGTCATTTAAGTTTACAGTTATTTATTATTTATTTTATTGTTTTTTCAATTTAAAAAAAAGACGTAAGTTGTATCAACAAATATGTTAAGTCATGTAGTTTTTGCATGGAGGTTCCATATTAATATTGAAACAAATCTTTAAATAAACTTAAACTTGGCACCATAGCAGAAAGTAAAGCTAGCTTATTATTATTAGATTCATCCAAATAAACATCTACAAAATATTACACTTATACTAAGTATATTTATGTTTGGTATCTTGTAATTATGTGCAATAAAGTATTATTGTAAGTTCTTAATGTTTTATTTAAACTAACACTCACTACCTCTTCCTCTAACACTCTACATACTCATAAATCGCATTGGGAACTTAACTAAACTTCAAGTAAATACGTATGAATAGTTGTGTAAGTAAACCCGGAATCCCGGAATTTTTAAAAATAAACACCATATGCTTAAGTCTTCGTTTTTACACCATGTTACAGACTAGTTTTGCATTCCCGAAATTTCTGGAATCCCGGGATTTATATTTAAAAAACATATTTTAAGAAGCCGCTTCCATAGTTAGTTAGCCAAAAATTAACTTTAGGTAAATATGCATCCGATTATCCGATCACTGTTCATAAGTCACTGGCCTTGACATATTATTATTATTATTATTATTTCTTTATTCAGGATAACAACAGCACAATAATAAAAAAATTACAAAGATGCAAAGTTTACATGGTTGAGGGCCAATTATAGTTATCCACAAAATTACTTAAATTAAGTATGAGCTAGAATTTAAAAAAATACTATTTTGATGAATTTAAGGTAAGTAGGTACTTAAGTCATAAACAGAACAATAAAAATACTAGTAAAGTATCAGATAACCCAACATACAAACCGATTAAAGTTATTAGTAAGATTACTTACAAACCTACTGCCCCATTCACAGCAGCATCCAAGCCATGTCAAACCCAAACACTGCTCTGCCCCCGTTACACAAATGGCTTTTCCAGTTTGAGCAAAAGAGACAAAACAATGTCTAGGCCAAACACAACACAAATATCCCCATGAACTAGGCAGCTTGTTGCGACCCAGTACCGGATCGCCGAACCCGCCGGCCCAGCACGATCGCCCAACGTATACAGATACAGGGCCCGCAGCAATGGCAATCCTTCGCAAACCGGCCATGCACACGACAGCCGCCAGCGCGCTCGGCCAACGGACTCGCCGAACCAGCACTGGGTACTTTACAATAAATTACAATACTACAATACTGATAATGTTGTGGTGAGTTAAAAAACACTTCAATATAGGTAATATTAACAAATCAGATAAAAAAACCTATTTTAGCAACCATTAAAGATTACAAAATCTAGTTGAGAGTTAATTTTAACAAATTACAATACTTATAAATTTGTGGTGAATTAGGATCAGTAAAATAAAAACTATAGTACTGAATCAGATACCACTTCGTCCAATAATAACAATGACATCCTAATTCTTTAGGTGTATTTTAAAATATATGTAATTAAATATAAATAATAGCAATAATAATTTTTAAATAATTTTTAAACTTTCATGGTCATTAATACTGCAAACACTACGAAAAGAGGGACTCGGCCCACCATGGCCCGACCCGCTGCAGATCCCCCGACACCCCAGCAACCGTGCCGAAACTTCGGGGACCACAAAACAAATTAGAACATGGAAAAAATCCCGCCCCTCGCAATATCTACAATAAGAATGATAGATTGAATTATATAAATACAATATATATAATTATGTATATGTATAATCTGAACACATTATACCCCATTACACGCGAGCACAACTAATGCAAAAGCTGGACTCGCGGCCACCCGGGAGGCCGCCGGGTCGCCCGCACGCCCGAGATGTCCAGAGCCCGGCCGCAACATATCTCCCGCAAACACGGGAGTCATGATACGGCCCCGCCACTGACACAACCGCCCGTGCGGGCGGCCCGCACGAGATACCCGGACCGCCGCGATGCCAGGATGTGTGAAACCTTGCGGGAAAGCCCACTACGACATGACTCAATGGCACAATAAAATATGAATAAAAACAAAAGCAAAATACAGTTCATACAAAAATGCTGTGATCTCCGCGAGTGCCATGCTGCGGCCACACCAATGTTTCGCCAATTATTATTCGTCGTACTATAGGTGCTGGTTCGACGCAAATATAACTGCGGCATCAGCCTTTATGCCGGCTGTAAACGCAGGCCCAACCATCGGCCAACACATCGCACACTGACACCCCCGAAAGAACCCCTCCAAAACATGTTCGTTCAAGAGTGCCAATGCACGACGCACCGGCCGACGGCCGGGCCAACGTGTACAGCGGCCTTTACATATTTGTAAGACGATTGTAAATATGTTTCAAACGACTATTTAGAACCAAAAAACGGATCGACACCAGAAAATTTATCGTTATATTTACTAACTAAGCGGGTGAGAGCATCCGCTTTTATGCCGGCTGTATATGCCGGCCCAACCAATATGCAATTATATTGCATATTGAAGTTCAGTAACCTGGTTTTCTAACGTTTCGCAAAAAATGCAAACGATAATTACGTTCAACGATAAAACGTTTTGACTATTTATCTACTTATTACTAAGTTTGTAAAATAAATACTTTTTGATAAAGTATAACAAAATTATTAATTAATTTTAAAGTTATAATTGAACATAAATGCTTTAGTTCGTCACAGACTTTTACAAGTTCTCGTATAAGTAGATTTCAAACAGTTTGCGGGCAGTACTTTCTATGAACTGGGACTGCTTCTTACTGAAAATAATTCACATAAGTGACTAAGCTAAAAAACAGCTATGTACTCTAAAGTATTATGCTTATTATGATGTGTCGATTTTCAATAGTTTGCGGACAGTACGTTTTTTTTCGAACTGGGACTGTCTCTTACGAAATTTAATTGCATACCTAAGGTTAAGCAATACATAATCTCAAATAATGATAACATAATCATCATTATATTATACACTGCAGTCACTGGGTCCTACAAATAGTACAACGGGACTGTTATAATAAGGTACTACTAAGTGTTGTTTGCGGACAGTACGTGTTGTTATAACTGGGGACTGTCTCTTACAATATTATACTGACATGCTAAAATTGTATGAACATGAGGCTTACTCTGTCCCTTACATACGACCAAGAGGTCATAGTTGACCTCGACGCACCATGTTCTAAGGGTTAACCTGAAGAACAATTAGAACAAGTGCTAGAACCAATCCCCAGTACATCCCAGTCCGAAAACATTACAAATATACAGGATGGTCATTCGTCGGCCGAGGCTCCGAAGCGTGATCTACTTTCAGATCAAACGTCTGCTCTTGAAATAGAGAACATACAGTTAGATGGTGAAGTATTAGAAATATTAGGAGTAGTAAATAAATTGAGCATTCTGGCTCACTACGTAAATAATAGCAAAGCATGTTTTCCCGTCATTAAATGAATTGAGCATTCTGGCTCACTACAAATCGCGACTCCCGAACGCAATTCGTAGTGAGCTAGAATGCTCAATTCATTTAATGACGGGAAAACATGCTTTGCTATTATTAACGTAGTGAGCTAGAATGCTCAATTCATTTAATGACGGGAAAACATGCTTTGCTATTATTTACTTAAATATCAGGTTCATTGGTAAATTATATTTAGTGACCCCTATCAGACTTGAGATTATTCAAATATTTCTATTTTGTAGTAAAGCAATTTGTACACCAAAACCGCCTTAAAAAAACATAAAAAAAGTAAGAAATAATCCCTCACCAAATAAATAACGTAAGTACTTTAAACTCGGGCGTGAAAAGATTGATTATGATATGAACGCAGTGTACCAAACGACAGACGCCGACGATCGTTTCCAAATAGAAATTTTAGGTAAGTACACAACTTAAAAATAAATATCATCTGACGTCCGTTTTTAATTTTTACTTTATAATAACAATAAATACCTACTACGTTGTTAAATATGAGTGCAGGGGGCCGATTCTCACGCAATCGAGAAAAGTTCACATTTATATGCTCGAAATTCAAATATAACACAGTTTGTGTATTGTCAGAATTTCACAATCGAAAAAGTTCGATCAAAAACCAGTTGAACGCAACGAGTGGTACAGACCAATAGATGTTCGTATACGAACTTAGCTGTCAAAATTAATTTCATGTGGGACAGTTTAATTTGTTGGAAACGTTGTAACTTTCAATAGAAACCACAAACAAAATGTTCGTATACGAATTACCTTACTGAAAAAATTCGAATGCGTGAGAATCGGGCCCCTGAAGTGCTGTTTATTACGGATAAACTTTTAAAAAATATATAAAACGTACCTGTGTAACGTAATTAGGGAAACCGTCATGGAAGAATTATTTCGAAATAATTTACGTTATTTTGTATTGCGTAGTAACAAGCATAGTCACTATTTACTTACCGATATTTCTTCCATCAGTCTTCTTGTTAAACATAATGTATGAATAACTAAAAATAACCCAACTTTTTAAAATCCATTAGCATTATTTTTGCAAATGCTTAGAAATATGTATGAAATGAAATAAGCTTATTATTTTAAAAAAATTAACGGATCTTGCAATCACAAATTATCACTCGCGGTTTTAAAGAACCGACACACACACTCCATAATTCATGTCATGACAAGCCCGTGCTTGTTGGTGACTAAAAAATAATATAATATTTTAAATCTAATGGTCACCAGGTATCAACTACACCTAGAGCTAAGCTTTATTCGCTCTCTATAGCACACGAAACAATATAGCAATTCATACTCAACAGCGCGATAAAAGCTTACTATGTGCGATGTGACTTATATCAACCAAACTGCTTACGGTAGAATAATGCGAACGGATATCAAATGTCTGTACGTATTTCCCATGCACAATAAAACGATTGGCATGCAATTTTTAACCGACTTCACGACTTTAAATAAAAGAATGAGGTTCAAAATCTAAATAATGTTAAATTTGTGTATTTCTTTAGTTAAAAAAGTAACTTTGAAGTACATAACTTATTGCTGATATATATTTCAAAGTGAAGATCACGTTTTGATAAATAAATAAAAAACATAAGCATGACGGGGTTTGAACCATACTCATTAGTTACGGATTTTTCACCATTCCACGATAATTTGGTTTTATAAGATAACTAAATACAATTTAAATACGTTGCAATATTTAAATACTAAAATATAATTTATTTATTTAAATACAATTTATAAACAATAAAATTTTGCGTTCATAGTTATTATTGTTATTTGGAGAGAGGAATGCCAACGAAGCCGGGTGATCAGTTTTCCTAGCCGAAACCATTTCACCCAGTTCCCCAATCCTACTAATATTATAAATGCGAAAGTTTGTGAGTATGGATGTATGGATGTGTCTTACTCTTTCATGTAAAAAACTACTAAGGGAATTGGTTGAAATTTGGCACACAGATAGTAGATGGCCTGGATTAAAACATTGGATATTTTTATCCCGATATTCCACGGGAACGGGAAGCGCGGGCGGCCGCTAGTACCTACTACATATGTTCATAGTTAGTTTACAGATTATTTATTATCATTATATTCTGGTATCTCTATCTAGTAGTATTTTTACCTTTTTCTATGAACTTTTTATAAAAATATTTTCAGATAGTTTTATGCTTTGAATACCTATATTTATTCTTTTCTATCAATAAAAAACCCTAATTATCGATGAAAGCATACGATTTCCTTGAAGTACCAATTTATCGCTGTTGGGTTACGGTACCCTAATATTATCGAACTTTGGACTGTCATAAAATTTTCACACGGAGCGGGTAACGCTTTGTAATATGAAAACAGTGTATGTTGCAATCATTTTAAATTAATTTAACAATAAATTTGTTATTTGATAGAATTGTTTGTCGGTAATTATTGCTGATTTTAATTTTTATGTATGTGTGTGTGTTCTCACACACTGCTTTTCCAGTGTGGATATTGTGAAAATTTCAATATAAATAGTTCCCCCGAATTCATTAAATTAATATCGTTCTACTCTTCACCGATAACTATTGCTGCCAGCAGTGTACTACATCCGTCAGCATTGTCCTACACATCAAGTGCATCGACATAATGTTCGTGAGTTTTAAATTTTGTTTATTTAAATTTAATTTTTTATTACTGACGACCTCAGTCGTCGAGTTGTGTGCGCACCGGTTTTCAAGGTCCCGGGTTCGATCCCCGTTCGGGTAAATATTGATAACGAACTTTTCAATATTTCCTCGAGTCTGGGTGTATGTTGTTTATTTAAATTTTATTTTTTATTACTGATGACCTCAGTCGTCGAGTTGTGTGCGCACCGGTTTTCAAGGTCCCGGGTTCGATCCCCGTTCGGGTAAATATTGATAACGAACTTTTCAATATTTCCTCGAGTCTGGGTGTATGTTGTTTATTTAAATTTTATTTTTTATTACTGATGACCTCAGTCGTCGAGTGGTGTGCGCACCGGTTTTCAAGGTCCCGGGTTCGATCCCCGTTCGGGTAAATATTGATAACGAACTTTTCTATATTTCCTCGGGTCTGGGTGTATGTGGTAATACCAGTCGTTGTTTCCAATTTCCATAACGCTAGTGGTGGTATTGGAACAATGCATTTGATGGTATCCAATATTTTTATTTATTGTTTGTACCTATTTTCATGGTCATACATGTCATGTGCAATCAAACAAAACTAATTCCCAATTTTTCTATAAAGGTCTGAAACACAGTATAAAAAACGCCTCGCCGCCTCCGCCTCGCCGCCTCCGCCGCCGCCGCCGCCGCCGCAGCTGATCTGGACTCGGACTGCGAGCAAACAACCGAGTTTGAGGATGAACCCAGGTGATTATGATTTTCTCATTTGCTCTATACTTATTCTCGATCTTGAGTTAAGTTTGTCCCAAAATATAGTAAAATAAAAACAACATTGTTTATTCTCATAGTGACGTGTCAGCGGTTGCACAGTATTACACATTATTTTCTGTCTGAACAATCTGTTTTTTTTCTTTTACAGCCCTCCAAAGAAGTCGCGTAAAGTGACGAAATTGACGACAAAAAAGGAATCGTCGAAAAGGAAGACTATTAGGTATGTACTGCATTAAATCTGGCTATCTTGGGATTTTATATTATTTGTATGCATTCACAATGCAATTTTGTAAGTATACGAAAAAATTTCATTGTGAATTGATCTGGCTATCTTATTATATTTTCTACAAGAAATGAATTGATGTGTGATAGAATAGTTTATATTATTATCTGACAACCGATTTGGCGCAGGGGTCAACTACCTGCCTTCTGCGCCAGAGGTCTTGGGTTCGATTCCCGAACAAGAAAAATATTTGTGTGCATGAACATGTCTATTTGTCTTGGTCTGGGTGTTTTCTATGTATATTAAGTATGTATTTACAAACAAAAAAATATTTAAGTATATATTTATCCGTTATCAAGTTCACGTAGACACAGTTTCTTAAGAAAATAATTACGGGCTTAGATAATTGGTGTGATTGTAAGAAAATATTTGTTTGTTTATTTGTTTATCACTACATAGTATAAAACAAAGTCGCTTTCTCTGTCCCTATGTCCCTTTGTATGCTTAAATCTTTGAAACTACGCAACGGATTTTGATGCGTTTTTTTTAATAGATAGAGTGATTCAAGAGGAAGGTTTATATGTACTTTTTATCCCGATATTCCCACGGGAACGGGAACCACGCGGGTGAAACCGCGGGCGGCCGCTAGTAAGTAATAAAAAAGTGATATGTGATATTAATTATTATCCAAGAAAACTTTAAAATACTATAACTCAAAACTATTGCCTCGTCCGAAATGGTTATTTTACATTGTTTTAATTTGTACCTAATTCATAATTGTTTCAGTGAACCTGTTGCGAAAGCGACCGGGGTCACGCCGAACACGATAGTGACCGACCTCTTCGGCGACGACGGCGGCGAGCCGGAGAGCAAGTCCGCCAACAGTAGCCCCCTGTGGTCCTCCTTGTCTCGGCGGGTTGCGGGCGGCGTGTTGCGACAGGTGGAGCTGGTGCCTGTCGGTGACATATTTTTCGATGTCCGGGTGTATAACACTGCGGACATCGTAGACCTCTGCCCTCGTGAGCGCGCCGATAAGTGGAGTGCCAATCTCCGCCTTCGAGTCTCACCGGAGGACCCGTTGTGGGGTAAAGTAAAAAATCTTTGCGCCGAGGCAAAGAAAAGGTTCACCAAGGAGGCCAAATACTATGGTGATAAGGTTATAAAGTAGTTAACCGTCCAAAGTTTTTTTTTTTAATGGGCACAATTTTTAATTTTTATATTTAGGATTTTATAGATTACGTATAAAAGTTAAGAGTTTTATATGTAGTGTAGCTGAAAATGTAAATTGATTTTTTTTTTTTCATTTAATACCATTTTTAGCTGATAATATAACAATTAACCATGGATAAAACAATCTACTGCACATTTTGTGAGGAATCGATTAAAAGTAAAGCTTTCCCAGGTCACTTGCGCAGCATTAAACATAAAAACAATAGCGCAGTAGATTTCGATACGGGTATAGAAAAAATTAATTCTGCATTTCGTGGACGTATAGCCTCATATCGCATACGCGCCGAGCGCGAACGCCAGGTAGACGATGTTGATGTAGCGGCTACTGACCCGGCGCACTATTTGCGTTGCGTTGCAGCTAAGTTGCAAACGCTAATAGATTCTACATTGTCTAAACATATCAATGTGAAAGCGAACTTTGAATTATTCGCTAAAGTAATTTTACCTAAAGACGATTCCATGGAAATTAAGTCGTTTGCCAACGAAAATATTTGTGTACATCAAAGTTATAGTTTTGATGATTTATTAGATAAAATATCCGAAATCATTTGTAAAAAAATAGATGAGTTTCAGGAAAAAGGGAGCGGGTGGTCAATATTAGATATTTTATATTTAGAAATTAATATTAACAAATATACGCCTTTGAAAGGATCGTGTTACCTAAAATGACCGAACAAAATTAATGCAAAACATGCTTGCGTAAATATTAAAAATAATGACGAATATTGCTTTGCGTGGACCATTATAGCAGCATTGCACCCTGCCAAAAAGAATGGTTGTCGAGTGTCTTCATACCCTCACTTTAGTACCGCGTTGAATTTAAAGAATATGTCGTTTCCAGTTTCTTTTACTGATATAAAATTATTTGAAAGGAATAATGAAAATATAAGTGTAAACATATATGGCTTGGACAATAAAAACAATATTACAGGTCCATTATACAAAACCAGTTCTCGAAAAAAATGTCACGTTAACATGCTTTTATTGCAGGATGGTCGTAAGTCTCATTATTGTCTTATAAAAGATCTTTCGAGATTAGTAAGAAGTCAAGTGACCAGACACCATGGTAAGGTATTTTTTGTGATGATTGTTTATTGTTTTTCAACTCGAGCATAAAATATGAAAATCATGATTGTGGTGAGGTCACGACTATTTTGCCAGAAATGGGTACATTGCTACAGTTTAAAAATATTCAATGCAAGCAATTCATACCTTTCGTTATATATGCAGACTTCGAAACATTATTGCAACCATGTTTTGAAAGTCAAGGACAACACACGACAAACACTCAACGTCACATTCCGGCTGCGTTTGCATATTATATTGTTTGTAACTACGATAGTTCTCTCAACCGTCTGGTTAATTATCGCGGTCCTGACTGTGCATCAAAATTTATTCATTGCTTAGAAAGAGACGTAAAAAGAATTTGTAGTATCATTCAGTCGGCTTCAGATAACCCTGCACCTATAATTTGGAATGAGAATGAGGCACATAGTTTTGAGCGTGCAGAGTATTGTTATTTATGTTCCAATTTATTAATTCACGATAAAGTGAAAGACCACTGCCACTTCACTGGGGTTTACCGTGGTGCTAGTCATTCATTTTGCAATCGTAGGTTTCAAATTCCTAAATTCATTCCTATCTTTTTCCATAACTTGTCTGGTTACGATTGCCATTTGTTTATTCGTGAGCTAAGTAGTATTCCCGGGTCAATAAAAGTTATACCGAAAAACAAAGAAAATTATATTTCTTTTACTAAGTTTTTTCAACTTTCAAAAGATAATTTCGCTGCGGTACGTTTTGTTGATTCGTTTAAATTTTTGGGAACTAGTCTAGAACAGTTAGCTAAAAATCTAAAACATAGTGACTTTATTCATTTGCGTGGAAACTGTAGCAATGATGAACAATTTTCATTATTATGTCGGAAAGGAATATACCCGTATGAATATGTACTAATTGGAATGTATATAACGAAACTAGTTTGCCATTGAAACAACATTTTTACAGTAGTCTTACCGGTAAATCAATTAGCTTATCTGATTATGAACACGCAACAACTGTATGGCAAGCTTTTTCCATCAAAAACTTAGGAGAGTACACAGACTTATATGTCAAAAGCGACGTATTGTTATTAGCTGATATATTTGAAAAGTTCCGCATAACTTGTAAGAAAAACTATGATTTGGATCCAGCTTTCTATCTTACGGCTCCAAGCCTTAGCTTTGATGCGATGCTTTTGAAAACTAAAGTAAAGTTAGAACTTTTATCAGACTTAGAAATACTACGTATGATACAAAATGGTATTCGGGGAGGTATTTGTTTATGTTCAAAAAGATATGCACGATCTAATAACAAATATCAGCATGATTTTGATTCATCGCAACCTGATAATTATTCAGTGTATATGGATTGTAATAATTTGTATGGCTATGCTATGTGTAGTCATTTGCCATATGCTGATTTTAAATTATTAAATGAAGAGGAATGCAGTCAGCTTAACATATTAAATATTCCCGACGATAGTGATTACGGATACATTCTGGAAGTAGATCTCGTATACCCGGAAAGCTTACATGATGTGCATAACGACCTTCCATTTTGTGCTCAAAACTTTATACCACCCGGCTCAAGACAAAAAAAGCTTATACCAAATCTATTTGATAAATTTAATTATGTCATCCATTATGCTCACTTAAAAACATGTATTGCTCATGGACTACGGCTAAAGAAAATTCATAAAGCAATAACATTTAAACAAAGTGCATATTTAAAAGAATATATTGATTTGAATACGACACTGAGACAACAGTCCGATTCTGCTTTTGAGCAAGATTTTTTCAAACTTCTGAATAACAGTATATTCGGTAAAACGTTGGAAGATACTGAACGAAGAGTTGATGTAAAACTTATTAGTACGTGGAGTGACGATCGCAATAAGACAAACAAACATCACTGCGCTGAGCAATTGATAGCTCGTCCTAATTTTCATAGTTCAACTATTTTTGACGAAAATTTAGTGGCAATACAATTAAAACGAGAAAAAGTACTTTTGAATAAACCCATATACATCGGATTTTCAGTATTAGAAATATCAAAAAGTCATATGTATAATTTCCATTACTCGGTTATGAAAAATTTCTATAATGAAAAATTGGAGTTGTGTTACACAGACACTGATAGTTTGCTTTACTCTATACAAACGGAAGACTTTTATCAAGACTTAAAACAACATTTTATGAATTATTTTGACACGAGTAATTATTGTAAAAATAACTGCTTTGATGTCGTACCTCAAAACAAGAAAGTCCCTGGTTTGTTTAAAGACGAATTAGGCGGTAAACTTTTATTGGAATTTGTTGGATTGCGATCTAAATTGTACAGCATCAGCGTCTTTGCTGAGTTGGCTTTAAGAAAGGTCATGTTGTGGCTAACGAGAAATGTACTGACCTTAAATCTTAATAAGACTAAATTTGTCACTTTTGCCCCCACGCGCTCTTCTCAGCCAGATACAGTGTTTACTTTAACTGCACATAACTGTAACGAAACCTCTAACAATCCCTGTACCTGTGCTTCTATATCACGCACACATAGTATTAGATACCTAGGTGTTATGGTTGATAGTCTAATGTCATGGACCGAACACATTCATTCTGTCGCAGTTCGTATTAGAAAGCTTGTTTTTGTATTTAGCAAGTTAAGAGCTATTCTCGATCCTGCTACCCTTAGGACAGCATACTTTGCACTCGCCCAGTCTATTATGTCGTACTGCATTACGGTTTGGGGTGGTTCTGGAAAGACCATTATGTTGGAACTTGAAAGGACGCAAAGGGCCATCTTGAAAGTTATGGCCTTTAAGCCAAGAAGGTTCCCAACTACCCTACTATACAACTATTGGGAAGTTCTCTCTATCCGCAAACTATTCATACTGAATGTAGTGTTACGTAAACATATGCTCATATCATATGACCCATCAATTTTAGCTAACGTAAGAAGAAAAGATAAAGTCTGTCAAATACTAAGATCTCGGTTAGTATTAGTGAAGCATCACTTTAGCTTCATATCTCCTATTTTGTATAATAAAGTGAATAGAATACTCAATGTTTATCCTCTAACAAAGTATAAATGTAAAACGATATTGAGTGAGTGGCTCCTTGGCCTTGACTACGATACAGCAGAGTCATTAGTTAAATAATCTTTGCATTCTAGCACAAACAAACACACACAACACGCACGCACACAAACACACACACACACACACACACACACACACACGCATTCACACAACACAAACACACACACATATACCATATTATGTTTTTCTTTTGTTACCTACTTTAGCCGTAAGCACAGAATATTAATTAATACAAGTACTTACCTTAAGTATGGTTAAAATCATGTCTGTAACGCCTGTCTAATTTGAGGTGGGCGCTAATAACTGTCACTCAGTCTTATGACTACAACGGTTATTAACGCAAAACTGTTTTTGTATACCTACATGTCATGATTTAAAATAAACTTTTATTATTATTATTATTATTAGAACGAGTGAGCATGAGGTTAAAAAGGCCAAAGGGGTTAAAAAGCCTATAACTAAAAAATTAAATTTTTTAGATTATGTAAATGTTCTTTCAACCGTACACGACTTAAGAGCTACAAATGTTCTTTTTAAAAGCATAAAACACCAAATTTTTACCAGGGAACAGAACAAAGTGGCATTGTCTAGGAAAGATAATAAACGATACATTATGGGGAATAACGTGGTAACCAAATCATGGGGACATTATTCTATATCAGTATAAATAAATCCTCACATTGCAGTTTGCAGTAGATGGTTTCACTGTGGATAGTTTTTATTATAATTTCATTATAAGTTAATAATTTACCTGATATGTATAAGTAATATATATATATATATAACATAAGTAGTGCAAGTATTTGTAATGTCTGTGTGTTCGCTATATTTTTTATTATATAAAATGTAAGACAAGAATAATATTCTTTTCTTTTATTTTTTTTATTTGTGTTTTTACCTTAAAAAGCGTTATTATGTAAATGGTTTTACTGTGGATAGATTTTATTATAATTTTATTTTAAAATATATAAAAAAACATAGTGTAAGTATTTGTAGTGTGTTAGCTGTATTTTTTTTTCTTTAATTTTTAAGACAAAACTAATATTTAATTTTGTAATGTTTAAAATTGATTGGAATTTGTATTTTTTCTTTTATTTTTACATGTGTTTTTTACCTTAATAAAAAATGTGTTCATTATATTTGTTGTTTGATTTTTTCATTACAAAAAACCTCTTTAAAATAAAAATCAATAATATGTAGGTAGCAAATTCAGATATTAGCGAAGAACAAGTTTAAACTTGTTTCACTTACTCATACTTTGTAACGAAACCTGAATAAAGACACCTGAAAAAGATCAAATGACCTGTAGAAATAACTTATCTGTGGTGTTTTATTTCAATAATACTTCGCCGTAAAAATAGTAAACATGTTCGAACATGTTTTATTTCTCAGTATTATTCAGTCGTGTAAGCAAGTTCACGCGTAGAAGGTCCAATTACATTTGTTTATCACTAACTCACAACATGTCGTGACTTGCCGTTCACATGGATTTGATATGTTAGCAAATTATTTAAATAAAGCTAGGTCTGTTCGTAATGTATTTTCATATCAACACAGCTCTTAGTTGACAACGCTTGTACCCAGTGACTATGGTAAGTGAAATATAATATTTATCTTGCGGTAAATGTACTTTGTGGACTATTGGGTGTGAATATTGTTATACAACCATCTAATTTATATTATTTTTATTTTTGATTTCAGGAAACACCACCCCCATCGCCCGTCTATCAACCAGAGGAAGTTCACCTACAACCATCAATCAGCTATCAAGACGCTCAAGACCCACTCGAAGGATTTGACGAGGCGGGTCCATTTCACTTCAATATCATCAGCGAGGGAACTTCGGCGCACAATAAGAACCAGATAAAGACTAATGAGACCAAAACAAGAAGACACAAAAGGAAGAGGTGTTTTCTCAAGCACTTCCACAACGACCAGCAGTCCTTTGTGCTTAAAAGTGCGCCGAAGAAAGGGCGCTATTTGATCAAGATCCAGATTGTGGACTTGGAATCAAAAGCGCCCGATCCCGAAGAAGACAACACCATGGTGTGCGCGCAGTACATCGTGGAAGACGACCTTGATCCAATTATGGACCAAACGGAGGGTTTGATCAGCAACGTCTCTAAAAAACTATGTGGATACAGCTATAGCTGCTTTTGATGCGACTATTGTCACATATTTTTTTTCAACATTAAAGTTCTCTAGAAGGTGATACACATAAACATTCATGTCTATGTGGAATCCTACAGAGATACATTTACTTTGTAAATATTATAACTTTATTCTATGTACTGTAAATGTAATTAATGTAATTTTAGTATATTTTTTTTTTATAATTTCTATAATATAAGCAGTCATGTTAAATTATAATATGTACTGTAAATGTAACGTAATGTAATTTTAATTAAATATTTTTTTTATAATTTGTATAATATAAGTAGTAATGTTAAGTTTATATTGCAAAAATGTAAATATTTTTATAATTAAATAAACAATAATTTAATAATAACTTTGTTTTTTTATTTCTTTTTTCAAATCTCTTAATATTATTTAGGCTAATAAATAAAACAATGGATTTTTATACATAAGCAATTTATTCAGACAGTGAAATATTATTTTCTAGAATCCATTTCTTAATACATATTACATTTTTTAATGCACAATATTTTATGTGGTTAAAACAATTATAGGAAAACATATCTTTACAGTAAAGTTTACTTAGAGTTTCTAAATTAGGTATACCTTTGTTACTTATATCTAAAACACTGTCATGTCCACACAATTCTCGAACCCACTTAACTTTTTCTTCACCTTTTACTATTATTTTGTGTTTATTTAAGTAAGGTTTAATAAGTCTTCTGAATTCCCTGTAATCAATATATCCCTCGCTCCATCGATATCCTCGATTTCTCTCAATCCACCATACATGTTTTCTTTCTTCAAGTGTCAGAGTAGAAAATGGGTAAGGAGGTTTTATCAAAAAAATTTGAGTATGTTCTGACGTGCCTATGACTAATTCTTTCAATATAAATTTATTTTTTAAATCTTTAAACCCTTGTACGTCCACGACTATTGTATTGATATTCATGATATTTTCTTTACGATATTGCTTAAAGGTTTATACTCAAATATACAATCGTTCAGAATCAAACAGTAAGCAGCGGTCTGATCAGGTATTTCTTGATCAGCTTCGATTTCTACTCGCACGTCAATCGATCCCTTTAAAGCTTCATGTTGGCGAGAACAGTCAATCACGAATAAGGGAGCAGTTTCTTTAAATTCTTTTATACTCAACAACGGTTCAGCTCGACGTCCGTGATAAGACTGCTGGAACCTAACGTATTGTTCGTATATTAAAGTATATTTGTTGTCAGCAAAACTAATGTTCAGACTTTCATATGGGTAATATGAAGAATTTAGAAAAACTTTAACATCACGTATATGACAATGGTCAAACTCTGACATTGACGATGTTGCATTATGTTTACGGTTCGTTTGAAAAGCAATTACGACGAATCGTGGTTTCCCTATCTGCGAGGATGTTTTAATAGACCAGGTATGTTTACGTGTTTTGGGAAGTAATGGATACTCATAGCTTATTTCATTTCATACATATTTCTAAGCATTTGCAAAAATAATGCTAATGGATTTTAAAAAGTTGGGTTATTTTTAGTTATTCATACATTATGTTTAACAAGAAGACTGATGGAAGAAATATCGGTAAGTAAATAGTGACTATGCTTGTTACTACGCAATACAAAATAACGTAAATTATTTCGAAATAATTCTTCCATGACGGTTTCCCTAATTACGTTACACAGGTACGTTTTATATATTTTTTAAAAGGTTATCCGTAATAAACAGCACTTCAGGGGCCCGATTCTCACGCATTCGAATTTTTTCAGTAAGGTAATTCGTATACGAACATTTTGTTTGTGGTTTCTATTGAAAGTTACAACGTTTCCAACAAATTAAACTGTCCCACATGAAATTAATTTTGACAGCTAAGTTCGTATACGAACATCTATTGGTCTGTATCACTCGTTGCGTTCAACTGGTTTTTGATCGAACTTTTTCGATTGTGAAATTCTGACAATACACAAACTGTGTTATATTTGAATTTCGAGCATATAAATGTGAACTTTTCTCGATTGCGTGAGAATCGGCCCCCTGCACTCATATTTAACAACGTAGTAGGTATTTATTATTATTTTATAAAGTAAAAATTAAAAACGGACGTCAGATATTTATTTTTAAGTTGTGTACTTACCTAAAATTTCTATTTGGAAACGATCGTCGGCGTCTGTCGTTTGGTACACTGCGTTCATATCATAATCAATCTTTTCACGCCCGAGTTTAAAGTACTTACGTTATTTATTTGGTAAGGGATTATTTCTTACTTTTTTTATGTTTTTTTAAGGCGGTTTTGGTGTACAAATTGCTTTACTACAAAATAGAAATATTTGAATAATCTCAAGTCTGATAGGGGTCACTAAATATAATTTACCAATGAACCTGATATTTAAGTAAATAATAGCAAAGCATGTTTTCCCGTCATTAAATAAATTGAGCATTCTGGCTCACTACAAATCGCGAGTCGCGATTAGTAGTGAGCCAGAATGCTCAATTCATTTAATGACGGGAAAACATGCTTTGCTATTATTTACGTAGTGAGCCAGAATGCTCAATTTATTTACTACTATTAGGTACTGACCCTACTTCAGTCAGGAGTGCTGGAGTTTTCCAGCACCGGGTCACAAGTTCACAACAGGTATTAACAAAGAATTGCGTAAAGAACTCATAAGTACATGACCCCAGAAAATTGCAAATTGATTGACCCACCTGAGCCTGATCGTAAGATTAAAGCAGCTGTTTCAGATATTATTGCTAAACGCAATAAGGCCATTCAACTGAAACAGAAGGAATCGACTGCTGGAAACACTTTGTCTGGTAAAATCTATACTATTATATTGTCTGCAAATGAGAAAAATACAGCCTTGCTAAAAACACTTATGGATTTGCCAAAAATTATCTGTGATTGTCAACATTCTAATTCCATTTACATTTTTTTTTCTGAATGCCGTGAAAGATCTAAGGGATTTTCTTCAAAATATTACAATTGATAAACAATTATTCGGCAAAAACTTAAGGGAAACCATATAATCAGCTAAAGCTATTAACAAGTCTGGCACAGACCCAAAGCAATCAACGACACAAAAGTTTCCTAATAAGAAGCCAAGCTCTAATCCATACAGTTCTTCGCGAAATTTAAACTGGAAGGGTCCGGGTCCTAGTCGCAGGCCGACGGGCCCTCCCAGGACGAACGAGCCTGCAACGACTTCGACGCGTAGACGGCTCATCAACTTATCGAAGCAGTCGCAGTATCCGTGGCAGAGACAGAACAACAGCCGACGTTAAATACGTTAACGCATGCAGGTCGTTTATCATTATTCTATAAAGAATTTTTAATGACTACCAAGGACCCACTGGTTCTTTTTCATATAAAGGGATATAAGATTCCCTTCAATCGAAAACCGATGCAACCTGTATCACCGTCAACCCGAAAATGTAGTGAAAAGGAAAAGGCTCTTTTCATACACGGAATAAAAAATTTGCTGTCTCTGCAATTTCAGAGATAACTGATCTGATTAATATCAATCAACTATTTTTTAGTGCCCAAGCCAAATGGGAAGATGCGCTACATCTTAAACTTATCACTAAATAAATTTATTGAAACAAGTCATTTAAAACTGGAGGATTTAAGAACAGTTATAAAATTGATATCGCGAGATTGTAACCGTGCACAGTAGACCTGAAAGACGCATACTTTTTGTTAAAAATTCACAAGGAAGACCGAAAATATGTAAGATAGCAATTTGATCAAAAAACATATGAATTTAATGTCTTATTATTTGGCTTAAACACAGCTCCTTTGGTTTTCACTAAAGTCATCATGAAACCGGTCATGAAATTCTTAAGATGATGTAGTTACCTGTTAACAATATATTTGGATGACCTCTGTCTAATATAAGGGTCTTAAAACTTACAAGATACCGTAAAGTTGCTTACAAGCTTAGGTTTCATTATAAATACCGATAAAAGTAATTTTATACCTTCTCAGTCTTGTAAGTTCTTTGGATATAGTTTAGACTAAAAGAAATTCTTGGTCACTTTGCCAAAATTAAATTTGCAATACAAAAGTTTTCTAACTTAAAAAGGTGTAAAATTTGAGAATTTGTTAGTTTTATTGGACTGTTAATATCCGCCTGTCCCGCCGTGAAATGCAGCTGGTTGTATACAAAATTATTTGAAATATTTATAATAAGTACATGGATATACCTTGGAACAGGATTTCTATTGGTGGAGCCGCACCAAAATAAAAATAGACAAGTATGACCTGGAAGTTTTTTCAGGTGCCTCAACTACGGGGTGGGGAATTGTATGTGGAGACGACAGAGCTAGTGGTTTATGGAGTGTAAAAGAAAGTAGCAGACAATAAATTATTTAGGAATTCTTGCTGCGTTTATTGGTTTAAGATATTAACTGGCAAGTACTTCTACGAATTGACAATACCACGGTAATTTCCTTCGTAAACCGTATGGGTGATATACACTCCCCACACCTGACAGAGATCGCAAAAGACCTCTGGCAATGGCGTAAACGTAAAAATCTTTACGTTTTTGCATCTCATATTCGATCTTCAGATAAAACTATGCAGGCAGACCAAGAATGGCAGCTAGCTGATTATGCCTTTCAACAAATTGTTGAAAACTTTCATAGGCCTGACATTGATACGCTAGTGGTTGAAATAATAAATGTCCAAGATATACAGGGTAAATTTTTTATCAGTGCACAAATTTTTAAGATCGACTCAGAATCGGTAAGTGAACAACTTTCTCCTAGAAACATGGGTCGAAATACGACAAAAATTTTTGGACTTCCCATACTAAATAAATCACGTGATCAGTCCAATTTGTATGAAGAATCAAAAAATTTTTGTCATATTTCGACCTATGTTTCTTGGAGAAAGTTGTTCACTTACCGATTCCGAGGCGATCTTATAAATTTGTGCACTGATAAAAAATTTACCCTGTATATCATGGCATAAGGATCCGGATGCATACGCCGTAAATGTTTTTTTCAGTGTCGTGGTCGAAATTCAATTTTTATGTTTTTCCTCCTTTCACAATGATTCTTAAATGTTTAAGTAAGATTATCTCTGACAATGCCACAGATATACTCAATAGTTGTTCCATTTCGGTCCACATAACCGTGGTATCCACTATTTAAGAGTCTTTTAATAAGTAAACAATTCGTTTTCAAAGCAGATTCAAACCTAATTTTATCTACAAATTTCAGCCGCAAACAAATGCGCAACTCCATTACCCTGGTGATGGCGATGATACGAAGAGGCGTCAAACAATTCTCTCTGGAAGTCATGCTTAACTCCCTTTTGGATAACTCGTATAAACAATACGAAGTTTGCTATTAAAAGTGGTTTATTTATTGTCAACAAAATAAACTAAACTTATACGAAAGTATCAATTCCCGATAAATACACCATTTTTTGCATCTGCTTTTAACAGTGGCGCTCAGTATGGCACAATTAACTGTTATCATTCTGCTTTGGCTTTAATAACTAAAATTAATATCTCACAAAATCAAGAAATAAAAAGATTTATTAAAGGAGTTTTTTGTACCAGACCTCCACCCCCTAAATTTAATAAAGTCTGGAATATAGCACAGGTTTTAAATTGTCTTGAAAAGTGGTTTGCTAATGAAAGTTAGAATCTGGAAAATATATAAATAATTAAAAAAAAAAAAAAAAATCTTTATTAGCCATTGTCACAGCCCATAGGGTACGACGAACCCTTTCAAGAGTTAATATTTGTAATATTGAAAAGTCTTCTTTTGCAATTAAAATCAAAATTCCCCATTCTCATAAAGACATCTAGTGTTGGCGTAGCTCAACCATTGCTCGTTATACCATTCTATAACGAAAAGCCAAGTATTTGTCCTGCAAGAGTTTTGATTACTTACCTTGAAATGACAATGTCACGCTGTCCTGATTCCGACAATTTATTTATTAGTTACTGAAAGCCATATAAGCCTGTTACGTCACAAACCTTATTCAAAGGGATAAAAAATACGTAACATTTAAGTGGAATTGATATTTTTACGTTCACTGCGCATAATACCCGGTATACTGCTACGTCAGCTGCGCAAAATTTAGGTTTCAGCATAGACCAGATTATAAAACTGCAGGTTGGTTTTCAGAATCACATACGTTTGCCAAATTTTATAACAGGCTAGTAAACAGCAACTGTGATAAAAAATTTGGCACCACTGTTTTATCAAAATATTTTTCGTTTATTTCATAAGCGAGGTTGATTTTTTATGTAAAACATAATACATTTTTATTGCTTTTTGTTTCTATGTTGAGAAAATAAAGAAGCAAGCTATGTTATAATTTCAATCTATATTATTCAGTAGCCTATTACAAATTTTGCATATTTTTCGAACACTTAGTCTCTAAACGTCTACAAGTGTTAAATCAAGCTAATCTTGAGGACGAAGCATGAAGTATAATTAGAGATTAAACGAACTTACCTGAAGTGAAGTTCTATCTTAATTATACGAAGGCTTTGTCCTGGTCAGTTGAACATTTGTTTCTACTATGGTTGAAATAAGTACCTACTAATGTTTATAAAAGAATATGAGAATTCATACACTTACATTTATTTCTATTGATTCATTATCAGATAAATCTATTTCTTTTGAATGATTAATACTATGTGTGTTGTGAGTTTACTGCTTGCAGATACCAATTGTAGCATCCAGTAGGTACTTATCATGAGCTAGCATCAAGTTAAGATAATATTGAGTATCCCGCTACCCTTGAACGTACGAACCAACACAGCATACATACATACTGGAGGTAGCAGAGTGTACGTGCTGTAGTAATGAGAGGAGATAATATGATACTGAAGGTGCAGATCACAGGGTGATCGTTGTTGTGATGATGGTGATCATCGTGGGCTGTGGTTGTAAGTCGGATATTGAGACTAGTGGATCGCTGATACTGGAGTTGAATTATATTGAAGTATATATCATTGTCATGTATCTTATCTCATTTTACTAATTTATTTATTTATTTATTTATTTTATTTAGAAAGATGTACAAAACAGGTTACAGCCAATTAAAGAAAACATACACAACTAATATTATGATTGCAAAAGTTTGTATGTTTGTTCCCCAATCACGGTTATCGGCTGGACGGATCTTTGGAATCTCTTGTCTCTAGAATAGCATATTGACGACTTTTGACCCCGAGAAGATAATACCTATGAAATTGCCGTTTTGTATGGAGATTTCTGTAATTATTTTTTTTCCATACTAACGTTTTTGTTATTATTTAACGACTAATATTATGTAAATTTACAAAATTTTACACACGTATTTATGGACATTTTAACTACTAAATGACACATTCGTTAAGAGAAAATTTTTTTTTTTCACTAAGTTACAACTAATAAAGTACGAAATTCTGGAAACAAAAATAGTCGTAACTTTCGGAATAAGTTTTTTCTATGTTAATAATCAAATATCGTGGTTATTAAATTATCAAAAGTTGCTCGATACGGTCTTAATGTAACGCAATATTAAAGAAATTATATATTTCTAATATTATAAAAGTTATTAAGTTATATGTACAAAAGAAAAAAACGGCAATTTCATATGTAAAGACCTATTATTTTATTCCCACGGGAAATCATCGTGTAGTTAAATCGCTTGGGTGAAAAGCTGTTCATGATTTTATTTGTCCTATTTCTACCCATGGTAATCTACTTCTTCATATCCCAATTATAATTAATAAATCTATTTTCACTAATATTATTCATAGTAATATGAATATTTGTTGATAAGAATGCAGGTGGATGCTCGTATGAGGATACCTTGTAGACATTTTTAAGTTTTGATATTAAATTGCGAACTTGTTTAAAATCATTAACTTATTCATTTTTAATTTATAATGGATCAAGTTTTCTGAAATAAATGATTAATAAAAAATAATTAGAAATGATAATAATATGATCTTTTGATTTTCATGTACGGAATGGAACCATGTATTGTACTATTCTAACAGAGGCAAAGAATAGATGCATTTAAGATTGGTGCTGGAGAAGAATGCTCTGGAAACCTTGGACAACTGGTTGACAAGTTGAAAAAGCAAATTGTTGCTGTGACGGTTCAAATTGTACCTACGGCATCTTCATTATTAATGTAACTTCCTTGTAAGAATATTTAATTTAATTGGTAATAATGCCTATTACGAACATGCCTTTAAATAATTCCTTTAGTTGTCCTAATTCATATCTTGATTTAATACAAATTGTGCACTAATGGTAAATACGTATCTATAACTTGGTTTGTTACTCATATCTGGGTAAAAATTGGTAACTGTGCAGGGGCCTACAGTTGTTGTTGTAAGGACTTAACTATGTCAAACATAGGGATAGTTAAATTTATCTAATATTAGGTATTTGATCCTTTCATGACTCTTAGTTTCTTTTTCCACTATTTGAGTGAAGTGATAAGGGTTTCTAGTTATCTGGCTAAAGTTAAATTCTGTACCTACCTATTTCTAGTATAACATTATTAGAGATTTTGCTTCTGGCATCATCTAATATTCTTGAATGTAGCTCTTGGCAATGCATTGATGTAAACTAGTACCAAGCTAATCCATTTTTCATTGATTACCCATGACTAATGCTTATAGATTATTACCAGACTTTACTTTAATCATTCCATATACTTACACATGATTATGTATTATGTAACAAGTATAGTTTCAAAATAAGTTTTCAAAGTAATAATAGTCGCTTGTTAACGAATGTCATGATTATGTTATTTTATACATTGATTCGAATAGTTATAGAATAGTTTGTTGTTGATAATTTATTTTATTTGATTATGTATTAATTTACTAAAACAATATTATTACGATAATATTTATATATATTTCTAATATTTCTAAACAAGTCATCGGCGTCGTTAAAAGTTTATTGTTGAGCATTGGTAATATAATGTATTTGTTTCAATTATGTTTTAACTTAAGGTTTTTGTCACTCTAAGATTAACCTAAATAGGTACATAGTTGTAAGACTTTACTATTGAGAATAGTTGTGTATCAGTATATTAGCTGTATACTTACCTACCTAATTAATTGATTCTAAATATTTTTTTATATGTGCGTCGGGAGACAGCACGTTATCAGATGGCCGAATGTCATGATTTTAGAAGGTTTTTCATATTTTTAAAAGGCAACACTGGTAATGCCGTCTCTTGCCGCCATTTTGTTAAGTTTAATAGGCTAATCTGTGGTAAATTCGGTGGGGATAACTTGAGCCCGACTAACGAGAAAAGAGAGATCATTCTTCAAACGTCGACTGTATCGATATTTTCCTATATGTATCTATATTGTTATACCTGTACTATGCCTGTACCTGTAAGTTGGATCAATAATTATATGAGTGTTATCTGGAGTCTGCGTTTTCTTCATAATTGAGAGATAGCGGACCACGGTATGGTATAAGAAACTTTTTAGGCGACTCTTGAACGTTAGCGTATTAAATTCGTATGTAATGCTGGCCTACCTACACATAAACCACCGAAGCTTTCGCAAATCTTTGGTGGTTGAGTTGTTGGAGCGCCACAACACATATAAAAGGCGCATGATACAAACCGAGCAGTCTAGGCTGCACATTCCACATTTATTTGAATCCACCGAGACAGGATCCCGCCGTCTCGGGCGCAAGTGTGCTGTTTGCTCGAAACGCACAACGTCATACTGTGGAATGTGTCACGGTAAGCCTTTGTGCGTTCCGTCATGCTTTTCACGGTATCACACTTCAGAGTAAAAATATTTTTATTTCTTTTTTAACACACCCAAACACAATATATAAGAATTAATAGACTAACATTCAAGACAAGTTTAAAATTTATTATTAATACTATTATTATCTCCTTTATTACCTACATTTAAAATACATACAAAATAATATTTCTCAATATTACATTTTTAAATGTATAACACAAAAAAATATAACTTTTGTGATGACGAATAACTACCGAAGGTTTATCATAAAGGATGGCACATTGGATATTTGCCGAGCGTGCCATCGTCCGGGTGAATCCCTTAGACATATAAGCTCCGATTGTTCTCGTCTCGCAAACGGCGAATATTTGCAGACATAACCAAGTGGCCAGGATAATACACTAACAACTTACAGTTTTGTGGCACCCGAGGTGCTACTGGGGTGGCACGAGGTGCTACTGGGGTGGCACGAGGTGCTACGAGGTGTACTACAGGTATGGACCAGAACAGGTTCTTGATAATAGCCATGCCACATTGTATTGGGATCGATCTATCATTACAGACAGGACAATATTGTAGGTACAAATCGTTCTACCACTTCAAATCTGCTTATATTTAGTGACTTTATAACGTCTAAAATGGATGCAGGTGAGGATGTTCATGCGATATTCACTGACTATTCTAAGTGCTTTGATCGCATAGATCACTCACTTTTGTTGGAAAAGCTTTTTTATGCCGGAATTCACGGAAACTTATTTAGATGGTTTACCTCCTACATACTAAACCGGTCCCAATCTGTAGCTATAAATGGTTACTCGTCATCATGGAATGTGGTACCCTCAGGGGTCCCTCAGGGTTCCATTCTTGGACCACTTTTATTTGTTATATTTATTAACGACGTGTCTAACTGTTTTAAATACTCAGAAATTCTTTTATTTGCAGATGATATGAAAATTTATAAAGCAATAAAAAATGAATCGGATTGCCGTTTATTACAAGACGACCTAATTAGATTTGAGAATTATTGTGGTTTAAATAAACTCGATCTCAATATTAGTAAATGTTATTCAATGTTCTTTTCTCGGAAACGATCCAAACTTGAATTCAACTATAGGTTAAATAATCATGATCTTTGTAATGTTACTCACATGCGTGATCTTGGTATTATCCAAGACTCTAAGTTATTGTTTGACCAACAAATTGACCACATTGTTAAGAAAGCATCTAAAGCGCTAGGGTTTCTGATGAGAACTTGTTCTCAGTTTAAAAAAGCTAAAACAATCAAAGTCATACATATAACATATATAACATATTGCTCTCTTGTGCGGAGTATTCTGGAATACAATTCGCAAATTTGGAATCCACATTATTCTATTTACATAAATCGGTTGGAATCAATACAGAAAAAAATTATGAAGTATTTGGAATTTAAAACTAGAGTCTACGACAAAAGTTACAAAGACAAATGTGCTAGACATCACTTGCTTCCTTTAAAAGTTCGTCGGGACCTTTCAGATTTGTCATATCTTTCTAAAATATTAAAAGGCAAAGTAGACTCGAGTCTACTTCTGGAGCGTGTCAAGTTGAATGTACCCAGCAGCTCCACTACGCGTAGGAAGTTAAGGCTGCATGTTCCTCGGGTGCGCACTAACTACCGGCAGTACAGCTACCTGACTCGCTCATGTCGTTTGTTCAATTCTGTCAGCGATGACATTGACATAGATTTGTTCTGTGATAGCACTGTTGCCCTGAAGCGAGCACTGGCGACTAAACTTCTTGCTGGTTATGGTGATGATATTTAGCATAAATTTCAATCTTTCTTTGATTATCATAATATAAAGTTAATTATATTTTTTTTTTGTTTGTTTATCCTAAAAAGGTATTGGCATGAAAGTAGCTTAATTAAATTTTAGTTAATTATGTAAAAGTATTATATAAAAAAAAAACTATATGTGGAAACTTGTAAAATAGCTTTTGATTATTTATCCACTCAATGGTTCCTTGCCTCCCAGAGGCAAGTATTTTTACCCGCCCCAATGGTTCCTTGCCTCCTGGAGGCAAGCTGACAGCTAATTAAAATACTTTAATTAATTGTGTCAAATCACTCTCTGCTCCTATCCAACTTATAGTAATCTTAATCTAGACACCTTATTTTAATCGTAGAACAAGAAATTGGTCCAATTTAATAAAAATTTGGCGTATTATATTCGATTGAAGTTCGCCGACTTGCTTGCCTTCAGGAGGCAAGGAACCATTGCGTGGTTTAGGCAATGTTAGCTAAGTATGGAAAAATAAAATAAAAAAATATAATTAAATATATTGTACTAAATATGTTGCAATACATTAATATATACTTCTCGTGCCCTCAATACCCATAAAAAGTATATATTTAAAATTTATCTACTTTCAAAAAAGAAGTCGATACGAAATCGATCCATACTTTTGTAGCCCGTAAGGGTGATTCTTTACTTACATTTTTATATCTTTAATTAAACAATATTTTTCTACAAGAGAGTTATCTTTTTTTTACTTTTATCTAATAACAACATTGTAAACTATTATTTAAACCCAAATTGGTCTGTAATAATTGTTTATTTATTAGTATTTATTGCATGTTTTAAAAAGAAATCGGTAAAACATTTCCTTTTCTGCAACTTCAACTCGCTGTTTCTAATTAAATCGTAATAAAAATCCATCTACAAATCATACAATCTTATTGCAAATTTAACTAGCATTATAAATCAATAATTAGTTTTTATTAAATCCTTCTAGTTTTTGAGTAAAACTTAATTTAAAGCCGAGCGAGCGAAGCGGAGCGGAGCGGAGCTGTGCTGAGGAACCATTGCCCCGTAAGCATATTTAAGCGTGCGTAACCATTGAGTGGTTATTTATAAATATTTATGTAAAATGTAAGCAGTCAGTTTTCCTTAACAAATAAAAAAAAAAAAAAAAAGTAATAAGCCCGATATTGTATTGATAGATATGTAGACATGAACGCTTACCGACAGGACTATTGTAGTTAATAAGCCCGATATTGTATTGATAGATAGACATGAACGCACTATTTTCTGGATACCAGGAAAGAAATCGCGATGAGTTACAAACGGAGAAATGACCGCGACGATCGCCGTCCACCTCCCCCAACCTTTCAACGACAACCATATTCAAGAGGCACATGGCGCGAGCCCCCTCGAGAATGAGATGAGCGGTCACCCCAGCCGCAAGGAAAGAAGAAGACACGACCACCAAGTCAGAGAGCACGAGATTCCGCCAGACAGGATTTGTTCAGAGAGAACAATCCAAAATTGAAACAAGCACTAGCCGACATAGAAGATAAAATTAATAAGACCCTGTATTTCGGTTTTGGTGATGCGCTGACAGCGGAGAAACAAGTTGACTTTTCTATACAGAAGACCGCAGCAGTCGCTCCTGTCACAACACGTGGTGTGGGATTTTACACACAGTGGTTATATAAAAAGATTTAAGAATTGTACGGGCGCCGGCCCGACCGTATACAAGAGTGCAGTCCTTATGCATTCTATCGTGTCACCCTTGCCCAATTTGAATATAGACTCCTGAGCGGAAGATCGTCTCAGGTAAATACTTTAGAAATTGATGCTGGAGCTTGCTACCGTCCACGCCTCACTATTGAGGAACGAGAATTAATTAAACCCAACCTAACCCAACCCAACCTAACGTATGACGCAATCTAACCTAACAACCCCCCAATAAATTTTTTCCACCCTTGTGAAATTATTTCAGGCAATGTTTCATCCCTTTTTTATTTTTTATTTTTTGTGTTCTATACGTTCCCATATTTTTCTCAACTCTTTTTTTTTCCCGGGGTTGAAGGGCACCACTTAAAGCCCATTAGGCCAATTTAGGTTTTTTTATTTTTTTATTTTGCCTATGTCACTGACGTACGTCACCAATCCGGCGTTAGAACTGCTCCATTACTCCTCTAACACACTATTTGACGGCTCCGTCCGTCTCGTGGGCCCCCTACCAGAGCCTATTAATATCACCTACACACCTACATACCTACCTAACCTAACCTGACCATTTTGGACGGATGTTCTGACTCCGTGACCTTTAAGTCGTTCCGGCCCTTGAATTCTATTTTTAGCTTGACCGCTTTTCACCCCTTAGGTCGTCGCCTCCGTCTGCTACCGGACCGGTTCGGGCGCAATTATGGTATCCGTCGGTATCTGAGAACGACTCGGAGGAATCTCCACCTGTTCGACGCCGCCGCCTTCGTTACAGCACCTCCGACGCGCTAAAGTCACCACCGGAGCAGCACTACAAGAAAGCTCTCGTGACTCTGAAGGCTCAACTCAACACCGAGTCTCGGGAGTGGCGTGATCTCCAGAAATTCATGAAGAACACAAAATTGTTGTTTGGCGATACAGAGCCAATAATTTATAGCAATAAAATAGCCTTTAAATGACATATTCTTTTTACCGACTTCCAAAAAAAGGAGGGAGGTACCCAATTCAACCCGTATTTTTTTTTGTTTGATGTATGTATACCGATTACTCTGGCGTTAGTGATCCGATTTTAATACTTGTTTTTGTTCGATTGGGTACACTTTCGATTTGGTCCCATATAAGTTTCATTAAGATCCGATGACAATCTTCGGAGATATGGGGCCTGCCCCCTGATTCACGAACCGTTAGAAACGCTCCCGACAGCGTAATGTGTGCCCTGTCTCTGTATTTCACTATAGAATAGACAAAGACAAAGCACAGAATTCGAATCCGATTCCGTTTCCGACGGTTGTCGAGAACATCGAAATGGCCGAGATTGACCAAGAAGCTGATAGTTTCAGTACGGACACAACATCGACAGAGAGTACCGGCGGCTGGTTCCTCTCATGGTTAAGGAGGTGGTGCTGCTGTGTCAAATAGGTAAAATATGCAGCCATAAACAATATCCCATTAATGCCGCACATCCGGTCTCTATCCGCCAGTTGCAGACAGCTCCATTGAAGTAAATACTTCATTAAATCTATTGTGAATCATGGGGCAGTCATGGGAGTCATGAACAGACGCCGCCGCACCTTGCGTTACTCCCTCGCCTCGCCGCTGGTTACAGCGGATGCTGTGATGGAGATACAGTGAGTGCTATTTTTAAGTTGTGATTGTGTGGACGTTTTTAAAGACTTTAAGTTTGCTTTAATATTTATTTAGTTTAAGTTAACATTGTAACATGTTGTAATGTCGTGTTTCGGAACGCCATTACATGTCCAATTTTTTAATAGACATTGTTCACTTGACAGCTGCGTTTACACGTCGCCGCCGTGTGAATGCGCCGTCCGCGTTTTTTTGCATCCTCATCAATATAAGGTTTGGCTGTAAGATGATTATCCTACGCCTCGACCAAAGAGGTGAACATTTTTGTAGTTTGACGTTTAGACTGACAGCTCTTTCATTTTGCTATTTTTCTTCCGCCGCTGTTAGCAATGGCGAATTTATAATTTTTCTAATCTAATCCCACCCGTGGGAGCCGTTGTTTAAAAGGGCTTAAAAAGGCTTCTAAATGCCTAACCCTTTAATCGTTTGGTGAGTAAAGGCGTATTTCCACGATTTCAGAAAACACGTTTCTTGTTGGAATTATCAAGATTAACCACTTGCTTTTTTTTACAGTGACGACTTATAATGATTTGGTTTTGTGATGAACTGACCATCGATATGATGGGCACATCTATCTAGGCCCAGGATTTTAATGAGAGACGGTAAGTTTCTTACTTTCGCAGAACCACGCGTGATTTAGCGTTCGATCTTGTTGAGCCGGACATGGTAATAATTGTATGTTTTTTTTCAGCACTTCGCGTCTCTCAATTTTTCTCCATTTATCTCGATTACCTCTCAGCTACAACTCAAGTACTCCTCTGCGTTTTGCCTTATTTTGGATTGGGACTTCGCCCGGCGGAATTGTTGCTATGCTGACGTGATGATATTTAGAGGTATTTAGATGGCCTCAAATAAGGTTGGTTTTCCCTTATGTTACTATTAATTTAAAGAAATGCGGTGCTATATTCAACTATTAGTTTATCCTATATTCATCAATAATTTCCATTTCATGGATAGCCTATATTTAATGCTATGCGATATTCAATTATAAGTATATTCCACGGTAGTTTATCTTATATTCAACAATAGTTTCAACCATAAGTATATTCAACGGTACTTTATTATATTCCACGTTAGAATCTGTATTCCTCAATAATTATATTCCAATGTATCCCCGTTTAAAACTAGTATTATACTAGCCATTGTAAAATGTTCGAAATAGTAATAGTAGTTTCTGTTTAATTTTAAGTAAAAGGAAAGTTGGTTCAAAGGAGTTTAAATAAAAGAAAATGTTTTGGTAGCAACGCTTTTATTTTCAGCCACCTTGCCCTTAGAAAATAAAGTTTGATCTCTCCGCTGGATGTCCTGAGGCATTTCATTTAATTTATTACAATTCGTTGGAGACACAATCCAACGTGGCGCCCGAATTAATTTTATTTATTTAGAGGTAAACTCATAGATATACCATTGCCACCCACACTGTGGGGAGTAACGTTACAATGTAAGTATAAATTTTTGTAATAAAACTAATTTATCTTAACTAATTATTTTTTTAATGACCACTTCTTCTTTGTCCTTGCTGTTGGTGCGTTCTTTGTCCTTGCTGTTGTTGTGTTGCTGGTTAGTTTGGAATTACTCTTTCTATTTTTTGTTCTATTTCATCAACTTGTCTTATGACGTCTGCTGTTTTACGTTTCAATTCTCCTATTGCGTTATGTTCCGTTTGGGCCTTCTTTTCCAATTCTTTTTGTTTATTACCTATTGTTTCTATTTCTTGTTGGGCCTTTGTTTCCAGTTCTTTTGTTTTATTACTTAATGTTTCTATTTGTTGCTTTTCATAGTTTTGGTTTACTTCTAAGTTTTTTATTTCGTTTTCTTTAAACTTTTGGTTAGTTTCTAATAATGTATAGTCATGATCCTCTCCTACTGCTCTTCTACTTCTACAGTCGTTCTGCAGCTATTTCAATGGAAATAAAAATAAAAAGAAAGGAACTATTTATAGTTTTAAGAAATGAACAGTTTTACAAGTTTTACAATAAAAAATAGCTGATGTTATTTTGTGTCACTTTTCACAGTTTGTACTCGAAAAGACTGTCATATCAGTGAAACTAGGAAGGGATTCATTGTGATTTGTGGTTGGCTCCTTAAAAATATACTTGTGGGTAGTAAAATATCATTATAATTCATTTCTTAGCAATAAAATAAATAAAGTAATAGTTTTATAATTTTGTCGTCGTAAATCACGCTTTTGTTCTTATGTGCGGTGTAGTGAACTGAATATAGGTGTAACGACCAGTACAACCATAAACATCTTAGTCGACTCGCAATAAGCGTTTCTATAATACAAACCTATATTGGTGGTACGTAAAAAAATGTTGGACGATTCATAAGCATTAATAAAAATTTATGACTTTTTGACTTTTTATTGAATAAAGAAATTTTTGACTTTTTGATTATTATTATTAAAGAGTTAAGAGAGTGGACTGCAATAGTCTGATATAGAATAAAGAGTTGTAATAATTGTCCATCCAGACAGGAGCGGGAAAAGTAAGTAAGTAAGTAAAAATATAATAAATTAGTAGAGCCACAATGTAGACTTGGGTCTCTGTTTACAATGTGTTATAAACTTAATTTAAATTAGTTTATTTTCTTACACGGCTCCATCCCCTTTAAAGTGTCATTGCTTCTGTGGTACATAAAGCATTGTTGATGGGCTCCTTAGCTTTTTTTATTATTCTGTGTGATTATGCAAACAAATAAGTGGTTTTCTTATCCTATACCTAGGTGGTCAACAACAAAAGCGCGTTGGTGACATGTTTGCAGAAATTTTGGCAAACTCAGGCAGCAGTGTCTTGTAAGCAAAAGTAATTACAATGGCGACTCGAGAAACGGTGGGCAAGAAGCAGAAGGAATTATACCTGATAGTGATGGCTCTGAAATTCAACATGAAGGCATTCGTGTCTTTTCTAAAGAACAGCAAAAGGAACATATACTCAGTCTCATTCGAACAATTCAAATAGTATATGGGAATTAAGGTGAGATATTTTCAGATTGATTAAAGCTTCATCGAAGAGCATCGGAACTATGTCTTTAGTGACCAAATCTTGCATGGTTCTATTAAATGGAGCAGAGCTAGGGGCTTTTAACTTGACAAACAGATATATTGTTATAGAGAATCCTGTTTTTTTATGTTGAGAGTTTAAAGCTAGTGGAAGAGGAGTCCTCAGATGAGGAAAACATAGCAGCAGATTAATATAATAATCCACTGAATCATTCTAGATTATAAAAAGATGAGTTTCAGATGTTATCAAATTGAATTAGATATAAATATAAAATATGAAATTTAAGTAAGTGATTCCCAGGTGTATTTACAATTAAGAGTTAGAGAACTAACCCTATGGTTAAGAGTGGAAAATTATCAATTGAGCATGCTTATCAAAATCTGGATTTTAGGGGAAGGATTGTTCACGACATTTACGAACGTCCGGAACCTTCCGCAATGTCCAGATCTAGAAAGTTCTTATGGGACATCTTCATGGAGGACTATGGGGAACTGGAGGACGCGATGAACCTTTCCGAGCAGGAAGCCGATCTGGCCGTGCCCAAAAAATCTTCCTCGTCGCGGTTCACAACCAACACATTCACATCGTACACGACTGCTCGAACATCGGGAACATTTGCCAATGTGCACTCCTCAGAAAAATAGGAGAATTCAGAGTTCGAGATCGAGGCGATCGGAGTTGTTCCCAAGAAGAGAGTAAACGTACTCTCTTCTTATACGTTCCACCGAAGAGTACCTCGACAAATCACGGAAGAATACGATCAAGCAATCAGTGGAGTGATACTTACTCATCGATCGTGACATTCCGATATTAGTTCCAGGTTGCAGCGTGACCGAACGTGGTAAGAAAGAAAGACAATGGATCACGATCTATACAGGTTGAGATTGCGGAAAATGAACTTGGAAAACGCGATACTTAGTGCAGAAATTAAAGTGCTTAGATGTGTAAATATTGCTCACACTGGGTCCTGCCATTGCCGATTTAGATTGGAACTGGTAGAAGCGGAATTACGTAGGTCCAACGTTATGATCGACATGGAACTGATCCAACAATGACGGTAAAACAAAAACCTCTTTCACTACATCTCTTCCTTTTCGCAATACTATTTTTGTTTTGTTTTGTAGGCAAAGACTTTATCCGTAAGTTGAACTGAGATAAAAGTTAAGTAAAAAAAATAAATCCATAAAGTTGAAAAAAATTTTGTTGATACAATATTAATTTGTTCAAATAATAAAACTATAATGAATTCAACAAATGGATTTGGCTAACCATAAGACCATATAACATTAACATGTATGTTATGCATTACCTTATTGATTTATGATAATGGTGTTGACGTGGTCGGCACAAAAGTTTATAAAGAAAAACGTCAAGTTATGAAGTTAGTTTAAAGCCATCGCTTGAACGGAACACTTCATCCTAGAAAACTTACTTATTCAGTATGAATTTGTAGTGAAACATGTTCACGTCAAACATGAACGACAAAGTAAAGAGGCAGCTAAAAATCCTTTAATTTGGAGGCGGACGGGTCGGTGCAAATCATCGAGCAACAAGAGGAATTAAATACACAGGATATCTTCGACGGCGCGCCGAAGACTTGCGAAACCACTTCACCGTCTACCGAAAAAGATGCCGAAGTGGAAACAATGGCAAATACACAAGCCATATTAGAAGTGACTCCGAATGTGAGGAAAACGAAAAAAAGGGGGGAAAAAAGGAGAAATGTCGATAACGAGTCGGAGGAGAGTGGTGAGGAACAGCGCGTCGGTGATATGTTGAATAATATTTTTTTGTATACTATTTTATGGTTAAAACATTTCTTAATTTTGTATGTACTATTTTAATAATAATAAACTACATTTACGTCACGACAGTTATGTTATTTTTTAGCTTATTTATCATAGATAGTCTAAACACATAGTTAAGAAACCCCATTAGGACCCCATGGCAACAATCAATAATTTCGAGAATACTACGTAAGAAGGCTAATATGACGCAAGAGATTGCGCGACATTGGTAACTTATCTATGCATTAGAAATAGTTAATTAAAACTGCCATAAACTATATTAATTATGAGCTTTTTATGGGAATACGTGTCACCTGAGTTTTCATGGTACGTAATTTTATTAAGTTTCCCAATTCACCATGGTCATTACAATTTACGTAAGCATGGGTTGGGAATACGTGTAAAAACCATATATAAGGAGCTGCGACTCCAAACTAAAACATTCCGACTCTACCACTAGTTCGTGTGTCATACTTAACATTGTAATTCTGTACAATTAAAAGGTGATCAAGAAACTTCGGCTTTTACTTTAAAAACTGCTCATCATCATCGACCTGTCAGCGTCTCCAGAGGAAGAAACTTTACTGGCGCAGCCGGTAGGATCAGCGATAACTGTTGCAAAGGTATACTGAAACAGACAAGTAAGTGAAGACCCCGTATTTGTCTGAAGAGTTATTTTCCATCTCAACGGAAGGAAAGCTGATCAAAGACCGAACAAATAAATAAGTTTATTTTCTTAAAACTGAAAGACGCTGAAAGTCTGAAGAACGAGTCGGAATCGGGAGGCTCAATATACAAAGATTTTGTTTTCCTTCCTTAACAAAAATCCCTAATGATAGACATATGTGCTGATAGGGATTAGCTTTAAGTGATTTTTATATTTTATGTGTATACTTTTATATTTTGAGTCGACCTAAATATAATCTGCGAATTATAAAACTCTTATCACTTCGCGAATGTAATATTATATGCTGTGCAGCTACGGCTTAATGCATGTAAATAGATTATTCATGCTTTATAAAGCAATTGAATGAGAAAGCGCTAAAATTTTTGTGTTATCAAAGTAAATAAAAAGGGGAACTTTTACGCTTATTAACTCTAATTATTATATTAATTATAAAACTGAATGAGGTCAATCCTGTTAAAAGGAGCGGTCAAAATAAGAGGTTCTCTATGTATTCGAAGATTATTTTAAAAAATCATATATCTTCCAGTATATAAATACATTAAAGGAAGTATTGAGATTATTCACTATCAAAACTTTTTTTTTACTACAATAATAAAATAATAAAACAAGGAATAGAAAATGGACTTTTTGGCTCAAGCGGCAGGTGTAGCAGCAGGTCATGTTTTACAAGCAGCTGAAGGGAGAGCTAGTCAGGTATTAGAAACGGCTGGGGGTGTAGCTGGACAAGCTCTGGGAGCAGTTGGCTCAGCAGCTGGAAAAGTTTTAGAATCTGCGGTTATTTAGGGAATTAGTCGAGTACCTTTAAATAACCCTTTACCGTTAGCTGAACCATATGAAGGAGACATATATCCTTCTTATTCTCCCGTACAACTGCGAAACAATTACGAGGAATATGATAACCGAAACAATTATGAAAATAACGATGATAACGAAAATGAGAATCACGAGCCAAGACCAAGACCTTTATTACAGTTTGATAATTATATGGGTAAAAACCCTCTGCACGACCTGATCCCATTTTTCGCCGGAAATTCGAAACTGCTTAATTTTTATATAAGAAAATGCGATTATGTAACTTCCAATTATCCTTCGGACAAAATTTCCTATTTACTGCAAGTAATTAAAGTCCATTCGCTTAGATAGTGTCGCCCTTTGATCGCGCCGCCTTGGCACGTGCCGCTGCTTTTTTAAAGGATGCCGCCGCATAAACAAAAGAAGCCGCGTGCGGCGTACACCCGAAAATGGAATTGGATTTTGGGACTCGGCATTTATTAAATTATATTTTCTTAAATAATCTATGGTTATTATAAATACAGGTGGTAACGACGGTTATGACTCGTGACAATGCGAGCGATGATAAGTAATCATAATAAACATATAAAAAATTTATAATAATTATTATTATTTGTAAATCACTTATTTAACTTTCTTTTATATAAAAATATCCAAATTTTCATTAAAATTGACTTTAGTACTCAACTTGAGTGTATTATTTTATATCTGCATTTTATAGCAAGAGCCACAATGCCGTGCGGGTGTACCGACACTATCTAACCGAACGGACTTTACAAGCAAATTAACGGGTAAGGCCGCCGCGATAGTCAGTGAGAACGACTATGTTCTTTCGGATTGGAGTTCTATTAAGAAATTACTAATTCAACATTTTGGGAATGACAAATCAATGGATTGTCTCGTATTAGAATTAGAATCTATACAAATAAAGAATAACGAAAGTTACTTAGAATTTTGTGGACGCATACAGTCAGTGAGAAGTAATTTGTTCGCTAAAATATTAGCAAATTCTGAGGATAGACATAAATACATTAAAATGGAAATTTATAACCATACAGCCCTAAATGTTTTTCTTTATAACTTACCACAAGCATTACTTAGGAGTGTCAGGATCAAAAATCCCCATACCTTAGAGGACGCGTTACAGATTGTAATGGAGGAGGATAACTTTGAGAAAACATATAGAATGAAGCATGAATTAATTTCTTCAAAGGGAAGAAATTCAGCTATACAACCAAGACTACCTCAAAGAGGCGCAGCCTCACCCTCACGATCCTTCCCACCTGTACGAAATAATTTTAGATCCCAGGGACCAAATGCTTTCTGTAAGGCTCAATACCAAAGTTTTAGACCCCAAGGTCAAAACCCCATTAGAATGACGACAATACGTCCTTTTCCACGTGTTGAACAAAATAATTCAGTTGAACGACCAATGTCCAATAATTTTAGACCCAACTGGCAAACTAAACCTAGTTTTCAAAGACCAAATATTTAAAATACGGTAAATTATCATCAGACTTCAGAATCGCAGCCAGGAACATTTGGATTAAATCAATCAACCGAAACTAACTCTACTCTCAATAATACACCGAATTTTCAAATAAAAGCCTCAAAACTGGCACCGACGAAATGAATCCACAATTATCGCCATACATTTATATTAGATAAAAAGATAAAAGATAAAAATATTCTTTATTCACTTAGACATAACAAATATGTACTTATGAATCGTCAATATTTTCCTACCACCCATTCAAGACTTTTTTAACTGACAAGAAGAATGGGCGCAAGAAACTTGCCAGCGTTTCTTAGTTAGGTAACGACATTTACAAAAAAAAAAACATATCGTTACTAATACAACAATTGCTTAGTATAAAAATACATCATATTAAACAGTGATTATGTTATGTGTTACATCATGACCATGCATTGCGGTCATTCAAATAATCGTCTACTTTATAGTATCCTTTGCTCATCAGCGACTCTTTAATGTAACATTTAAATTTATGCAATGGTAGTTCAATTATATGCTGTGGAACTTTATTAAAAAAGGCTATGCTTTTCCCCAGAAATGAGGCTCTGGATTTTTCTAGCCTAAACTTGGGAACGACAAGTTTATCTTTATTTCTTGTGTTAAAGCGATGAATATCGCTCTGCTTTACAAATGTATTATAATACTTTTTTACATAAATTATATTTTCATAGATGTATTGTCCTGCAACAGTTAAAATGTTTATTTCTTTAAATAGATCTCTTAAAGAATCTCTCGATCGGAGGTTGTACATGGCGCGAATAGCCCTTTTTTGGAGCACGAATATACTGTGGATGTTAGCGGCTGAGCCCCACAACAAAAGGCCGTAGGACATAACACTATGAAAATAACTAAAATAGACTATTCTAGCCGTTTCAATATCGGTTAAGAGCCTTATTTTCTTAACTGCGAATGCGGCCGAACTGAGTCTACTCGCCAAGGCTTCGATATGAGGATCCCATTGTAGTCGCGAGTCTAATATAATACCTAGAAACTTTGTATTGTTAATGAATTCGACCATATCGCCGTCTAGTCTTATATGAAAATCAACTTGTCTTACATTAGGTAACGAAAATTTTAAACACTTAGTTTTCTTTGAGTTTAATGATAAATTATTACTATTAAACCAATGTGACACTTTTGAAAGAGCACTATTTACTTCGTCAGAACAGTCATCACCTCTATCTACTTTAAAGACTAGAGATGTATCATCGGCAAATAGCACCGTCTCACATAAATTCTTCGCGTAGTAAGGAAGGTCATTTATGTATATTAAAAACAACAGCGGGCCCAATATTGATCCTTGGGGTACGCCCATAGTAATGGGAGCTCCGGTAGACTCAGTTTTATTAATAACTACCTTCTGAGTTCTTTCATACAGATATGAATGCATAAGCCTTACTGACATTTCAGAAACACCATAATGTTTTAACTTCCTTAATAGTGTTTGGTGATCAACACAATCGAATGCCTTGGAAAGGTCACAAAAAATAGCGATTACATCCTGCTTGTCCTCCCAGGCATCAAGGCATATTCCCGACATAGACGCAAAAATTCTAATAGACACGGGAAGTACAAGATCCTTCATAAGTAATAAATTGGCTAACAATTATTATAATCATTTTAAAATTATACAATTATTTGATGTTACAAGCACGCATGGAACTAGCAATCATAATCTAGTAGTATTCATACCTATTTTCGACATATTTAAAATAAAGTTTATGTATAAATTTTATGTATATGATGTTGATAATACGTACGACGGTTTAATAGGAATCGATTTTTTAAATAAACTCAACGCGGTATTGAATATCCGAAAACAAATCTTAGTTACGCCACTAGTGAAAATACCTATTAAATATACTGAAAGTGAAAAGAGGCCTATTGTTACGTTAACAATTGAACCTCACAAAACACAAAAGGTCATTATACCAACCACCCTCACTCTCGGTGGAGGCATTTTAGCATCAGTTCAGTTTTACGACAAGGTAACTATGCCAAGTTCGTTCGTACATTGTAAGGACGGGTTCGCAGAAACAGTGATTGTAAATGAAACGAGCGAATACATAACCATAAACGTGTTAAGTCCATTCAAAATAATCAAGCGCGAAGATCCTCTGAGCGTCATACGCAGACATTTTCACCCCTGTAAAATAAACTACTTAAGAAGTCAAGAACAATTATTGGTTGAAAATTTACATAGAAAACTTAGAACTGACCATATGAGTAAAATCGAAAAAAATATAATTTTTCAAATTTGTCATGAATATAAAGATATATTTTAGCATGAGGACATTCCATTAACTTTTACACACGAAATAAAACACCGCATTAGAACTAAAGATGAAGTACCCATATACATAAAACCATATAGACAACCGCCATCACAAAATCAAGAAGTAAAGAATCAAATAGAGAAATTACTGAAAGACAATGTAATTAAACCGAGTTTTTCACCTTGGAGTGCACCAGTTCACTTAGTACCAAAGAAAATGGATGCCAGCGGTGAACAGAAGTTCCGTATGGTCATAGACTACCGAAAACTAAATGAAGTCACGTTGGACGATAAATATCCTATACCGAATATAAGTGATATTTTTGATAAACTAGGAAAGAGTTGCTATTTCACTACCCTAGATTTAGCTTCAGGATATCACCAAATTGAGGTAGATCCAATTGATCAACCGAAGACAGCTTTTAGCACTCAATTCGGACATTACGAATTTTTTAGAATGCCATTTGGACTTAAGACAGCACCAGCTACTTTCCAAAGAGCTATGGATAACATCTTAAAAGGTCTTCAAGGAGTAGACTGTCTAATATATCTAGACGACATAATAATCTTTTCTACAACACTAGAAGAACACGTACAAAAATTGAGAAAAGATTTGAAACCTTAAAAGGAGCCAATCTAAAAATTCAGTTAGCGAAATCCTAGTTCCTAAGAAAACAAGTACTTTATTTAGGACATGTAATCACAAAAGAAGGTCTTAAACGAAACGATGATAAAGTAACTGCAGTCCTGAAATTTCCTGTACCTAAAAATGTAAGAGACGTTAAGTCATTTCTAGGACTAGTAGGATACTATAGAAGATTTATCAAAGATTTTGCTAAGATTACAAAGCCCATGACCCAATTGTCAAAAAAGGATCAAAAGTTTGAAATCAATAAAGAATTTAGAGAAGCATTCGAATTGTGTAAAAGAATTCTAACAAATGCTCCACTCTTACAGTACCCAGATTTCGAAAAACCATTCATTTTAACTACTGACGCCTCTAACATAGCGTTAAGTATATTATAGCCCATAAGGACGATTTAGGGTTTTTTTTTATTTTTTTATTTGGCTTATGTCACTGACGTACGTCACCAATCCGGCGTTAGAATTGCTCCATCACTCCTCTAACACACTATTTGACGGCTCCAACCGTCTCGTGGGCCCCTTACCAGAGCCTATTAAGAACACCTACACAACTACACACCTACCTAACCTAACCTGACCATTTTGGACGGGTGTTCTGACTCCGTGACATTTTACTCAGTCTGGCCCTTGAATTCTATTTTTAGCTTGACCTCCTTTCACCCCGTAGGTCGTCGCCTCCGCTACCTGCAAGTCCACTTATGTGGATACCGGCCCGCCGCCCGGAGTCTGAACTGGTTCGATGAGTGAGGATTCCTTACCGATTCATCGACCTCGTTACTCTCCCGCCTCGCCGCCGTATCCACCTCCGCCGGTGGACCCTCTCGAAAATCAGTGAGTGTTAAAAGTTGTGATTGTGCGGACGAATTTAAAGACTGTAAGTTTTGTTTAATATTTTATTAAGTTTTGTTGTAAGTATACATATTTTTAATAAATCTAATTTATCTTAAGTAATTCTTTTTAATGACCACCTCTTCTTTGTCCTTGTTGTTGGTACGTTCTTTGTCCTTGCTGCTGTTGTTGTGTTCCTGGTTGGTTTGGAATTACTTTTTTTATTTTTTGTTCAATTTCATCAACTTGTTTCATGACGTCTGCTGTTTTACGTTTCAATTCTCCTATTGCGTTGTGTTCCGTTTGGGCCTTCTTTTCCAATTCTTTTTGTTTATTACTTATTGTTTCTATTTCTTGTTGCGCCTTTGTTTCCAATTGTTTTTGTTTATAACTTACTGTTTCTATTTCTTGTTGCGCCTTTGTTTCCAGTTCCTTTGTTTTATTACTTAATGTTTCTATTCGTTGCTTTTCATATGTTTGGTTTGCTTCTATTTTTGGTCGGTTTCTAATAATGTATAGTCATGGTTGTCTCCTACTTCTCTTCTACTTCTACTTGCTATTTCTGTATCTTCACTAATTGGTTCCGCTTGATGTTCTATTGGTGTTGCAATTAAATCTGTTATTGGTTGATGTCCCAATATTAATCCAGATTGGTAATGGTCACTTACTCTGTATCCCATTACAAATGGATTTGGTTGTGGATTTCTCATTGCCGTGTATAGTATGTTTTGTCCGTGTGACATTGCTTCTATTTCTATTCCTGTTTCTACCATTAATAATGGTATAATTCCAATTCCAACTGGCGGTGTAAATTGTAATTGTGGTACATTTTGCATTGAATTATATAGGTTATTGTCTACTGTTGCGAATTCGTTTTTTATTGGCCCTGCTGCCATATTATTTACTGCTGATTGTACTCCATCTCTTAGTACAACATTGTGTATTGGATCTTTTGATTTTAGATAATCGTAATTCAAGAATCTCCAAGCATTATTTTTCAAGTGGAATGTTCCATCTTTTGGAGTATGTGTTTTTTCGTAAATTTGTCCTATTGAATTTGTTGCGTTTAAGTATTTTGATGCACTTGCTATTAATGCTGGTAAGTATGAATATTGTTCTATGCTTTTTGTGTTACTTTCTCCCGTTTCTGTATTGTATATTCCATTATGATACCAATATTCCATTCTATTGTCTATAAATCTTCTTTGACAAGCTCCACTCTGCAGGTCCCCTGCTTACTTGTCTATGTTGTCCTTGTACTCCTAGTATTTTTAATGGTTTTCCATATAGTACTTCTGGTTGTATGTTATTTCCTAGTTTTACCATTCCGTGTCTTCCCATATTCCAATTGTAGTTTGTGAATTTGCATTTGCGTATGGTACATTTCCTGATGATGCCACAAATGGTGTTCTGTTTCCTAAGTTATATATTTTGATGTATGTTTTTTTTACTATCGCCGTGTGATTTGTTTCGATAATGTCGTCATATTCTTTGTGTGTTAAATACATATATGTCGGCGCCTGGCCGATATCAATAATTAGGTTCATAAAAACGTACAAGTTATTTTTATTTATTGCCTAAAATATTCGAGTGATACGTAATAGCTCTTGTTGGGTTTTAAGAGTCAAGTGTTAAAATATTGATTTGACGTTCTGGGAACAAACGGTGTTATAACACACTGAACGAGGTCGTGGGCCCGCAATTAATAGTGATTTATGAGACATTTATAAAAAACTAAGGGATGCGAACTTGATGCATCTGAGCCAGGAATCTTGGCATTCGGTTTACAGACGTTGCACGGTTAAAGCGTGGCTCACGAACTCGTTACTCGTTTCCTAATACCTAGTCTTAGAAAGAATGTTAATAGGATATCTAGATCGTCACTTAAATTCAGTGTTAATCGCAGTTACATTAGATTTGATTATTATCAACCCTCTTATTAAGCATTCGCTAGCGTTTCCCTTTGCCCACAATCATAAGCTCGTAATAAATAATGGTAACGCATCCTGATGCTGTTCACGAGCCTCACGCTGCGACATCAGAAGTTCGGATCACGCCTCGAGTGCTAAGTGTTGCAGGTCATTTAAAATGAACACTAGAAGTCTAGAAATGATCTGCTTGGGCAAGTTAGTTTTAACCGCTCATTAGTTGATTTATTTAGGTAGTTAAAGTGTAATTTGACAATAATTGAGCGGGATGTGTGTGTGTGCTATGTTTTATGAACAATTCTCCAAGAACGAGTGAAGCAGAGTTGAGCCTCAACTTGGTGAATACGGTCAGTCGTTCCATTTTTATGTTGGAGGTGTCCAATCTTTTTTTGCAGAGTGACTAAAATGTAGACACAAGTACTCAATAAAATATCGTGATAAAATGATTTGACAGATTTTGTGTTTACATTGTTAAATAACTGCCGGAGGTCCCGGGTTCGATTCCCAGTGGGCATGCTTTGGTGTTAAGTACTTGCTGATTAATTTACAAACTTAATTGAACTTTAAATTTTGAATTTACGAAAAATTATTGTAAACAATAATTTTCTTTTAAGGGGGGAGGAGTTAAGAAACCCCATTAGGACCCCATGGCAACAATCAATAATTTCGAGAATACTACGTAAGCAGGCTAATATGACGCAAGAGATTGCGCGACATTGGTAACTTATCTATGCATTAGAAATAGTTAATTAAAACTGCCATAAACTATATTAATTATGAGCTTTTTATGGGAATACGTGTCACCTGAGTTTTCATGGTACGTAATTTTATTAAGTTTCCCAATTCACCATGGTCATTACAATTTACGTAAGCATGGGTTGGGAATACGTGTAAAAACCATATATAAGGAGCTGCGACTCCAAACTAAAACATTCCGACTCTACCACCAGTTCGTGTGTCAAACTTAACATTGTAATTCAGTACAATTAAAAGGTGATCAAGAAACTTCGGCTTTTACTTTAAAAACTCCTCATCATCATCGACCTGTCAGCGTCTCCAGAGGAAGAAACTTTACTACATACATACTTTTAAAAACAAACAAATGGAATTGTATATAAGGACCAAATGTTGCAAGAGATTTCCACAGGGTTGGCAATTTTCCATTCTGACTCTACCTTATGTCTTCAGTATCCAAATGGAACACATTAATCAATCATGTTGAAATCCATAAACATGATTACTCTCCGATTTATAAGACATGCAATTTTATAATTGATGTGTAATCTAGCCACTCTTGTCTAGGATCTGGTTAGAATGCCAATTCATGTCAAGAAGGATGTCGGACGAAAAGTCTACACCGTTCCAACTTCTCAGGCCTCATGTGTTCTGATTCCTAACTTGTCTACAGACAAATGTTACCATAGGCAAATTTGCGTGTGGTATGGTATTACTGGGACTTTGTTCCGAGTGATAATTAATGTGATCTCATTTATGAATAACATTGAGAAAAAGTTGTTTTGTTTGAACATTCTGATATATCTGGAAATGCTATAGGTAGGTTTCCGACGGTTGTCGAGAACATCGAAATGGCTGAGATTGACCAAGAAGCTGATAGTTTCAGTACCGACACAACATCGACAGAGAGTACCGGCGGCTGGTTCCTCTCATGGTTAAGGAGGTGGTGCTGCTGTGTCAAATAGGTAAAATATGCAGCCATAAACAATATCCCATTAATGCCGCACATCCGGTCTCTATCCGCCAGTTGCAGACAGCTCCATTGAAGTAAATACTTCATTAAATCTATGTGAATCAGGGGGCAGTCATGGGAGTCATGAATTAAGTCGTCGCCTCCGCCTGCTACCGGACCGGTTCGGGCTCTATTATGGATCCCGTCGGTATCTGAGAGCGACGAATCTCCACCTGCCAGACGCCGCCGCACCTTGCGTTACTCCCCCGCCTCGCCTCCGCCGCTGGTTACAGCGGATGCTGTGATGGAGATACAGTGAGTGCTATTTTTAAGTTGTGATTGTGTGGACGTTTTCAAAGACTTTAAGTTTGCTTTAATTTTATTTAGTTTAAGTTAACATTGTAACATGTAAGTATACATTTTTGTAATAAAACTAATTTATCTTAACTATTTTTTTTAATGACCACTTCTTCTCTGTCCTTGCTGTTGGTGCGTTCTTTGTCCTTGCTGTTGTTGTGTTGCTGGTTGGTTTGGAATTAATCTTTTAATGAACAGTTTTACAAATTTTACAATGAAAAATAACATCAGCAAGAGTCACTTTTCACAGTTTGTACTCGAAAAGACTATATCAGTGAAACTAGGAAGGGATTCATTGTGATTTGTGGTTGGCTCCTTAAATATACTTGTGGGTAGTAAAATATCATTATAATTCATTTCTTAGCAATAAAATAAATAAAGTACTTAATAGTTTTATAATTTTGTCGTCGTAAATCACGTTTTTGTCCTTATGTGCGGTGTAGTGAACTGATTTTTTTTCTTTTTTTTATACTCTACGGGGTAGCACTTAGCCTTCATCACACCTGATGATAAGTAGTGATAAGGCTGAAGGTGGAAGCGCACTACTCCCGGAATCCTCAATCATTGAGGAGCTGGCTATCTTATCTCTAACTGCCGGAACACAATAATGCTGAAAACATCATTGTTATGGCGCCAGACTTAGATAAGATGGTGGTAGCTAGCCAGGCGGACTAAGAACAAGTCCTACCATCAACCAAATGAATTTGGTGTAACGACCAGTACAACCATAAACATCTTATTCGACTCGCAATAAGCGTTTCTATAATACAAACCTATATTGGTGGTACGTAAAAAAATGTTGGACAATTCATAAGCATTAATTTTATTTAATCTATATTTTGACTTTTTATTGAATAAAGAAATTTTTGACTTTTTGATTATTATTATTAAAGAGTTAAGAGAGTGGACTGCAATAGTCTGATATATAGAATAAAGAGTTGTAATAATTGTCCATCCAGACAGGAGCGGGAAAAGTAAGTAAGTAAGTAAAAGTATAATATATTAGTAGAGCCACAATGTAGACTTGGGTCTCTGTTTACAATGTGTTATTAACTTAATTTAAATTCGTTTATTTTCTTACACGGCTCCATCCCCTTTAAAGTGTCATTGCTTCTGTGGTACATAAAGGCATTGTTGATGGGCTCCTTAGCTTTTTTTATTATTCTGTGTGATTATGCAAACAAATAAGTGGTTTTCTTATCGTATACCTAGGTGGTTAACAACAACAGCGCGTTGGTGACATGTTTGCAGAAATTTTGACAAACTCAGACAACAGTGTCTTGTATGCAAAAGTAATTACAATGGCGACTCGAGAAACGGTGGGCAAGAAGCAGAAGAAATTATACCTGATAGTGATGGCTTTGAAATTCAACATGAAGGCATTCGTGTCTTTTCTAAAGAACAGCAAAAGGAACATATACTCAGTCTCATTCGAACAATTCAAATAGTATATGGGAATTGAGGTGAGATATTTTCAGATTGATTAAAGCTTCATCGAAGAGCATCGGAACTATCGGAACTATGTCTTTAGTGGCCAAATCTTGCATGGTTCTCTTAAATGGAGCAGAGCTAGGGGCTTTTAACTTGACAAACAGTTATATTGTTATAGATAATCCTATTCTTTTATGTTGGACCGAACTAGCAAAATATTCATCTCAGTTAATTGCTGCCATAGACAAATATAAAAAAAATAGGTGAAGATGCTCCCTATTGCAAACTCTTGTACCCAAGCAATCTCCTACCCGAATTTAACCGAAAAGGACTTAAAATCTTAGCTACTATAACTAAAAGAAATTGCAATAATAGAGGGAAAGAGACCTTAAAAAAATATGCTGGCACAGAGACAACTGCAGATGTTAAAGTCCTAGTAGAAAAAGCCTTCTTATTGGTTAAGGTAGCAGGAGGGGTCAAAACACTAACAACTGATGTGATAAGAAGGAATTATTTGGCGGATTCTGAAGACAACAAGATGATTCTGTCAGGCTTAAAATTTGGCGCTTATGTAGATAAGCTAGTGGAAGAGGAGTCCTCAGATGGGAAAACATAGCAGCAGATTAATATAATAATCCACTGAATCATTCTAGATTATATAAAGATGAGTTTCAGATGTTATCAAATTGAATTAGATATAAATATAAAATACTAGCTTTCCGCCCGCGGCTTCGCCCGCGTGGACTACACGACGTTATCCCGCGGATATTTTTCCGGGATAAAAAGTAAAGTAGCCTTTGTTCCTCTCCAGGCTGCAAAGTACCTGTATTCCAAGTTTCAGCCAAATCCGTTCAGCCGTTTTGGCGTGATTGAGTAACAAACATACAAACATCCAAACATCTAAATTTTCACATTTATAATATTAGTAGGATGAAATTTAAGTGAGTGATTCCCAGGTGTATTTACAATTAAGAGTTAGAGAACTAACCCTATGGTTAAGAGTGGAAAATTATCAATTGAGCATGCTTATCAAAAGCTGGATTTTAGGGGAAGGATTGTTCACGACATTTACGAACGTCCGGAACCTTCCGCAATGTCCAGATTTAGAAAGTTCTTATGGGACATCTTCATGGAGGACTATGGGGAGCTGGAGGACGCGATGAACCTTTCCGAGCAGGAAGCCGATCTGGCCGTGCCCAAATAATCTTCCTCGTCGCGGTTCACAACCAACACATCCACATCGTACACGACTGCTCGAACATCGGGATGTGCACTCCTCAGAAAAATAGGAGATTTCAGTGTTCGAGATCGAGGCGACCGGAGTTGTTCCCAAGAAGAGAGTAAACGTACTCTCTTCTTGTACGTTCCACCGAAGAGTACCTCGACAAATCACGGAAGAATACGATCAAGCAATCAGTGGAGTGATACTTACTCATCGATCGTGACATTCCGATATAAGTTCCAGGTTGCAGCGTGACCGAACGTGGTAAGAAAGAAAGACAATGGATCACGATCTATACAGGTTGAGATTGCGGAAAATGAACTTGGAAAACGCGATACTTAGTGCAGAAATTAAAGTGCTTAGATGTGTAAATATTGCTCACACTGGGTCCTGCCATTGCCGATTTAGATTGGAACTGGTAGAAGCGGAATTAAGTAGGTCCAACGTTATGATCGACATGGAACTGATCCACCAATGACGGTAAAACAAAAACCTCTTTCACTACTATCTCTTCCTTTTCGCAATACTATTTTTGTTTTGTTTTGTAGGCAGAGACTTTATCCGTAAGGTGAACTGAGATAAAAGTTAAGTAAAAAAACTAAATCCATAAAGTTGAAAAAATTATGTTGATTCAATATTAATTTGTTCAAATAATAAAACTATAATGATTTCAACAAATGGATTTGGCTAACCATAAGACCATATAACATTAACATGTATGTTATGCATTACCTTATTGATTTATGATAATAGTGTTGACGTGGTCGGCACAAAAGTTTATAAAGAATAACGTCAAGTTATGAAGTTAGTTTAAAGCCATCGCTTGAACGGAACACTTCATCCTAGAAAACTTACTTATTCAGTTTGAATTTGTAGTGAAACATGTTCACGTCAAACATGAACGACAAAGTAAAGAGGCAGCTAAAAATCCTTAAATTTGGAGGCGGACGGGTCGGTGCAAATCATCGAGCAACAAGAGGAATTAAATACACGGGATATCTTCGACGGCGCGCCGAAGACTTGCGAAACCACTTCACCGTCTACCGAAAAAGATGCCGAAGTGGAAACAATGGCAAATACACAAGCCATATTAGAAGTGACTCCGAATGTGAGGAAAACGAAAAAAAAAGGGGGGAAAAAGGAGAAATGTCGATAATGAGTCGGAGGAGAGTGGTGAGGAACAGCGCGTCGGTGATATGTTGAATAATATTTTTTTGTATACTATTTTATGGTTAAAACATTTCTTAATTTTGTATGTACTATTTTAATAATAATAAACTACATTTACGTCACGACAGTTATGTTATTTTTTAGCTTATTTATCATAGATAGTCTAAACTAGTTAAGAAACCCCATTAGGACCCCATGGCAACAATCAATAATTTCGAGAATACTACGTAAGAAGGCTAATATGACGCAAGAGATTGCGCGACATTGGTAACTTATCTATGCATTAGAAATAGTTAATTAAAACTGCCATAAACTATATTAATTATGAGCTTTTTATGGGAATACGTGTCACCTGAGTTTTCATGGTACGTAATTTTATTAAGTTTCCCAATTCACCATGGTCATTACAATTTACGTAAGCATGGGTTGGGAATACGTGTAAAAACCATATATAAGGAGCTGCGACTCCAAAACTAAAACATTCCGACTCTACCACCAGTTCGTGTGTCATACTTAACATTGTAATTCTGTACAATTAAAAGGTGATCAAGAAACTTCGGCTTTTACTTTAAAAACTGCTCATCATCATCGACCTGTCAGCGTCTCCAGAGGAAGAAACTTTACTGGCGCAGCCGGTAGGATCAGCGATAACTGTTTCAAAGGTAAACTGAAACAGACAAGTAAGTGAAGACCCCGTATTTGTCTGAAGAGTTATTTTCCATCTCAACGGAAGAAAAGCTGATCAAAGACCGAACAAATAAATAAGTTTATTTTCTTAAAACTGAAAGACGCTGAAAGTCTGAAGAACGAGTCGGAATCGGGAGGCTCAATATACAAAGATTTTGTTTTCCTTCCTTAACAAAAATCCCTAATGATAGACATATGTGCTGATAGGGATTAGCTTTAAGTGATTTTTATATTTTATGTGTATACTTTTATATTTTGAGTCGACCTAAATATAATCTGCGAATTATAAAATTCTTATCACTTCGCGAATGTAATATTATATGCTGTGCAGCTACGGCTTAATGCATGTAAATAGATTATTCATGATTTATAAATCAATTGAATGAGAAAGCGCTAAAATTTTTATGTGTTATCAAAGTAAATAAAAAGGGGAACTTTTACGCTTATTAACTCTAATTATTATATTAATTATAAAACTGAATGAGCGGTCAAAATAAGAGGTTCTCTAAGTATTCGAAGATTATTTAAAAAAATCATATATCTTCCAGTATAAGAGTTGATTTCTCTCTCAAATCTTTCTAATAAACATGACTCGACTCTTATCAATTGCAATGCCATACAAACAACTAATAAGATCTCATTTCCACACTGCCCGGGTGATCTGGTTGTGGTGACAATAGCAGGATCAATCAGAATGACTTGTAGGGAAATTGAACGTAGAAGCTTTTACGGACCTGTCATTCTTAAAAACATAAAGTGCCAACAATCGTTCATATTTGATCATGGATGTGAAACCTTGCGTCAGTCTGGTATAGTTGATTCAAAATGTGATGATAGTCCACTAAAATCTTTACTAATAATTCAAACCATACTGTTTATGGTGATAATAGGTGTCTTAATTATAGGAATACTCTGGATATTAAAGGTGCACAATGGTATACAGATGAAGGATGGCAAGGCAGAGTTAAGAAGGAGGGGAAAATTTTATGAGGCCAAATACAATGAATATTATGATGGTAATGGAGAGAAAGTCATCACTGCTTCCTCTGATGAGTCTCAGTTCAATATGACTCAAAAGACCTATAGAATAAGTGTCTTAAAACTTCTCCTACTAGTTCTGCTGTGTCGGCCTCTAAGGGTTGAATCCTACTCTATAATATCACAATATGACTCAACTCAATTACGCAATGTTTATACAATTGAGCTATATGACTCAGAGATTATAAACTTAGGAACAACATCCATAAATAAGCAACCTATATATCATACTTCACAGCTAAGCAAGCTATATTCAACATCTGAGTGGTCTCTAATTCATAAAGAGGAGTATTATTGCCAGTGGAGTTCATGTGATACAATTATGAGCTGTGGTCAAAGTTTATTACCCTTTACTACTTCTTCACCAGAGGTGAATGCAATCCTTGGATATAATAGCAATGAGACAGTGTAATCAACATGTATGAAGCTTTACGGATTCTGTTCTTTTGGATGGGCTTGTAAGATTCTTGGATTCACCATCTCATATCAAAATGATCATCTATATAATGTCTACTCCATTTCCAAAGAAGGGTCATCTGGGAGACAGATAACAGTCCCAGCAGGCTGTATTGCTGAGGATATTCATGACTCATCATCTGGTAACATTGATGATTATTATGTAGTGGCTAGTGATTCAAATAATATTTGGTTATGTCATGAATCAATAATGAGTGTCAAGCCCATGTCTTCTTTACTTGGGGATATTCAAATATTCCCTGATGGAAGTGTATCATTCATCACAAATGAGATTCAATGTGCCTTAAATTGGGATAATCCATCTATATGTCGTTACCCCATTTCGTTCATTAAGAGCATTAATGATGCATGTCATAGACCAGAGAGTTTGGGAATTTCTCTTAAAGTTGACTTAAATAATAATGTAATCAGTTGGAGATTATCCGGGTCGGCCACTGTCACAATTAAATGTGATAGGGAGATCCCATTAATCATAGAATCTGTATCATGTGATAATGTTGTTTTGCAAATCTGGGAAGTAGCACACCTAGGCTCCTCTCTGCTACTAAGCTTCTCTGGAACACCAAGAGAGAGCAATGCTATTTTTAAATTCCCTCCTATTGTACATGTAAAGGATTCAACCATGAAGTGTGATGGTAACATCTACTTTACAGAACTCTATGATGTGAAATCATTGAATTCATCAGGATTAACTTTTTCAAGAACTTTTATTCCTTATGAGAAACTAAATTTGATTCAATCTGATCATTTCTCATATGACCAATCAGGAAAATTATCTCCACCGGGATTCTGGGAAAGAGTGAAGAATTGGTTACCCATTATATCAGTCTCTGTTGGGGCAATCCTTTTTCTCTTTGTTCTAAACATGATAAAACATCTGTTCACCTAAGGGGCACCACTCAATTAACCAACACACCAGAACCCACAGCAAAGCCATCTGCAAGTGATAGATCATCTCAAAGACCAATCTCCAATAACAACCACCACCAAACTCCATACAAAAAACCATCAACAGATCACCACCACACAAATAAATACATTAAAGGAAGTATTGAGGTTATTCACTATCAAAACTTTTTTTTTACTACAATAATAAAATAATAAAACAAGGAATAGAAAATGGACTTTTTGGCTCAAGCGGCAGGTGTAGCAGCAGGTCATGTTTAACAAGCAGCTGAAGGGAGAGCTAGTCAGGTATTAGAAACGGCTGGGGGTGTAGCTGGACAAGCTCTGAGAGCAGTTGGCTCAGCAGTTGGCTCAGCAGCTGGAAAAGTTTTAGAATCTGCGGTTATTCAGGGAATTAGTCGAGTACCTTCAAATAACCCTTTACCGTTAGCTGAACCATATGAAGGAGACATATATCCTTCTTATTCTCCCGTACAACTGCGAAACAATTATGAAAATAACGATGATAACGAAAATGAGAATCACGAGCCAAGACCAAGACCTTTATTACAGTTTGATAATTATATGGGTAAAAACCCTCTGCACGACCTGATCCCATTTTTCGACGGAAATTCGAAACTGCTTAATTTTTATATAAGAAAATGCGAGTATGTAACTTCCAATTATCCTTCGGACAAAATGTCCTATTTACTGCAAGTAGTCCCATCAAGTACCATAAGGACCATTTGGTCTTTTTTTTTCTGATTTCGCCTATGTCACTGACGTACGTCACCAATCCGGCGTTACATTTACTACATCACTCCTCTAACACACTTTTTGACGGCTCCGACCGTCTCGTGGGCCCCTTACCAGAGCCTATTAATAACACCTACACACCTACACTACCTACCTAACCTAACCTGACCATTTTGGACGGGTGTTCTGACTCCGTGACATTTAACTCAGTCCGGCCCTGTATTCTATTTTTGTCTTGACCTCCTTTCACCCCATAGGTCGTCGCCTCCGCTACCTGCACGGCCGAGAATGTGGGTGCCCGCCCGCCGCCGAACCGGCTCAGAGACCGGATCCAGTGAGCGGTCGAGCAGGCAGAGATTTAATTATTCTCCGGCCTCGCCGCCTTACCCTCCCCCGGCCGCCGCGGACCCTCTCGACATTGAGTGAGTGTTAATCTTAAGCAGTGATTGTGCGGAAGCATTTAAAGACTTTAAGTTTTTTAAATATTTTATTAAATTGTAAGTATTCTTAAATAAATTTAATATATCTTAACTAATTCTTTTTAATGACCACCTCTTCTTTGTCCTTGCTGCTGTTTTTGGTACGTCGTTCTTTGTCCTTGCTGCTGTTGTGGTTGTGTTTCTCCTTGGTTTGGAATTACTTTTTTTATTTTTAGTTCAATTTCATAAACTTGTTTAATAACGTCTGCTGTTTTACGTTTCAAATCTCCTATTGCGTTGTGTTCCGTTTGGGCCTTCTTTTCCATTTCTTTTTGTTTATTATTTATTGCTTCTAATTGTTGCGCCTTTGTTTCCAGTTCCTTTGTTTTATTAGTTAATGATTCTATTTGTTGATTTTCATATATTTGGTTTGCCTCTAAGCTTTTTATTTCATTTTCTATTAATTTTTGGTTCGTTTCTAATAATGTATAGTCATGGTTGTCTCCTACTTCTCTTCTACTTCTACTTGCTATTTCTGTATCTTCACTAATTGGTTCCGCTTGATGTTCTATTGGTGTTGCAATTAAATCTGTTATTGGTTGATGTCCCAATATTAATCCGGATTGGTAATGGTCACTTACTCTGTATCCCATTACAAATGGATTTGGTTGTGGATTTCTCATTGCCGTGTATAGTATGTTTTGTCCGTGTGACATTGCTTCTATTTCTATTCCTGTTTCTACCATTATATTAAGTATACTGTTTTCGTGTGCTCCGTCTGAGCTTAGTAATGGTATAATTCCAATTCCAACTGGCGGTGTTAATTGTAATTGTGGTACATTTTGCATTGTATTATATAGGTAATTGTCTACTGTTGCGAATTCGTATTTTATTGGTCCTGCTGCCATATGATTTACTGCTGATTGTACTCCATCTCTTAGTACAACATTGTGTATTGGATCTTTTGATTTTAACAAACAAACTAAAACATTCCGACTCTACCACCAGTTCGTGTGTCAAACTTAACATTGTAATTCTGTACAATTAAAAGGTGATCAAGAAACTTCGGCTTTTACTTTAAAAACTCCTCATCATCATCGACCTGTCAGCGTCTCCAGAGGAAGAAACTTTACTACATACATACTTTTAAAAACAAACAAATGGAATTGTATATAAGGACCAAATGTTGCAAGAGATTTCCACAGGGTTGGCAATTTTCCATTCTGACTCTACCTTATGTCTTCAGTATCCAAATGGAACACATTAATCAATCATGTTGAAATCCATAAACATGATTACTCTCCGATTTATAAGACATGCAATTTTATAATTGATGTGTAATCTAGCCACTCTTGTCTAGGATCTGGTTAGAATGCCAATTCATGTCAAGAAGGATGTCGGACGAAAAGTCTACACCGTTCCAACTTCTCAGGCCTCATGTGTTCTGATTCCTAACTTGTCTACAGACAAATGTTACCATAGGCAAATTTGCGTGTGGTATGGTATTACTGGGACTTTGTTCCGAGTGATAATTAATGTGATCTCATTTATGAATAACATTGAGAAAAAGTTGTTTTGTTTGAACATTCTGATATATCTGGAAATGCTATAGGTAGGTTTCCGACGGTTGTCGAGAACATCGAAATGGCTGAGATTGACCAAGAAGCTGATAGTTTCAGTACCGACACAACATCAACAGAGAGTACCGGCGGCTGGTTCCTCTCATGGTTAAGGAGGTGGTGCTGCTGTGTCAAATAGGTAAAATATGCAGCCATAAACAATATCCCATTAATGCCGCACATCCGGTCTCTATCCGCCAGTTGCAGACAGCTCCATTGAAGTAAATACTTCATTAAATCTATGTGAATCAGGGGGCAGTCATGGGAGTCATGAATTAAGTCGTCGCCTCCGCCTGCTACCGGACCGGTTCGGGCTCTATTATGGATCCCGTCGGTATCTGAGAGCGACGAATCTCCACCTGCCAGACGCCGCCGCACCTTGCGTTACTCCCCCGCCTCGCCTCCGCCGCTGGTTACAGCGGATGCTGTGATGGAGATACAGTGAATGCTATTTTTAAGTTGTGATTGTGTGGACGTTTTCAAAGACTTTAAGTTTGCTTTAATTTTATTTAGTTTAAGTTAACATTGTAACATGTAAGTATACATTTTTGTAATAAAACTAATTTATCTTAACTATTTTTTTTAATGACCACTTCTTCTCTGTCCTTGCTGTTGGTGCGTTCTTTGTCCTTGCTGTTGTTGTGTTGCTGGTTGGTTTGGAATTAATCTTTTAATGAACAGTTTTACAAATTTTACAATGAAAAATAACATCAGCAAGAGTCACTTTTCACAGTTTGTACTCGAAAAGACTATATCAGTGAAACTAGGAAGGGATTCATTGTGATTTGTGGTTGGCTCCTTAACCTTTCAGCATCCGAGGAACGGATAGGGGAACGATAACCCATAAGGGAACGTATAGAACACAAAAAATAAAAAATAAAATAAGGGTGAAACATTGCCTGAAATAATTTCACAGGGGTTGAAAAAAATTATTGGGGGGTTGTTAGGTTAGATTGCGTGATACGTTAGGTTGGGTTGGGTTAGGTAGTGGGCCAGGAGGTGTAGGTTCAGTTTTGGTTCGCTGCCCAATAGCTGTGGCTAAAGCTGTTATGGAGTCCGGTAGGATTTTTGTCGGTTGGAGTTCAGCGAGAGTTAAGCTGCTTGAACCTATGCATATGCGCTGCTATCGATGCATGGGCACCGGTCACACTCGTCCAAATTGTCCTGCCCAAAAGGATCGCAGTACTCTGTGCTTCCGTTGTGGTGCAGAGGACCATAAAATTGCCGACTGCAAAGAAAAAAAGCCTAACTGTGCTATCTGCGCTGATGCAGGACGTCCCTCTGGCCACGTAATGTGCGGGAGGAAGTGTTCACCACCTAAGACGAAGGAAAAGGGGGCTCCATTGACCCGCGCCCCCCCACCAGCACCTCAGAGTGCAGTTGAAGAAACTATGAATTTTACAAGTACCAATGAACAGACGACAACCAATTAACATCCTTCAAGCTAACATTAACCACTGTGCCGCTGCACAGGACATCTTCATGCAGCACATGGTGGAGTGGAACATAGAGTTCAGTGTCGTCTCCGAGCCCTATAGAGTTCCTGCTAGTACCTGCTGGGTTGGTGACACCACTGGCAGGGTCGCTGTGGTCGTTTCGTTAAATCCAGGATCCCCCCCTCTTGTTGTTCGAGAAAGGGGCCGCGGTTTTGTTTCGGTAACATATGATGGATTAGGAATTGTCGGTGGCTACTTCTCTCCCAATGATAGTGTCGCTGAAATGGAGGATTGGCTTGATGCACTTAGTGGTGCTATCGGTAGGTTGTCTCCGGCTCAGGTTCTGGTTATGGGGGATTTTAACGCAAAAGCTTCGGCGTGGAACTCCCCCGTAACAGACACCAAAGGTTTGATGGTAACTGACTGGTTTGCTGCTAATGGTCTCTGCGTAGTGAATAAGGGCAACGCCTGGACCTGTGTGAGGCCGCAGGGGCGGTCAATAGTGGATTTGACATTCGCTACCCCTGCTCTTGCTTCACGCATTCCGGATTGGCTAGTCTTAAGCGATTGTGAGTCCATTTCGGACCACCTCTACCTTCGATTTAGTATCTCGTCGAATAGTCGTCAACCCAACTACGCTCAATCTCAGCTTGTTAGTCGCTTCAAGAGATGGGCTGTCAAAAAACTTGATGTAGGCATGGTGGAAGAAGCCGCCATTGTTGCGGACTGGTGCTATGCCGAAACACGTAATTTGGATGTGGATAGGCAAGCGGAACACCTTCGCTCCTCTCTTACAGCGGTGTGTGACTCAGCTATGCCGCGAGCAAAACCTTTTAAGGGCAAGCGGCAAGTTTACTGGTGGTCACAAGAAATAGAAGATCTCCGGTCTGCCAGTATCGCTGCTCGACGTCAGTACTCTCGTTGTCGCCGTCGCAGGCACTTTGACGAAGAAGTAAACCACCTTTATCGTGCCCACAGAGAAGCAGTGGTAGCCTTACAAAATGCCATCCATAAGGCTAAAGAAACATCCTGGAAAGAATTTATAGGGGAACTCGAAAGTGACCCGTGGGGACGTCCATGTCGAATGGTTCGCAACACATTGCGCCAACAGTCACCCTCCACGGAGACCCTTGAGCCTGAACTACTTTCGGCTGTTGTGAACGGTCTGTTTCCCGACCACACAGAGGATGGTCCGCCTATCATAGTACCCACCGGACAATTGTCGTCGCCTCTTCCTCCGACTTTCGACTTTCCTCGAATAACAATTGAGGAAGTGAAGTTTGCTCTGGATCGCCTGCGCTCGTGGCGGAAAGCGCCTGGTCCCGATGGGGTGCCAGGCAAAACTCTCCCACTGGTCATGAGTCAATTAGGGGATCGAATTACTAACCTGTTGAACAGTTGTCTGGAGTCAGGACATTTTCCTCTTATATGGAAAACCGGAAAACTTTGCCTGCTGCGTAAAGAGGGTCGACCATCAGACTCTCCCTCGGCATATCGTCCCATAGTGCTTTTGGATGTAATGGGCAAGCTTTTAGAAAGGATCTTGGCAGAGAGGATTGTCCTACATCTGGAGTCGGTTGGTCCAAGCCTTTCTAATAACCAATACGGCTTTAGGCGCGGCAGGTCTACGATCGACGCAATCCTCGAGCTTAAAAAATGGACAGAGGAAGCTGTTAATAGCGGTGAGAGAGTCATAGCGGTGTCTCTTGACATCGCTAACGCTTTTAACTCTCTCCCGTTTAATCGCATAATCGAGGCTATGAGGTACCACCAACTACCGGAATACCTTCAAAGGATCATTCAGCAGTACCTAGAAGATCGGTCCATTTTATACGTTGACAAGGAGGGGCGCATGACTTCCAAGTCCATGCAATGCGGGGTTCCACAGGGGTCGGTACTTGGGCCACTCCTGTGGAACCTCGGATATGATTGGATACTAAGGGGGATCCTTTTGCCGCACATGAAACTTCTGTGCTATGCGGATGACACCCTGGTCGTAGTTAGGGGTAGGGACTACGAAGATGTAAAACGGCGGGCTGCAGTGGGTACTGCCCTTGTAGTAGGTCGAATCGAGTTGCTCGGGTTAAATGTAGCCTTGTCTAAAACGGAGGCCATCGTCTTTCACGGCCCTCGTAATAAGCCTCGTGCCCATCTTTTGGTGAACGGACAGGCAGTACCGGTCAACTCGTACCTGAAGTACCTGGGTTTGACTTTGAATAGTCGCTGGCGTTTCGATGAGCATTTCAGGCGTCTTTCACCCAAGCTCCTCAACGCTGCGATGGCGCTTAGTAGGCTTTTGCCGAATTTAGGAGGGCCAAGCAATAATTGCCGTCGCTTATATGCCGGAGTCGTAAGAAGTATGGCCACATACGTACGGCTCCCCGGTTTGGGCTGGCTCGCTGTCCCTAGAGTCGAAATCCATCTTACGCAAACCGCAGCGTATTGTCTGCGCACGAGCTATTCGCGCCTATCGCACCGTCTCAGGTGCAGCGTCCGGAGCGCTTGCTGGAATGCCTCCATGGGAATTGGAGGCCGTAGCTCTCTCAGACGTCTATCATAGCAGAGCTGATGCTAGAAGGAGAGGTGAACGACTAGCTGCCGAAGAGGTGGCACATATCAGACGCCAGATAGAAGAGGTTACTTTGGAGCGCTGGGTACAGCAACTAGAGAATACCCCCGTTAGTCGTAGGACATTGGAGGCCATTGCTCCAGTCCTTGAGCTGTGGGCGGCTAGGAATCACGGCAGCCTGAACTTTCATCTTGTGCAGATACTTACCGGGCATGGTTGCTTTGGTAAGTATCTGCACAAGATAGCTAGAAGGGAGGACACTCCTGAATGTCAGGAATGTGGCGCCGCTGAGGACACGGCACAGCATACGCTCGAGCTGTGCCCAGCCTGGACCTCGCAACGCCACGATTTAATGTCTGTTATCGGTCGGGACCTTACGCTACCTGCAGTCTTCAAGGCGATAATAGAAAGTTAGCGTGGGTGGGAAGCAGTAGACAAATTCTGCGACGTCGTTATGACCGCGAAAGAGGAGGCAGAGCGTGCCAGGGAAATTGACCCACAGGCGAGTCAACGCCGTAAAAAACGCACCGGCAGAGGCAGAGGCCGACGAAGTCAAGGTCGTACGGTCATGCGTGACAATATGGGAGGTCGAGGGGTTGGTAGTAAAGGCTGGTATAACCCCTCATCTTCTCTCGGTAGCCAGCGGGGAATAGGCTTGGGAGGGCCCATCCCTGCTTTGCACAGGCTTCCGACGCCTCAGGGTGTCCTACATCTTCCGGGACACCCTTTGTTAGTCTATGACCATACGGAACTTCTGTTCACCGCTGGCATCCATTTTCTTTGGTACTAAGTGAACTGGTGCACTCCAAGGTGAAAAACTCGGTTTAATTACATTGTCTTTCAGTAATTTCTCTATTTGATTCTTTACTTCTTGATTTTGTGATGGCGGTTGTCTATATGGTTTTATGTATATGGGTACTTCATCTTTAGTTCTAATGCGGTGTTTTATTTCGTGTGTAAAAGTTAATGGAATGTCCTCATGCTAAAATATATCTTTATATTCATGACAAATTTGAAAAATTATATTTTTTTCGATTTTACTCATATGGGGGCCGATTCTCAGGCAATCGAGAAAAGTTCACTTTTATAAGCTCGAAATTCAAATTGAACACAGTTTTTGTATTGTCAGAATTTCACAATCGAAAAAGTTCGATCGAAAACCAGTCGAACGCTACGAGTGGTAGAAACCAATAGATGTTCGTATACGAACTTAGCTGTCAAAATGAATTTGTTGACATGTGGGACAGAGTAGTTTGTTTGAAACGTTCTAACTTTTCAATAGAAACCACAAACAAAATGTTCGACATTACGAATTACCACACTGAAAAAGTTCGAATGCCTGAGAAGGGGCCGATTCTCAGGCAATCGAGAAAAGTTCACTTTTATAAGCTCGAAATTCAAATTGAACACAGTTTTTGTATTGTCAGAATTTCACAATCGAAAAAGTTCGATCGAAAACCAGTCGAACGCTACGAGTGGTAGAAACCAATAGATGGTCGTATACGAACTTAGCTGTCAAAATGAATTTGTTGACATGTGGGACAGAGTAGTTTGTTTGAAACGTTCTAACTTTTCAATAGAAACCACAAACAAAATGTTCGACATTACGAATTACCACACTGAAAAAGTTCGAATGCCTGAGAATCGGGCCCATGGTCAGTTCTAAGTTTTCTATGTAAATTTTCAACCAATAATTGTTCTTGACTTCTTAAGTAGTTTATTTTACAGGGGTGAAAATGTCTGCGTATGACGCTCAGAGGATCTTCGCGCTTGATTATTTTGAATGGACTTAACACGTTTATGGTTATGTATTCGCTCGTTTCATTTACAATCACTGTTTCTGCGAACCCGTCCTTACAATGTACGAACGAACTTGGCATAGTTACCTTGTCGTAAAACTGAACTGATGCTAAAATGCCTCCATCGAGAGTGAGGGTGGTTGGTATAATACCTTTTGTGTTTTGTGAGGTTCAATTGTTAACGTAACAATAGGCCTCTTTTCACTTTCAGTATATTTTATAGGTATTTTCACTAGTGGCGTAACTAAGATTTGTTTTCGGATATTCAATACCGCGTTGAGTTTATTTAACAAATCGATTCCTATTAAACCGTCGTACGTATTATCAACATCATATACATAAAATTTATACATAAACTTTATTTTAAATATGTCGAAAATAGGTATGAATACTACTAGATTATGTTTGCTAGTTCCATGCGTGCTTGTAACATCAAATAATTGTATAATTTTAAAATGATTATAATAATTGTTAGCCAATTTATTACTTATGAAGGATCTTGTACTTCCCGTGTCTATTAGAATTTTTGCGTCTATGTCGGGAATATAAATGTATGGCGATAATTGTGGATTCATTTCGTCGGTGCCAGTTTTGAGGCTTTTATTTGAAAATTCGGTGTATTATTGAGAGTAGAATTAGTTTCGGTTGATTGATTTAATCCAGATGTTCCTGGCTGCGATTCTGAAGTCTGATGATAATTTACCGTATTTTAAATATTTGGTCTTTGAAAACTAGGTTTAGTTTGCCAGTTGGGTCTAAAATTATTGGACATTGGTCGTTCAACTGAATTATTTTGTTCAACACGTGGAAAAGGACGTATTGTCGTCATTCTAATGGGGTTTTGACCTTGGGGTCTAAAACTTTGGTATTGAGCCTTACAGAAAGCATTTGGTACCTGGGATCTAAAATTATTTCGTACAGGTGGGAAGGATCGTGAGGGTGAGGCTGCGCCTCTTTGAGGTAGTCTTGGTTGTATAGCTGAATTTCTTCCCTTTGAAGAAATTAATTCATGCTTCATTCTATATGTTTTCTCAAAGTTATCCTCCTCCATTACAATCTGTAACGCGTCCTCTAAGGTATGGGGATTTTTGATCCTGACACTCCTAAGTAATGCTTGTGGTAAGTTATAAAGAAAAACATTTAGGGCTGTATGGTTATAAATTTCCATTTTAATGTATTTATGTCTATCCTCAGAATTTGCTAATATTTTAGCGAACAAATTACTTCTCACTGACTGTATGCGACCACAAAATTCTAAGTAACTTTCGTTATTCTTTATTTGTATAGATTCTAATTCTAATACGAGACAATCCATTGATTTGTCATTCCCAAAATGTTGAATTAGTAATTTCTTAATAGAACTCCAATCCGAAAGAACATAGTCGTTCTCACTGACTATCGCTGACCAACTAAGCTACCGAAAGGCTCACAGGAGGCGCGGGTTCGAATCCCGCCTGAAAGCTACTTATAGGGCTCGTGGTTTTTTACTATCACATTTTTCCTATACTTACAAAAATTGCATTGTGAATGCATAAAAATAATTTAAAATCTTATATAATGGCTATTTCATCTTAATCGACTGTTAAACATTTGTAAAAATGTTTCTTTCGGATGCGAGGGTTTCCTCACATTGATGAAACAACGCTGGCCTACAGCGTAACAAAGTGATAGCAAAATTCGACGAGTCGTGTGAGCCTTTCGGTAGCTTAGTTGGTCAGAGCATCGGGCCGGATTCCCGGAGGCGCGGGTTCGAATCCCGCCTGAAAGCTACTTATAGGGCTCGTGGTTTTTTACTATCACATTTTTCCTATACTTACAAAAATTGCATTGTGAATGCATAAAAATAATTTAAAATCTTATATAATGGCTATTTCATCTTAATCGACTGTTAAACATTTGTAAAAATGTTTTTTTCGGATGCGAGGGTTTCCTCACATTGATGAAACAACGCTGGCCTACAGCGTAACAAAGTGATAGCAAAATTCGACGAGTCGTGTGAGCCTTTCGGTAGCTTAGTTGGTCAGAGCATCGGGCCGGATTCCCGGAGGCGCGGGTTCGAATCCCGCCTGAAAGCTACTTATAGGGCTCGTGGTTTTTTACTATCACATTTTTCCTAAAATTAATGCTTATGAATTGTCCAACATTTTTTTACGTACCACCAATATAGGTTTGTATTATAGAAACGCTTATTGCGAGTCGAATAAGATGTTTATGGTTGTACTGGTCGTTACACCAAATTCATTTGGTTGATGGTAGGACTTGTTCTTAGTCCGCCTGGCTAGCTACCACCATCTTATCTAAGTCTGGCGCCATAACAATGATGTTTTCAGCATTATTGTGTTCCGGCAGTTAGAGATAAGATAGCCAGCTCCTCAATGATTGAGGATTCCGGGAGTAGTGCGCTTCCACCTTCAGCCTTATCACTACTTATCATCAGGTGTGATGAAGGCTAAGTGCTACCCCGTAGAGTATAAAAAAAAAGAAAAAAAAATCAGTTCACTACACCGCACATAAGGACAAAAACGTGATTTACGACGACAAAATTATAAAACTATTAAGTACTTTATTTATTTTATTGCTAAGAAATGAATTATAATGATATTTTACTACCCACAAGTATCTTTAACCTTTCCGAACCCGGACTCTTTTTTTATTTTATTTCTGATTTCGCCTATGTCACTGACGTACGTCACCAATCCGGCGTTAGAATTGCTCCATCACTCCTCTAACACACTATTTGACGGCTCCGACCGTCTCGTGGGCCCCTTACCAGAGCCTATTAATAACACCTACACACCTACACTACCTACCTAACCTAACCTGACCATTTTGGACGGGTGTTCTGGCTCCGTGACATTTAACTCAGTCCGGCCCTTGCATTCTATTTTTAGCTTGACCTCCTTTCACCCTGTAGATCGTCGCCGCCGCTACCTGCGAGACCAAGAATGTGGGTTCCAGCCCGCCGATCCGGCTCCGAGACCGGTTCTAGTGAGCGGTCAGTCCGGAGGTTTAATTACTCTCCCGCCTCGCCGCCTTATCCTCCCCCGGCCGTGGACCCACTTGATATACAGTGAGTGTTACTCTTAAGCAGTGATTGTGCGGACGTATTTAAAGACTTTAAGTTTTTTGAATATTTTATTAAATTGTAAGTATACATATTTTAATAAATCTAATTTATCTTAACTAATTCTTTTTAATGACCACCTCTTCTTTTTTTTCATTTTTTGCAATTTTCAAATATTTGCGATCGATACAAAACATTTTGTGAATAATATTGACTTATTTGTGCTTTTGAAAGATAATCTCAAAACCTTTTCGGATAGTACAAAATTTTGTGATCATCTAAAGCGGGAGCTTGGCTTGCAATTAAATGAGGAAAACACTGTGATTTTCTCAACATTTTGCCAGAAGTATACTTCTAAAATGAAACGTAGATGGAATGATGCTAATTATACTTACGTAAATTTTATTAAAAATAATGAAAAGTGGTTAGAAAGTCCCATAGTATGGCCCAGTTTTTTCGCAACTGACAGAGAACAAAGTAATGCTATTGATATTGAGCCATCTGAAAATTTACAAAATCTACTTCCTAGTATACATGAAGCATCCACTTCTACTAGTTCCACTACTCCCAGGAAACCATTTGAAGATTTGAGCTCAAGACAAAAAAGAAGACGTATTCAAACTTTGAGTGATTCTTTGTCTCCAGAGGAACTAACAAGGAGTACAGTAATAACTTTGAAAGACAACGGTAATGAAGACCTAAAAAGAATTTTGGATCATCTTTTTAAACATCCTGAAGATATACAAAGGGTTCAATCCAGCCTAAGCAAAAACAAGGCATATTCAGCTGAAAAGGCACTGGGTCTGTTAGTGTCACTAAAACTTTCAAAGTGGCAGTACATGAATCTGAGAGAGTCAGTCAATGAATTGCATAATGGGTTGTTTCCTTCATATTTCAAAGTCAGAAAAGCAAAACTGGATTGCTATCCTTCGGAAAAACATATAACAGTAACTGAAGAAGGAGCGCAGATAAAATTGCAAGCCTTGCTCGACTTAACCGTATCTAGACTTATAAGTGCAAATAATTTAGAACTAACTACAGAAGCTAACATAAAACTTGTTAGCAAATGGGGTTATGATGGAGCTTCAGGACAGAGCAATTATAAACAAAAGGCGGATTTTGATGACTCGAGTGTATTTATGATTAGTTTAGTTCCAATAAGGCTTCTTTCGGGTGATGTTATCATGTGGGAAAACGATCGACCGTCATCTACATTTTATTGTCGGCCTATTATGTTCAGATTCATGAAAGAAACTAAAGAGTCTTCTGAAAGAGAGAGAAAAGAAGTTGAAAGCCAAATTGAAGTCCTACAACCTACAAAAATAGGAGAAATATCTATAACTCACGAGTTGCTGTTGACAATGATAGATGGCAAAATTTCTTCATATATTTCTGATACTTCAGCTGCTTGCTGCGATATCTGTAAAGCAAAGCCCTCAGAAATGAATAACCTAAACGCAATTTACAGAAAACCAGTAGATAAAAATATTTACGCACTTTTATTTATTAATTAAATGTCACGATTACCATGTCAAGTATTAATAGGAAATATTTTCAGCTTACAGATTAGACTTCAAACAATGGACTGCAAGAAAAGAAAATAAAGACATACTAGAGACTCGTAAGAAGCAAATTCAAGAATCATTCCGAAATGAATCCTCTTCCCCCCGGACCACCGTATGGTGTATACGTGTCTACTAACCTGTGTTACTTTTTATCTCAAAATAATATAAAAATCTGTGAAGTTTAATCAGCTTACAAAAATAGGAGTGCATAAACTTGAAGGAGTTGTCAGTACGAGTAAACTACGCTACGCAGCGTCGCACAACATTCCTGCGCGGCCGCAAGAGAAGCCATAATAGTAAGGTAATTAGACCATACCCCGCTCGCGCTGATTGACGCAAAGCTACCGCGCCTGGCCCCACCCCGCTTGCTGATTGGACGTGCTTTTGCTGCGTTATCGCGAGTCATCCTGGCAGCTATCCTGCTATCGCATTGTCGTTCTCGCTTTCGCACGCTTCTTGCTGCCTTCTGCTCGCCTGGTACTGTTAGCTCACGGATATGATGCATTCAACATTAAATAGAGCTATGTCCAGATATGTCAATTTGCGCATCGGAAAATGACTCACCATTGAACGCTGTTTCTGATCGCCCGCGCAGACCTGAACTGGGTATGCAACAACATTTGAATGCCTTTAAAATGGAAATAAGGCAACTTATAACTTCTTTTATCACGTCACAAAGGGAAGAGATGAAACAATTAAACCTAACAATGATTGAAATACAAGACACCAACAAGAACATCGAAACGTCACTAGCTTATGTAACTGCACAGAATGAAGAGTTGAATCGAAAAATAAATAAGCTCGAAGAACTTTCAAGGGAAGACAGGGAATACATAATGCTTTTGGAAGACAAACTTGATGAATTACAGCTCTCATATCGCAAAACTAACTTTGAAATAAAAGGCGTGCCGAAAAAAGAGACGGAAACAAAACAAGATTTAATTGTCATGGTTATTACTCTATCGGAATCGGTCACTTGCAAAATTGCCAAGTCAGATATAAGGGACATTTATAGAGTTAGAAGCAAGAAACCAGAATATAAGAACACCCCGATTATAGTGGAAACCAGTTCAATTATACTGAAGACGGATCTCCTGAAAATGGCGAAGACTTTTAATGTTAGGAATAAATCAAAGTTATGTGCGAAACACCTAGGTCTGAAATCCCAAGAAGACACCCCGATTTATCTTTCAGAAAATTTAACTCCAAAGGCCTCTCGTCTCTACTACCTTGCCCGTGACCTGGCTAAATCGAAAGCATATAAATTCGTGTGGACATCGTACGGTAAGATTTATGTACGAAAAAATGAGCTTTCGCCGATCATAATGATAAAAACGGAGCAACAGGTACACAAGCTACTTCTACAGGAATGACTATTAGTTATAAGTTCTTACTTAGTATGCTATAAACTTAATTTATTTCTTAAAACTAAAATAAACATTATTACTTTGTTAAGCATGAAAATGTCCGCTATGCAATCATTAAAAACTCTAAATACAAATAATATTTATCAAACAAGTAACACACTTTTCTACACATCTCTACACACCTTTTTAACTACTGCAACATACACAAAAACATCTATACTCATTAAAAAAACCAAAACACAATCACAACATACGGTATACTTTAATCAACAACTTTACGCAATCACAAAAAAATTACCACTCTTTATTATGGATAACTATGTATATAATATTTTAAACGAACGCTTTTACATTAATAATCTACACAAACTAAAATTGCTGTGTCCGCTACAATTCCATTCATCATATATGATAATATCTAAGCATGTACATATAGTTTGGGTCATTTGCTATTTTACGGAAATTATTCAGTCATACACTCACGCTAAAAACTATTACCATTGCTATCTGCTAATATTTTTATTGTTTATATCATGGGCGAAAAATCAAACTCTTTACAGGAACTAGATAACATTGAAATAGCCAGCGCAATAGAGTGCGAAGGAACAGAGCTCGAGAAACATATTAGTATTAATAAAAGCGACTTCACGTTAATATCGCAAAACATTGTTAGTATTTATCGAAACTTTGACGATTTCTGTCTAACTCTTTCCACTCTATCATTTGAAATAGACGTTATTACATTTACGGAATGCATTTACGGAATGCAGACTTAACTCTACTAAACCACTCCCACAATTAAACAACTACGCATGCTATAGTACGACCTGTCAACTTAACCAAAGTGATGGAGTGGTGGTTTATGTAAAAAAATCTTTAAAACACAGGGTTAATGAAGTCAAACTACAACACGCATCATGCCTTCAAGTAGACGTATTAAATAACACAATATTGTGTATTTATCGATCACCATCGAACATAAATGCTGAAATTTTTATTAACTCTTTAAGTTCTCATCTGGAAACTCTACCAACGCACAAAAGCATCATAATAGCTGGCGATATTAACATAAACATCAGGCCAAAATCACCTGAACCATCACAAGAGTATAAAAATAGAATGCACTATTTAGACATGCTTGCTAATTTTGGCTTACTAGCTGGACATACCTTGCCCACAAGATTGCAAAGCTGCTTAGATCACTTCATGCTGAAATATAATACAATAAAATACAAGGCGTCGATAGCAGTTTTGCATTCAACGATCACCGATCATTTTACTACATTTCTTTCAATAAGAAAATTAAAAAAACAGCCCAACGACAAAAATACTAAAACTACTATCAATTTCGAAACTGCTTTGCAATATCTACGGGATAAAAATTTATCAGATATACTATTTAGCCATGATCCAACAGCTGTAACGAACTTTTTAATAGATAAAATTATTGAAAGTCTAAAATCGAACACCACAGTAACACCAGTGCCGTCTAGTAAAAGAATCTTACAACCTTGGATCTCCCCAGGCATCTTGCGCTGTATAAGGAACAGAAATAAGTTACAAAAAAACCTACGAAACGATCCACATAATGAAATACTTCGCATCACTTACCGGCGTTACAGAAATTATTGCAATAACTTAATAAAAAGAATAAAAAGACAATATGATAAGGATAACATAATAAAATCTTTAAATAATAATAAATTACTGTGGAAAAACATAAAAAATATAACATATTCTAAAAAATTACATAATTATAACAGTCAACTTCTGAATTTAAAGTCTTCACCCACCGAGTCTGTAAACTTCGTAAACAACTACTTTGCAAGTGTAGGTACTAAACTTGCGAATAATATTTAACCACGACCCGAATTCAGGAAGTCCGTTTCTAGACAGGATTCCTACACCATTGCACTCTTTCGTTTTGCTTAATACTGATACGAATGAAGTAAAGAGTGTAATTCTAAGCCTGAAATCGGACAGTGCCCCAGGATGGGATAATATCTCAAACAAGTTTCTGAAAATGGCAGTAGATGAGGTGGCCCCTATCATTGCACATTTAGCAAATTTGTGTTTTGAAGCAGGTGTATTTCCTATACCCCTGAAACATGGAGATGAAGAAGATTTAAATAACTATAGGCCAATTTCGGTACTGCCATCAATATCGAAGGTACTCGAAAGGTTACTGAATGTTAGATTAATTAACTATCTACATAAGTTTGATATTTTGTCACCTCAACAGTTTGGCTTCAGACGGGGAAAATCGACAGAAGATGCAATCACTGAACTCAGCTCCTTTGTCACTGGACATCTTGACCGAAATAAAAAGTGTCTGTCGGTCTTCCTCGATCTGAAGAAAGCCTTCGATACCGTCTCTGTCCCCATTCTTATTCGCAAACTGGAAAAGATAGGAATAAGAGGGACTCCTCTTGCCCTTTTCAAAAGTTACCTGTCGGAGAGGAAACAAAAAGTTAAGTTACCTGACTGTGTGAGCCAGGAGGCGGATGTGACATGCGGTGTACCGCAGGGAAGCGCTTTAGGTCCAACTTTATTCCTTATATACATCAACGACCTTTGTAGCATGGAAATACCTAACGCTAAAATCCTGTCGTACGCTGATGACACCGTTATAGCCGTCGTTGGTGAGTCATGGGAAGCAGTCAGGTTTAGTGCTGAAAATGGGCTGGCTGAGGTCGCTTTGTGGTTGCGACACAATCTTCTAACGCTAAATACCACTAAATCAAATTACATCTGTTTTAGCATCTATAGCAATTCGCAACCACAAAACGACTTCTGCCTAAAAATACATTACTGTAAAAGAGACGCTAACTTAAACATTTGTGACTGCCCTACTATTGATAGGGTATCAAAAACTAAATATTTGGGAATAGTTGTGGATGAAAAACTTTCATGGTACTCACACATAGAACATGTTATAGGTAGAACGAGAAAATTGATCTGGATTTTCAAAACACTCAGATACGTAATACCGGAAAATACTACACAGAATGACTCACCCAAGCAACTGCTCAACAAAATATATATTACTCTAGCACAATCAATTATAGGCTATTGCATACCAGTTTGGGGTGGCGCTGCGAAAACCCAGTTTCTTGATTTAGAAAGAGCACAACGGACACTGATCAAGGTCATGTATTTCAAGCAGAGGCGATTTCCTACAGAAAGGTTGTATAATATCTGTGGCCTACTATCAGTCAGAAAATTGTATATAATAATGACAATCTTAAAGACTCACAAATCTTTATCGTTTGACCCCAGTTTACTGTCTAAACGGCGTAAAGATATTGTTGCCAAGTCAACAGTAGTCAAAACCACTTTTGCCAGTAGACAATTTTGCTCACGTTCCACTATCTTATACAATAAAATAAATAAAGATACATACATATACGATAAAAATTATCAAGAATGTAAAGAAAATATATTAAAATGGATCCAGTTAAAATCGTATAAGGAAATTGAATCACTTTTGTATTGCATATCATAGTAGTATAGCGGCGCTCGATAATACACACCCATACACTAGCACGCACTAACACACACACACACACACACACACACACACACACACACACACACACACACACACGCACACGCACACACAAAAACCCACATAGCTTTTCATGTTTTATGTTTACGTGTATTTAAATTAACCTTAATTAATGTTTGTTCAGATCACCCAGACAGTCTATCCTTGTTGTTTTTTACTGAACCCAAGATTTTTGGAAGCGTAGGGCTGGGTGTGCTGTTTATTTTTGCTATTTATTTTGTCATTATTTTTTTTTTTATCTTCTATTTATTATTTATTTGTGTTTTACTGTAATGTGACTATACTTAATATATCATACTGCATTGATGTTACAATACTCATTATAGGAAGAGGGGGCTTCCTAACACAGGCTCTGCTTAACTGGAAGCTCTTATACTAAATTTAAGACCTTATTGTGGTAGAAAATAAATCTATTTTTTTTTTTTATGCAATTTGCAGATTGATATCGTTAAGCAGGGTGCTGGAACCACAAATGATGGCAACACGGCCAGAATTTTTTTTAGTGATTGTGAAACAACTGCACGTATTACAGGCATTAATGCAGATTTAATCAAAAGGTTCTATGTTATTCTTCTAACTATATCAAGTGGAGAACGTGTAGATGTTTCTAAATTTTCACAGTTTTGTCGAGAAACAGCAGCCTTGTTCGTAAAACTATACCCATGGTATAATATGCCTGCTAGCGTCCATAAAATACTTATACATGGAGCAGACATAATTGATCATTTTGGATTGATTCCCATCGGAAAGCTTTCTGAAGAAGCTTCAGAAGCGAGAAACAAGGAGTTTAGAAAATATAGAGAATACCATTCAAGAAAAGTAAACAGGTATGCGACAAATGAGGACATATTACATAATCTTCTTCTGTCGTCCGACCCTAAGCTTACAATACTGCGACCAAGAATGGCCAAACCAAAGAGAATGGCTCTCCCTCCTGAAACTCGGAATCTTTTGATGCTTACTACCCCAGACATCTCTGATCCGGAATTTATAGATATAAGCAATATAAGTGATAATAGTGACACAGAATAATTCAATTTTTAATAAACCTTAAACCTTTAGTTGACCTTTTAGCTGGAACAATATAAACCTTTTAGTAAGATAAAACCTATTAAGGAATAAATTGTATGTATAGTATTCACTTTTCACATGTTTTAATTTTATTACCTATATGGCAATGTATATAATGTAATAGTCTGGTAGATAATTAATTTAATTTATATACTATTCATAATATTCATGTTGGTCCGTTTTTTAGAACCACTTGGAGTTAAAATAATCCCTAAGAAAATATTGAAAAAGTGCCTATGTTCAGCTTCATATATCTGGAAAACGGGGACGTCCGGGGAAATGCTTTGTATGTGGCGCTATACCTAGACACCCAAAGATTAATCATACAAAATATTAAGCCGGGATCTGCCAAGACTTGGTACTTAATATCGTTCCATACATTTTTTTTAAATATTCAATTTTTCTTGTTTAATATAACATTTACAAAAAAATGACAGAATAACATCTAATCACCTTAATTAGGACTATCGATTGGCATAATGAAAATAATGATGTGTAACAAAAAAGTCCAATGTCCGCAAATCCGAAATCCGTCCCACTGTGCGCCGCCGTACCCTCCCCCGCCGGTGGACCCTCTTGACATTCAGTGAGTGATAATTTTAAGCTGTGATTGTGCGGACGAATTTAAAGACTTTAAGTTTTGTTGAATATTTTATTAAATTGTAAGTATACATTTTTTGTAATAAATCTAATTTATCTTAACTAATTCTTTTTAATGACCACCTCTTCTTTGTCCTTGTTGTTGGTACGTCGTTCTTTGTCCTTGCTGCTGTTGTGGTTGAGTTCCTCCTTGGTTTGGAATTACTTTTTTTATTTTTTGTTCAATTTCATCAACTTGTTTAATGACGTCTGCTGTTTTACGTTTCAAATCTCCTATTGCGTTGTGTTCCGTTTGGGCTTTCTTTTCCAATTCTTTTTGTTTATTATTTATTGTTTCTAATTCTTGTTGCGCCTTTGTTTCCAGTTCCTTTGTTTTATTTGTTAATGATTCTATTTGTTGCTTTTCATATATTTGATTTGCTTCGAAGCTTTTTATTTCATTTTCAATTAATTTTTGGTTCGTTTCTAATAATGTATAGTCATGGTTGTCTCCTACTTCTCTTCTACTTCTACTTGCTATTTCTGTATCTTCACTAATTGGTTCCGCTTGATGTTCTATTGGTGTTGCAATTAAATTTGCTCTCCCTCCTCGGATACTGTGCTGAACAGACGTGCCTTAGTAGAGATTTTAAATAAAATAAAATAAAGAATCAATAAAAATTAAAATTAATATAGTGTTGTGGAGTACCAGGAATCCATTCACAGCGAAGAGCTATGATTGTTAGCATATGACAAGGACATCGAATGCGGGTGAGTGAACACAATAACTTTCACTCAACTACGTGGTATACCGGTCAGACTAATAACACATCGTATTGGTTCAACGCACGCACCCCGGCCATCGACGCAGGAGCAGGAACGACGAGTGCAGCAGCGAACACACCGGTAGCGCGCGCGAGACAGATAACGATTGCAACACCATCACAATATCTTACCGGCTAGCGGGCACGTAAAATAGGCCTACTTTTTAAACAACGCTACTCAGACTCGACTACAAAGTATCCGTGATCCTTTTTAATTGCTCATAGTGGCAGTTCGCCGCTCACCAACACACAATATGAACACCGAAACCGAATTTGGAATAGCTCAATCTATATCAAACCCGGAATTAAACGATATAGATAAAAATATAACTGTTCGGCCACTTAAAAGAAAACAAGATTGTGAGCTGACTTCTTTTATGAGTAAAATGGAAAACATGTTCTTGTCTTGGCAATCCGAACAAAATAAGAAACTAGAAGCATTTCTTGTAAGTATGGCGGAAAAGCAAACTGAATTAACTACCTCGATAGAATTTATTTCCAACCAATACGAAGACATGAAAAACGCAGTCAACAAACTACTACACGAAAAAAATGAACAGATAAAGTACATTAAGACACTTGAACATAAAATTGAAACGCTGGAAAAATATGTTCGCTCAAGCAGCCTGGAGATCCGTAATGTACCGATGCAATCTTCTGAAACCTTATGGGACTTAACCAAAATGGTACATAACCTAGGAAATGCGTTGCAGACGCCGATTCAAGAAAGTGAAGTAAAAAATGTGCACAGAATTAAGAGAAACAACAAAATGGAACAAATAATTGTTGAGTTTACATCTGACATACTTAAACACAAAATACTAACTGCATCAAAACAGTTGAACAAATCACCAGGTAATCAAAAATTAAGCACAACCATCTTAGGAATAAATGGACCTGAAAAACCTATATACATCTCTGAAAACCTTACTCCTCGTGCGAAAAGAATATTTTACCTCGCCCGTGAATTCAAGAAAACCTACAATTACAACTATGTATGGACATCAAACGGAAATATATATATTAAGAAATCACAAGAAGAACCTGCCATTCGAGTGAACTCGGAAGAAGACCTCAAGAAATTGATTCCCAAGTGACTAGTTTTACTTTATATAATAGTGCACTTAATGTTTGTTTTGATTAATTACTGCGTTATTCTTTGCATGAAACTTAATTTTTTACTTTCATTGTTTAATTTTCTTAAAATAATTACCTGCTGTTCACTTCACTTAAAGGTGTTTTTTGTATTAATAACACAAATAAATACTAAAATAAAATATATTAATCTGTACACAAATATTTATTACTGTCTTAATAATCGATTTACTCAACTAATAACTATTACATTCTTATACTACACTACACAACACAATACAATGTATAGCCATGTCAAGTATCACTTGTTCTTATTAACTACTGAATTAAAAACTAAAAGTCTTCCCATGGGTATCGTTAGGTACTCATATATTTTTATTTAATTACCACTGTGTTTTTGTTTTTGTTACGTTGTAGTTTTGAATTTTTAACTTCTTTTTATAATATTGTAAATTATCTAAAATAGTTTCCATATTTCGAGCCCAAATTGTAAACCGCTGGATAGTCGTAATTGGCTTACAAATTTATAAATCAAAACTGTTAGTCTAGAATTATTCCTATGCTGTGTACTATCCCTACAATAAATAAAAAAAAAAAAAAAAAAAAAAAAAAAAAAAAAAAAAGCTTTACCCTTATTAAATTTCAACTATGCAAAATCTGCTTTTATGACCACTTTTCATACATTGCAAATCATATGCGTTATATTTGTTTGGTTATGTTTAGTACTGAGAGTTTTATAGTTTCTTTGCCACAAACTTTATGTGATCTGAGCTACAGTGGCTTTAAATATAACTACCTACCCACTTTTTTGCACATAAATCAACATAAAATTTATTGTGGATACCATTAATAGCTTAATAAATAATATTGATAATTTAGATATATTTTCCCCTATAACCTGTGACCCTGAAGAATTTCATACATTTTTAAACAACCCTAATCATTACTTAAAAATCATACAACAAAACATCTGTAGCATAAACTGTAATTTTGATAATTTCTGTACATTACTCTCACGACTAAAAGTTAATTGTGATATAATTGTATTGTCTGAATGTTGGCTGTCAGCTGTTAATAATTTACCCACTATACCAGATTATACCTCATTTCATACGTTAAATAATTACAACCAAAATGGTGGTGTAGTGGCATACGTTAAAAATCAACTCAATTTTGAATTTTAAGAAGCTCACATTAGTGAAGCAAACTGTTTGCTAATAAAAATTTGCGAAGATACAGTTATTGTTGCCATTTATAGATCGCCATCGTTTAAACAAATAGACAATTTCCTAGAGTCATTAAGCTCCCTTTTATCTCGCCTATCGCATTACAATAATATTTACATAATAGGAGATATTAATATAAATAAATTAAAAATGACCAACGAGACTTTAGCCACAGAATAAATATTAGTGCTAAGGCACAGAAGACTCGCTCTGCAAGCTCATTCAAATAAAAATAAATCTTTCTGAGTGTAAATAAAGTCCAATTCCGGTTGCTTTGTCATCGCTTGCCTACTGTTATAATAACCTAGAGTTCGCGCATGCAAGCAAAACTGTACCCAATAGCTAAGCGCGAGTGTTTCTATTTCTATGAATGTCTCAAACAGCTCGCTCGCTGGTTAGGGTTGCGAGCGACTTGCGAGTTCGGTTTTGTTGTTTCTTTTGTTCTTTCTTTTATTTAGACACCCGTAAACACAACAGTATCTTATATACGGATTATAAGAACGTTTAGTAGTCATTGTTCGGTGCACAAAAATCACAGAAATGATCGATCGTTCTACGCGCGAACGTGGAGCGTACGAGCCGAGCGGCATCCTTCTGCCACACGCCTGCCCGGCAGGCGCGCCGGCCGAACGTACCTAAACTGCGGAGTGACACCCCCCTGCTTTAGCTTACTTAGATATACTAGCTTACCATGGTATATTACCTGCTATCAATTTCCCCACACGTGGCCCAAACTGTCTAGACCATGTGATGCTAAAGTGCTCACGTAAAGCATACACTTTCAATTTCGAGACAACTGTCACTGATCATCACGCGGTTATATCTTGTATACCATTAAAGAAACATAACGTAATGAATAGTATTGAATTAAAACAAAAAATTCACTGGAACGGAATACAGCTTGATATCCTAGAAACTGATTTCACAACGATATATGAAGAAAGCGATCCAAATATAGCTACAAATAAACTAACAGATACCTTAACACATATAATTAGGCGAAATACAACATTTTTTAAAACATCAAGAAGAAGACAAACCATTAAGCCATGGATAACTGCAGGGTTGTTGCGATGTATAAAGAACAGAGACATGCTACACAAAAAACTTAAAAAAGAACCGGAAAATTAAACACTTCAAATTACATATAAACGATACAGAAACTACTGTAATAAAATTCTAAAACAAGTAAAAATAGATTACGAGCGTAAAGAAATAAAATTAGCCCAAAACAACCCAAAACACCTCTGGAAAGCTATTAATGTCATACTTGATAGAACAGGCAAAGAAAGTCAACCTAAAGAGCTCTTAAACTTAGCTGAAAACCATGAGTCATCTATAAATATTGTGAATCAGCACTTTGCAAGTGTGGGTCAACAGTTAGCAGACAAAATAGTACCTAGACAAACAAATACTCCAAACCCCAATGTAGCACACACCTCACCTCTTAAATCTATTGTACTTTCTAACACCGTTGTAGAAGACGTAGAACACGAAATAATAGGTCTTTACCTATGAAATTGCCGTTTTGTATGGAGATTTCTGTAATAATTTTTTTTCCATACTAACGTTTTTGTTATTATTTAACGACTAATATTATGTAAATTTACAAAATTTTACACACGTATTTATAGACATTTTAACTACTAAATGACACATTCGTTAAGAGAAAAAAAATTTTTTTTCACTAAGTTACAACTAATAAAGTACGAAATTCTGGAAACAAAAATAGTCGTAACTTTCGGAATAAGTTTTTTCTATGTAAATAATCAAATATCGTGGTTATTAAATTATCAAAAGTTGCTCGATACGGTCTTAATGTAACGCAATATTAAAGAAATTATATATTTCTAATATTATAAAAGTTGTTAAGTTATATGTACAAAAGAAAAAAACGGCAATTTCATATGTAAAGACCTATTATTAAATCTTAAATCCAACTGTGCTCCAGGATGGGATACGATAACAGCAGAGGAACTTAAGTTGGGAGTGAAGACTATTGGACCATTACTTACCCATATTATTAACAATAGCATAAACCTTGGTGTTTTCCCAAACGCCCTCAAAAAATCTATTATACTACCAATTTATAAAGATGGAGATAGGAAAGTAGTTAATAACTACCGTCCTATTTCTATATTGACATCATTATCAAAAATATTTGAACGCATCATCAACAGTAGTCTAGTAAATTACCTGGAAAAAAACAAAATGTTATCTAACTGTCAATATGGCTTTAGAAGAGGAAGATCCACGGATGATGCAGTTCACGAATTGACAAATTATCTAGTTAATAAAATAGACAATAACAAAAAGTACATCACTGTGTTTATTGACCTTAAAAAGGCCTTTGACACAGTTTCTGTACCGCTTCTCATTCATAAATTAGAAAACATGGGCATTAGGGGTAAGCAACTCGATTTATTTGCTGATTACTTGACAAACCGCACTCAGTGTGTAAAAATAGGGTCATATGTCAGTGATGAATTACCCGTTAGCTATGGTGTTCCCCAGGGAAGCATTTTGGGCCCTACTCTGTTTTTATGTTACATAAATGACTTATGTAACCTCTCGCTAGCTAACTGTAACATAATATCTTACGCAGATGACACGACACTCACTTTCTATGGTGACACATGGGAAGACACCATATCTACAGCTCAAAAAGGTTTGAATTCGGTTTGTAGTTGGCTGACTGTTAATTCATTAACTCTAAATGCGGAAAAAACTAAATTCATGGCTTTTTCAATTCGAAACGCCCAATGTGCAGTACTTCCTGCAACCTATCAACTTATTGCTCACAGTTGCATAACATTAAACGTTCCCTGCAATTGCCCATATATTCAACTTACACAAAATATTAAATACTTGGGTATACAATTTGACTATAAATTATCATTTCATGAGCATATATCTAAGATTGCCACTAGGATTAGAAAATTAACATATATATTTAAAAAACTGAGATATGTTGTCGAACCGGCAACACTAAAAAATGTCTATTACGCCTTTGTGCAATCAATAATTACATATAACTACATGGGGAGGAGCTCCAAAAACTATATTGCTGAAACTAGAACGACCTCAAAGGCTAATATTAAAAGTAAGTTTATTTAAAACTCGGCGCTAAAGTACTGCTGATCTTTACAATGATGCAATGGTGTTGACAGTTAGACAACTTTACATAGTAGGTACAGTTTTACGACAACATAATCTTATTCCCGCTTTAACTCAAATAGATCAGAATAAGCGCAGGTTTTATAAAGTTTGTGATATCACAAAAGCTAAAACCAGCTTTGCACAAAGATTTTTCTACTTTAGAGGTTGCAAATTATATAATATTTTAAACAAAAATCTGAATATAGTAAAGAATTGTAGCTATGAACTGAAAAATAAAGTTAAAGAATATTTGCTTAAACTAAACTATGACGACACTGAACATCTACTAGATACATAAAACCTAACATAAAAATAACATAATTTACACCCGATACTATTAATATCTACCCATTATTTTAAACATAAAATGTAGTATAAGTATAATAAAATTTTCTACTAAAACTAAACATAAAATAACTTTTAACCCATTTACTCACAGCACTTACATCTTCCATGAGTTAAATTATAGTGACAGCATTGATAACTAATATATATATAGTATAGATAATCCAGAACCTAGTTAACCTGATAAAAAGTTTATCATGAGGGTGGAGAACCTGGTATTCTATATGACAGGCTTCGGCTTAGTGTAGATGTACCAGTCTCCTTACAAATAAATGTTCACATGATTGGATATTGTAATAATTAGTTATAAGATTGTTATGTTTGTAAAGAGAAAATAAATTATTTTTTACTTTACTTTACTTTACTTTACTTTAAATCTGTTATTGGTTGATGTCCCAATATTAATCCGGATTGGTAATGGTCACTTACTCTGTATCCCATTACAAATGGATTTGGTTGTGGATTTCTCATTGCCGTGTATAGTATGTTTTGTCCGTGTGACATTGCTTCTATTTCTATTCCTGTTTCTACCATTATATTAAATATACTGTTTTTGTGTGCTCCGTCTGAGCTTAGTAATGGTATAATTCCAATACCAACTGGCGGTGTAAATTGTAATTGTGGTACATTTTGCATTGTATTATATAGGTAATTGTCTACTGTTGCGAATTCGTATTTTATTGGTCCTGCTGCCATATGATTTACTGCTGATTGTACTCCATCTCTTAGTACAACATTGTGTATTGGATCTTTTGATTTTAGATAATCGTAATTCAAGAATCTCCAAGCATTATTTTTCAAGTGGAATGTTCCATCTTTTGGAGTATGTGTTTTTTCGTAAATTTGTCCTATTGAATTTGTTGCGTTTAAGTATTTTGATGCACTTGCTATTAATGCTGGTAAGTATGAATATTGTTCTATGCTTTTTGTGTTACTTTCTCCCGTTTCTGTATTGTATATTCCATTATGATACCAATATTCCATTCTATTGTCTATAAATCTTCCTTGACAAGCTCCGCTCTGCACGTCTCCTGCTACTTGTCTATGTTGTCCTTGTACTCCTAATATTTTTAATGGTTTTCCACATAGTACTTCTGGTTGTATGTTATTTCCTAGTTTTACCATTCCGTGTCTTCCCATGTCTTCCCATATTTCAATTGTAGTTTGTGAATTTGCATTTGCGTATTGTACATTTCCTGATGATGCCACAAATGGTGTTCTGTTTCCTAAGTTATATATTTTAACTAGCTTCCGCCCGCGACTTCGTCCGCGTGGACATTCGAGAAAATACTTAGGGGACCAATAACCAAGGATAAAAAGTATTCTATGTTTTAATTTCATAAAAATCCGATCAGCCATTTTTACGTGATTAGGCGGGTCCTCCCTCACCAAGTGAGCAGCCTCGTGCGAGGCCCGCCGCACGTGGCAAACGTTCTGTCTCGCGCGAGGCTGCTCGCTTGGTGAGGGAGGACCCGCCTAATCACGTAAAAACGGCTGATCGGATTTTTAAGAAATTAAAACATAGTATACTTTTTATCCTGGTTATTGGTCCCCTAAGTATTTTCTCGAATGTCCACGCGAACGAAGTCGCGGGCGGAAGCTAGTAAATAATAAGCGTCTGTTTCACAATCAAAAAGTTAGTTCTGAGTAGCTTAGGTACCAAGAACTTTTAGGGTACTTAAGATGATTTAGGTGTCTATACCCTATTTACCCCCTGGGTTTGATTTTCGGAAAACTACGAAATGGGTTGCCTATTTGTTTTAAGAAGTAAGCCTACAAAGTTTCAAATTGAAATGTCTATTTTACCCCCTGATTTTTCATTCAAAATTTCACCCCTATTTTAACCTTTTAGGGGTTGAATCATGTTCAGCGTGTTAAACATCAAAATAAATGCCATTTTTGGAATCGTCATCCCATAAAACCTCAATAACGACATCCATATAGATTTTTTGGTTTATTTATCCCATTTAACCTCTAAGGGGTTGATTTTTGAAAAAATACGAAATAAGTGAGTTATTTAAATTTTTACTTTTTTGCATTCACAATGCAATTTTTATGGTTGAAAAATGGAAAATGAAGTATTTAGAAAAAATCGACCCGTCTCACAACCAGCTCCGATGGGAATCGAACCCACGACCTTTCGCTATCCGGGCGACTGCTCTAACCACTGAGCTACGGAGTCGTCAATCAACGAAATATGTGTTTGCTTATTTGTTTTACTTTTTCCGACCATAAATAAGCCTAAATAATAAATTAAATGAAGGACTTTCCAGATACAACATTTCATCCCCCTTTTCACCCCTTCGGGGGTGGAATTGTCAAAAACGCTGACACAGGAAAATATTAATTTTCACTTGCCAGCCTAAACACAAAATTTGAAGATCCTAACTTCAAAACTGACGTACTTTCATACACATATTCATCCCCTATTTTACCCCCTGGGTTTGATTTTGGGAAAATTACGAAATGGGCTGCCTATTTGTTTTAAAAAGTAAGCCTACAAAGTTTCAAGTTGAAATGTCTAATTTACCCCTGATTTTACATTCAAATTTCACCCCTATTGCAACCTTTTAGGAGTTGAATCATGTTCAGCGTGTTAAACATCAAAATAAATGCCATTTTTGCAATCGTCATCCCATAAAACCTCAGTAACGACATCCATATTGATTTTTAGGTTTATTTAGGTATCCCATTTCCCTTCAGGAGTGGAATTGTCAAAAACGCTGACACAGGTAAATATTAATTTTCAATTGCCAGCCTAAATACAAAATTTGAAGATCCTAACTTCAAAACTGACGGACTTTCATACAAACATTCATCCCCTATTTCACCCCCTTAGGGGTAGAATTTCCAAAAATCCTTTCTTAGTGGATGCCTACACTGTATAACGTATCTATGTGCAAAATTTGAAGTCTCTGGGTTTAGCGGTTTGGGCTGTGCGTTGATATCTCAGTCATTCAGTCAGTCAGTCAGTCAGTCAGTCAGTCAGTCAGTCAGGACTTTGAATTTTATATATATAGATTTTAGTCGAAACGTTTATAGACTTGAAATGCGTGTCGCACAGCTGATCCCCAACCGAACACTACTACTTACTTTTACTTTTTTACTATCGCCGTGTGATTTGTTTCGATAATGTCGTTATATTCTTTGTGTGTTAAATACATATATAACCTTTCCCATGGTAAAGTATGTATAAATGTTTTATTACTGTTTTTCCATTTGATGCGTTGGCGCTTGGCGTTTCTTTCATATATGTGCATAGCGAACTTTTTATGTGAAAGTTGAACATTTTCTTGAATTTAAATTGTTTTACATTCATTGCATTATCTACTCCGTTTGCTATCATATTTGGGTTGGCGGTCATGTTTAATCCTCCTTCCATTAGTTCTTTTTTTGTTGTTCTTGCTCTGAATCTAGGATATATTGTTCCTTATATTCTTTCTCCTAGGTACATCCACAATTAATTGAGGGAAAGTATTGCTATTTTGGCACATTCTGGGTTTTGTTAATGTCTGACATTTCAAGCCAAGCAAGTGCAAAACAAGCAAAGAAACAAAGAAGGAGGATAAGGAAGCAAGCAGAGTTAGAAAGTTTAGGGATACTTGAATCAACTAATTTCCCATCTCCCCAAACAAGCAAGATGACGGAAAATGATGGTGCATCAACATCTGAAATAAATGTAGCCTCTTTTAATGCTGCCTTAGAATCTCTAGGGACTACTATGACAACATCAGAAACTCTACAACCTTTAGTGGATAATTTCTTTAAAAATTGCAAATTAACAGCTTCAGACTGGCTAAATAGCACCATAACTTTTGCTGGGTTTGATAAAGAAAAAATGAGAAATAAGTTGCTAAAGAAGAGCAACCCAGAGCAATTAGTCCTATTATGTATGATAGGACTAGTGAGAGGAAATAATGTTGACAGGATTATGACATCCATGAAGTGTGAAGTTACAAAGAATAAATTCAAAAAGATTGTGAATGATTTAAAAATAAAAAAATTAAGAACCGAAGAACATATAGTAAAAGTCGGGCAAGACGCGTATGCAAGTGGTGGCATTTTTAAGATCACAAGCTTAGAAATACTTAATACAGACATAGTGGGATCAGTTGCGAAATGTGGACAGTACACATGGTGCCGCAAGCAGAAGTTGCAACTCAAAGACTTTTGCGGGTGGTACGGAATGGAGTCAAACGCTTCGCAAATTGACCCCGCATGCCTAAGAATTAAAGAAACGAGATCATACGCAGATGGCAACGCGATATCATCAAAATTAGAATATAGAGCAAACAATTTCGAACCGACGCAGTTTGGATACAGGGAGTGCACCGACAGTGAAGTAAACAACGATGACACCAAGTCCGCCGTGGTCTGGACGCTGAGCCCTGGGGCACGGCTTAATGTTTATCACGAGCAGGAATTGGACTACGGCTGAAATGATGATGATGAAGCTATTGTAATTTCTAAACTTAATTTCGTTAAATAATCAAAAATTCAATTTAATATTATGTATCAAGTTAATTTGGTATTAGTTTGTGACTCGTTTAACTTTGACTTTTGCATTCTTCATTTATCTGTTTATTGTTTCATTTAGATAATTTTCAAATTATGCATGCTGTGTTATTCTGTAAATGATAGAACATTTACTATGTTTTAAATAAGTTTTAATGTAATATTTAATGTATCTATCGTTGAAGAAACTTAATAAATATAAATATAAATAGATGCACACTACGAAAGATAAACTAGTCGATGCGATAAAGTGTGATATACGACGATTAAGAAGTGTTGCAACTTGTCACGTGTTTCAGATACACAGTGATAAGTGAAACACGTAATCATCGGTGACCGAGCGCGGTCCATACTTCATACAAAGTATTTTTACAAACAATTGCTAATTATGCAGCAACGTAATGCTAATGCCATGGATAATGAACGCGCCGAGGAGCTGAAGAGATTGGCCCTGGCCCAAGTATTGAAACAACAAGAAGGAAGGAGACAAGAAGAGGCGAAGCACGAATAATAGAGGAGGGAACAACAGAAGGCAGAACTTCAACGTCGCAACAATAAGAAATAGATAAAATAGATGATAGATATAATAGTTTATGCTATTGCATAGTTTATTAAATATAGAACGTAATAGTTGCCTTTCCTCCAATTATTATGTGATTAGACTCTCCCGTACCTAATATTCAATAACCGAAGTAATTCAAGCACATTATATTTAATCAACGCCATCGAAGAGAACAGCGCCTGCGGATCCGAAGAACGAGGCAGTACGCAGGAAACTCGTGAAAACATTCGAGGAGATATTAGCAACACCGAGTTTGAAGACGACGAGGAATAGACCATCGAATCAGACTCTGAATCCGTCATCCATTGCAGTATTTCTCCAAAAAGAAGGTATCGATTATGGAACAACGATAGATCTCCTTGGAAAGTCATCTCTCGACATACAGGAACGCGCAACACGCATTACCATACCATCTACATTTCAACTAACAAAGCCTGGGGCCACAACTCTAGACAAGCAATTAGGGATGCAAAATATACGACTAAAAAAATTTCATGCATCCCTTGTCTTATTGAGTATCTATCTCCCGGCACTTATCGTGCAACACTTCGAAATATTCTCACCGAAGTGGATTAAAGATCTATCCGATGCGTCGCTCATAGCTAGGGAATTGCAACTCGGCAAAAAGAGCACTATACATCTGGAGATACCGAAAGGCGAAATCATATACTTAACCCACAAAGCCCAATATTGCGTCAAGTTCAGCCGGGAATGGTTGAGGGCACTGTTGCAACCGATGAAGTTTTATCTGAAGCACAACAACGACGAGTGGAGCCGGAACAAGTTCAACCACACTCTAATGTTCAACAAGAAGAACTTGGAAACCTCGGAATCCCTAAGTCAAGAAGATTTAGGAAATACAGTGACTCAAATAATCATCAACTGATTCTCTTCTTGTGTCAGCAGGGAGCTTTCGATGAAAGCGAAGCTCAGAGAGCTATGTGCGGCACGCCTGAAGGGATTGCCGTCCAATTTATTAAGAAGTTCCCAGAGAGACTCAGAACCGCAACATCAATTTCCCGTATACTGGTATTTCAAGAAACCGCACAAAACCGCATAGAGCGATGCAAGAATATACAAATAAAAAGAACACCAGAATTGTGCACGAAAGATGCGATAAAACGACAAGTACAAAAATTGGAATATGTTATATCACAAAATAATATATTACTAACAGTATTCGCTACATTGACAAAAAGGCACTTCCTTCGGGTTGACGAAAAAGAAAAACAACTTGTTCTTCTTAGGACCACCAAATACCGGAAAAATTATGGAGTCCGTAATACAAATGCATTACAACTATGAAAGGTTGACGGGACTAACACCAGGATCATCATTTAATTTCTGTTCACTAGTTCACACTAATGCATGTTTCATGGACGAATGTAAGCTCACCCAGAATCAGTTCGAACAGTGGAAATTGTTAGCAGCCGGACAACCAATGGCGACGGACGTGAAGAACAAAAACCGTCATTCGATAACAAACTGTAAATTGTACACGGCGAGTAATTATGCAATCGACCTATACCTAACAGTACCTGAAGCAAAAGAAGCAATCGACGCCAGAACATTTACGATGAAGTTTTTCAACAAAATAGACGAAGAACATTACTTCTTCGCAACAGCATTCGCGTGGGAAGAATTCTGGAAAAAACATGCTCTAGACGACGACGAAGATATAAGTAGACATTATTTTTTTAATGATTATATGTATAATAGATTTTAAGAATAAACTAAGGTGTTGGTTATAATGTTAAGCGTGTGTTGGTGTGCGTATAAGGAATATAAAACGAACATAACACAAGTTAAGAATATGTAAATACTAACCCAATGATAATAAAAATAAACGACCGTAGCAACAATGTCTGCATTTTAATTAACGACTCCCCTAGTAAACTAAAGGTCAGCTCAGTCACACGGGAACGCTCGAACCGTGAGAACGTAACGTGGAATTTAATTGTGCAAAAAATGCAAAGTGATACAACAAGTTCTACAAACAGCCCACCGGTCAAAACAACCGGAGTGAATTATGGAGTTAACGTAATGTCTTACACTTTTAAAAAGGTGTTTGCGTTTAATGTGGAAGGGCGAACGAACCTCATCGGTGTCGATGTGGGGAGTGGGTGAATGAGCAGGGTCATCACGGTCTTTCGTATGCAAGTGGTGACATTTTTAAGATCACAAGCTTAGAAATACTTAATACAGACATAGTGGGATCAGTTGCGAAATGTGGACAGTACACATGGTGCCGCAAGCAGAAGTTGCAACTCAAAGACTTTTGCGGGTGGTACGGAATGGAGTCAAACGCTTCGCAAATTGACCCCGCATGCCTAAGAATTAAAGAAACGAGATCATACGCAGATAGCAACGCGATATCATCAAAATTAGAATATAGAGCAAACAATTTCGAACCGACGCAGTTTGGATACAGGGAGTGCACCGACAGTGAAGTAAACAACGATGACACCAAGTCCGCCGTGGTCTGGACGCTGACGCATTTTGGACGGGTGTTCTGACTCCGTGACATTTAACTCAGTCCGGCCCTGTATTCTATTTTTGTCTTGACCTCCTTTCACCCCATAGGTCGTCGCCTCCGCTATCTGCACGGCCGAGAATGTGGATTCCAGCCCGCCGATCCGGCTCCGAAACCGGTTCCAGTGAGCGATCTGAGGTCCGGAGACGCAATTACACTCCCGCCTCGCCTCCGTACCCTCCCCCGGCCGCCGCGGACCCTCTCGACATTGAGTGAGTGTTAATCTTAAGCAGTGATTGTGCGGAAGCATTTAAAGACTTTAAGTTTTTTAAATATTTTATTAAATTGTAAGTATTCTGAAATAAATTCAATATATCTTAACTAATTCTTTTTAATGACCGCCTCTTCTTTGTCCTTGTTCAATTGCCACCTCTTCTTTGTCCTTGAACAATCAGCCGTGCGAAGCACATGGCTATGATTATGTTCATAAGCAACATTTGATGTTAAAAGCGGCGGCGGCGGCGGGCCAAGGGAGCCTCAGAAGAGAAGGAATCGGAGAACTTATCTAATAGTTTAAGCCGCAATTTCCACGCGTACTTTTCATGACGTATTATCCCTCCCAGGAAATTCGTATATAAAAAGGTGATTATCATATGCATTCTGTCATAATGCCTCCGGGTGGCAAGCATCGCGGTCAATCTCTATACGCTGCGGTTGAAGCCGCTTTTAGTGCGGCTTGGCGACAAAAGCATAAGCACGAAAAAACACGCATCGGTGGATATCAACAATTCAAAAAGTCAACAGAAGGTCAGCAAATACGTGCACATGCAACAAGGGAACACGCTCGAACCCACGGTCCATTCCGCAACGTTGGCCCTGGGACCCGATCACGACTTGAGGATCAATCTTCGCAACGAGATCAATCTAACGTACCCGGACCAAGTACATCAGCAGCTGCCGCCGATCGACCCGACAACGACGACAACCAGTCCATCGACCTCTTCCCCTTATCCGGAAGTCAAGGAAGTGTTAATATCGCTGAATATTTGGCAGATTTTCCTAGTTCTGGGGATTTTAGCCCTAATATGGCTGATATACAAAATAATTTGCCAAACGCTCCGAGTGCATCTCAAGTTGCCGCGGGCGGTGGAGCAAGTGCTATGGACACCGAGTCCTCGCTGGAAGGAGGAGCAGGAGGATCTGGAGCGGCATCTGGAGGCGGATTAGCAAGTGGAGCTATGGCAACAATCCTTCCAAACCCTCACCTGAAGAGTGGTCATCTCACTTTTAACAAAGTATGGTATAAATATACCTACGGTTTGGCGAATAGCAAAGTAACAGTAGCCAATGGAAAAGTCGTGCGTTATTCCACACCATATGCATATTATCCAGTCGATTGGTTACCATACTACTTATCTCCTCAAGAGTTTACCTGTTTACCTTTTCATGCGCGTATAGTGTCCGTTAAAGCGTCTATAACTCCTATTGGTACTCGTACTGCATTTGATCATGGAACCACACTATCTGGTACAGCAACTACAGAGTATGTACCTATTGTAAAATCTTGTGTGGGATTAAATAAACAAGTTTATATCGAAAATAGAAGTGTATCTTTAAAAGCCACTGAGCCTATGATTGTTGAGGGTTTTAAAGAAAAAACCCTTCAAGATCATTATACAGCTATGTACGGTATGATAGGTGCTATTGAAGTACCACGTCACTTAAATTGGTACGCTAATATCTTATATAACATCGATTCGGATAGTGGATTTGACGGTATCGATATTCAAACTCAATATCGCTTAGACAAAGTCTTTACCACTCACATTATTAACCATAAACTTGGTCAGCCCATAGTTAATTACGAGTACCAACCTAAAAATGGTTTTTGTAAACCAACAAAGCGCAATTTTTTAATTAATTATAGCATTGCAGATGGATTCCCAGAAGATATTACTTCTGGTGAATTTCCTTGGAAAAAAGTGTTAAATATTGTAAAAATACAGTCTGATCCTAATAAAAAAGGTATTATTGGCTTATCTAAAACTTTAGGTGTTTCTAAAAAAGATTTCTTGAATCGCATAAACCACAACTATTATCAGTCGATCGAAGGCTTGCCATACGTAGATTTACACTCAGGCTCAGTCGGTGGATACACTCCGCAACCGCAAGTACATATCGGATTGATTGCAACACCGGCACTTAATCCGGCTACAGAAGTAAATAATTTTTTAAATTCATCTCTGTACACCGTTACAAAAACCGAGTGTATTGTATCATTCGATTTGGATTCTATGTGCGTTAGTGGTGACGCTTATTGTTGGCCAAGAGACACTAAATTCTTTACTAAACAAGATGCAGGCTTCCATGGCTATGGTTATACTAATTTTGGTGAGTTGGCAACTACAAGTGGACGCCTGGAACAAAGCGCACCTCCAACGCGCAAGGAAAGAAAAGGTCGCATTACGAAGAACAAGAACAACGGAGAATCAGAACACATTAACAAAGACAGAGTTAAAAGAAGTCTTATTAAAGACTTTTCAGAAATTGAACTTGATGAGTTTGAGTACTATGAAGGAGTATCAGAATAAATGTACTAGTACTGGATATAATAATGATTTATGTGTTTTAAAGCTTAAATGGGATGATTATATACCTGCAACATCTTTCCCAGATCAGAATAGCGTAACTTCAAAAGCAGCATATTTTATAGATTCTCTACGGTTTGATATAAATAGTCGTGAAGAAGTACCTGCTAATAAGTATTTAAATGATTGTCGCTATTATGAGAGGAGAGTACAGAGACCTGTACCTACACAATGCTATGGAGCGAAATTAGAAGATAATTGGGAAAGTACTAAATGGTGGTTCTATGAAATTCGTGCAGATTTAATGTATACCTTTGATAATGTCCTGTGGGATTCATCAACTCCTACTAGAAAAGAAAACCAATTTTGGTATTTAATCTTGTACTTAAAAACATTGGTCACGTTAATCGAGAACCCTGTGGATATTGTCAACATCGTTAGTTATCGCTTAGTTGATAACATTAACGACCTATTAAAACGCGTACGTGACTTGGAACAAAAACTTCCATTGTTATCTACGACCGACTGTAGCGGTTCAACGGTCATTAAAGATAAGATATCTATAAGTGGAATAATAACTAACTACACTGTTGTAACCAGCAGTGATTCTAGTAATAATAGTAGTATAGGAAATTTTCAAATAAAACCATAATTATTTAAGAGTTCTTTATTATTTCCTTCTCCCAATCCTCTAAACACGACATATCAAAACATTTGTATACAATGAACAAGTAAAATATAGCCAAAGGATGAGGTTTTTTTTTAAGCTCTTTTAAGAAAGGAGCTCTATACCAAGTTTCATGAAACATTCTTGTTTTAAAAGCCTCATTCTTTGGAAAACAATCGTTATTACTTAAAACTATAATTGGAGTGCGTAACATACACGCATCTGACTGATACTTCACTTTAACGTTACAAGTATCTCCTCCGAAAATAAGTTTTAAAGTTTCTTCAGAACCAGGCTCGTCGTCGCCTTCACTACCTGCGCTCCCCAGAATGTGGGTCCGTCCTCGCCGAACCAGTTCTGCGACCGGATTTAATTATTCTCCGGCCTCGCCTCCGTACCCGCCCCCGACCATCGCGGACCCAGATGAATACGAGTGAGTGTTAGTTTAAGCAGTGATTTAAAGACTGTAAGTTGTTTAAATTGTTTATTAAAATGTAAGTATTCTGAAATAAATTCAATATATCTTAACTAATTCTTTTTAATGACCGCCTCTTCTTTGTCCTTGTTGTTGGTACGTCGTTCTTTGTCCTTGCTGCTGTTGTGGTTGTGTTCCTCCTTGGTTTGGAATTCCTTTTTTTATTTTTTGTTCAATTTCATCAACTTGTTTAATGACGTCTGCTGTTTTACGTTTCAAATCTCCTATTGCGTTGTGTTCTGTTTTTGCCTTCTTTTCCAATTCTTTTTGTTTATTATTTATTGCTTCTAATTGTTGCGCCTTTGTTTCCAGTTCCTTTGTTTTATTAGTTAATGATTCTATTTGTTGATTTTCATATACTTGGTTTGCCTCTAAGCTTTTTATTTCATTTTCTATTAATTTTTGGTTCGTTTGTAATAATGTATAGTCATGGTTGTCTCCTACTTCTCTTCTACTTCTACTTGCTATTTCTGTATCTTCACTAATTGGTTCCGCTTGATGTTCTATTGGTGTTGCAATTAAATCTGTTATTGGTTGATGTCCCAATATTAATCCGGATTGGTAATGGTCACTTACTCTGTATCCCATTACAAATGGATTTGGTTGTGGATTTCTCATTGCCGTGTATAGTATGTTTTGTCCGTGTGACATTGCTTCTATTTCGATTCTTGTTTCTACCATTATATTAAGTATACTGTCTTCGTGTGCTCCGTCTGAGCTTAGTAATGGTATAATTCCAATTCCAACTGGCGGTGTAAATTGTAATTGTGGTACATTTTGCATTGTATTATATAGGTAATTGTCTACTGTTGCGAATTCGTATTTTATTGGTCCTGCTGCCATATGATTTACTGCTGATTGTACCCCATCTCTTAGTACAACATTGTGTATTGGATCTTTTGATTTTAGATAATCGTAGTTTAAGAATCTCCAAGCATTATTTTTCAAGTGGAATGTTCCATCTTTTGGAGTATGTGTTTTTTCGTAAATTTGTCCTATTGAATTTGTTGCGTTTAAGTATTTTGCTGCACTTGCTATTAATGCTGGTAAGTATGAATATTGTTCTATGCTTTTTGTGTTACTTTCTCCCGTTTCTGTATTGTATATTCCAATATGATACCAATATTCCATTCTATTGTCTATAAATCTTCCTTGACAAGCTCCGCTCTGCACGTCTCCTGCTACTTGTCTATGTTGTCCTTGTACTCCTAATATTTTTAATGGTTTTCCATATAGTACTTCTGGTTGTATGTTATTTCCTAGTTTTACCATTCCGTGTCTTCCCATGTCTTCCCATATTCCTATTGTAGTTTGTGAATTTGCATTTGCGTATTGTACATTTCCTGATGATGCCACAAATGGTGTTCTGTTTCCTAAGTTATATATTTTTATGTATGTTTTTTTTACTATCGCCGTGTGATTTGTTTCGATAATGTCATCATATTCTTTGTGTGTTAAATACATGTATAACCTTTCCCATGGCAAAGTATGTATAAATGTTTTTATTACTGTTCTTCCATTTGCTGCGCTGGAGCTTGGCGTTTCTTTCATATATGTGCATAGCGTACTTTTACACATATGGGGGCACGGCTTAATGTTTATCACGAGCAGGAATTGGACTACGGCTGAAATGATGATGATGAAGCTATTGTAATTTCTAAACTTAATTTCGTTAAATAATCAAAAATTCAATTTAATATTATGTATCAAGTTAATTTGGTATTAGTTTGTGACTCGTTTAACTTTGACTTTTGCATTCTTCATTTATCTGTTTATTGTTTCATTTAGATAATTTTCAAATTATGCATGCTGTGTTCTTCTGTAAATGATAGAACATTTACTATGTTTTAAATAAGTTTTAATGTAATATTTAATGTATCTATCGTTGAAGAACCTTAATAAATATAAATATAAATAGATGCACACTACGAAAGATAAACTAGTCGATGCGATAAAGTGTGATATACGACGATTAAGAAGTGTTGCAACTTGTCACGTGTTTCAGATACACAGTGATAAGTGAAACACGTAATCATCGGTGACCGAGCGCGGTCCATACTTCATACAAAGTATTTTCACAAACAATTGCTAATTATGCAGCAACGTAATGCTAATGCCATGGATAATGAACGCGCCGAGGAGCTGAAGAGATTGGCCCTGGCCCAAGTATTGAAACAACAAGAAGGAAGGAGACAAGAAGAGGCGAAGCACGAATAATAGAGGAGGGAACAACAGAAGGCAGAACTTCAACGTCGCAACAATAAGAAATAGATAAAATAGATGATAGATATAATAGTTTATGCTATTGCATAGTTTATTAAATATAGAACGTAATAGTTGCCTTTCCTCCAATTATTATGTGATTAGACTTTCCCGTACCTAATATTCAATAACCGAAGTAATTCAAGCACATTATATTTAATCAACGCCATCGAAGAGAACAGCGCCTGCGGATCCGAAGAACGACGCAGTACGCAGGAAACTCGTGAAAACATTCGAGGAGATATTAGCGACACCGAGTTTGAAGACGACGAGGAATAGACCATCGAATCAGACTCTGAATCCGTCATCCATTACACTATTTCTCCAAAAAGAAGGTATCGATTATGGAACAACGATAGATCTCCTTGGAAAGTCATCTCTCGACATACAGGAACGCGCAACACGCATTACCATATCATCTACATTTCAACTAACAAAGCCTGGGGCCACAACTCACTCAGTAAATAAACTTTTTATCTATCTATCTATCTATCTAACTCTAGACAAGCAATTAGGGATGCAAAATATACGACTAAAAAAATTTCATGCATCCCTTGTCTTATTGAGTATCTATCTCCCGGCACTTATCGTGCAACACTTCGAAATATTCTCACCGAAGTGGATTAAAGATCTATCCGATGCGTCGCTCATAGCTAGGGAATTGCAACTCGGCAAAAAGAGCACTATACATCTGGAGATACCGAAAGGCGAAATCATATACTTAACCCCCAAAGCCCAATATTGCGTCAAGTTCAGCCGGGAATGGTTGAGGGCACTGTTGCAACCGATGAAGTTTTATCTGAAGCACAACAACGACGAGTGGAGCCGGAACAAGTTCAACCACACTCTAATGTTCAACAAGGAGAACTTGGAAACCTCGGAATCCCTAAGTCGGGAAGATTTAGGGAATACAGTGACTCAAATAATCAACTGGTTCTCTTCTTGTGTCAGCAGGGAGCTTTCGATGAAAGCGAAGCTCAGAGAGCTATGTGCGGCACGCCTGAAGGGATTGCCGTCCAATTTATTAAGAAGTTCCCAGAGAGACTCAGAACCGCAACATCAATTTCCCGTATACTGGTATTTCAAGAAACCGCACAAAACCGCATAGAGCGATGCAAGAATATACAAATAAAAAGAACACCAGAATTGTGCACGAAAGATGCGATAAAACGACAAGTACAAAATTTGGAATATGTTATATCACATAATAATATATTACTAACAGTATTCGCTACACTGACAAAAAGGCACTTCCTTCGGGTTGACGAAAAAGAAAAACAACTTGTTCTTCTTAGGACCACCAAGTACCGGAAAAATTATGGAGTCCTTAATACAAATGCATTACAACTATGAAAGGTTGACGGGAATAACACCAGGATCATCATTTAATTTCTGTTCACTAGTTCACACTAATGCATGTTTCATGGACGAATGTAAGCTCACCCAGAATCAGTTCGAACAGTGGAAATTGTTAGCAGCCGGACAACCAATGGCGACGGACGTGAAGAACAAAAACCGTCATTCGATAACAAACTGTAAATTGTACACGGCGAGTAATTATGCAATCGACCTATACCTAACAGTACCTGAAGCAAAAGAAGCAATCGACGCCAGAACATTTACGATGAAGTTTTTCAACAAAATAGACGAAGAACATTACTTCTTCGCAACAGCATTCGCGTGGGAAGAATTCTGGAAAAAACATGCTCTAGACGACGACGAAGATATAAGTAGACATTATTTTTTTAATGATTATATGTATAATAGATTTTAAGAATAAACTAAGGTGTTGGTTATAATGTTAAGCGTGTGTTGGTGTGCGTATAAGGAATATAAAACGAACATAACACAAGTTAAGAATATGTAAATACTAACCCAATGATAATAAAAATAAACGACCGTAGCAACAATGTCTGCATTTTAATTAACGACTCCCCTAGTAAACTAAAGGTCAGCTCAGTCACACGGGAACGCTCGAACCGTGAGAACGTAACGTGGAATTTAATTGTGCAAAAAATGCAAAGTGATACAACAAGTTCTACAAACAGCCCACCGGTCAAAACAACCGGAGTGAATTATGGAGTTAACGTAATGTCTTACACTTTTAAAAAGGTGTTTGCGTTTAATGTGGAAGGGCGAACGAACCTCATCGGTGTCGATGTGGGGAGTGGGTGAATGAGCAGGGTCATCACGGTCTTTCGTATGCAAGTGGTGACATTTTTAAGATCACAAGCTTAGAAATACTTAATACAGACATAGTGGGATCAGTTGCGAAATGTGGACAGTACACATGGTGCCGCAAGCAGAAGTTGCAACTCAAAGACTTTTGCGGGTGGTACGGAATGGAGTCAAACGCTTCGCAAATTGACCCCGCATGCCTAAGAATTAAAGAAACGAGATCATACGCAGATAGCAACGCGATATCATCAAAATTAGAATATAGAGCAAACAATTTCGAACCGACGCAGTTTGGATACAGGGAGTGCACCGACAGTGAAGTAAACAACGATGACACCAAGTCCGCCGTGGTCTGGACGCTGACGCATTTTGGACGGGTGTTCTGACTCCGTGACATTTAACTCAGTCCGGCCCTGTATTCTATTTTTGTCTTGACCTCCTTTCACCCCATAGGTCGTCGCCTCCGCTATCTGCACGGCCGAGAATGTGGATTCCAGCCCGCCGATCCGGCTCCGAAACCGGTTCCAGTGAGCGATCTGAGGTCCGGAGACGCAATTACACTCCCGCCTCGCCTCCGTACCCTCCCCCGGCCGCCGCGGACCCTCTCGACATTGAGTGAGTGTTAATCTTAAGCAGTGATTGTGCGGAAGCATTTAAAGACTTTAAGTTTTTTAAATATTTTATTAAATTGTAAGTATTCTGAAATAAATTCAATATATCTTAACTAATTCTTTTTAATGACCGCCTCTTCTTTGTCCTTGTTCAATTGCCGCCTCTTCTTTGTCCTTGAACAATCAGCCGTGCGAAGCACATGGCTATGATTATGTTCGAAAGCAACATTTGATGTTAAAAGCGGCGGCGGCGGCGGGCCAAGGGAGCCTCAGAAGAGAAGGAATCGGAGAACTTATCTAATAGTTTAAGCCGCAATTTCCACGCGTACTTTTCATGACGTATTATCCCTCCCAGGAAATTCGTATATAAAAAGGTGATTATCATATGCATTCTGTCATAATGCCTCCGGGTGGCAAGCATCGCGGTCAATCTCTATACGCTGCGGTTGAAGCCGCTTTTAGTGCGGCTTGGCGACAAAAGCATAAGCACGAAAAAACACGCATCGGTGGATATCAACAATTCAAAAAGTCAACAGAAGGTCAGCAAATACGTGCACATGCAACAAGGGAACACGCTCGAACCCACGGTCCATTCCGCAACGTTGGCCCTGGGACCCGATCACGACTTGAGGATCAATCTTCGCAACGAGATCAATCTAACGTACCCGGACCAAGTACATCAGCAGCTGCCGCCGATCGACCCGACAACGACGACAACCAGTCCATCGACCTCTTCCCCTTATCCGGAAGTCAAGGAAGTGTTAATATCGCTGAATATTTGGCAGATTTTTCTAGTTCTGGGGATTTTAGCCCTAATATGGCTGATATACAAAATAATTTGCCAAACGCTCCGAGTGCATCTCAAGTTGCCGCGGGCGGTGGAGCAAGTGCTATGGACACCGAGTCATCGCTGGAAGGAGGAGCAGGAGGATCTGGAGCGGCTTCTGGAGGCGGATTAGCAAGTGGAGCTATGGCAACAATCCTTCCAAACCCTCACCTGAAGAGTGGTCATCTCACTTTTAACAAAGTATGGTATAAATATACCTACGGTTTGGCGAATAGCAAAGTAACAGTAGCCAATGGAAAAGTCGTGCGTTATTCCACACCATATGCATATTATCCAGTCGATTGGTTACCATACTACTTATCTCCTCAAGAGTTTACCTGTTTACCTTTTGATGCGCGCTATGGACACCGAGTCATCGCTGGAAGGAGGAGCAGGAGGATCTGGAGCGGCTTCTGGAGGCGGATTAGCAAGTGGAGCTATGGCAACAATCCTTCCAAACCCTCACCTGAAGAGTGGTCATCTCACTTTTAACAAAGTATGGTATAAATATACCTACGGTTTGGCGAATAGCAAAGTAACAGTAGCCAATGGAAAAGTCGTGCGTTATTCCACACCATATGCATATTATCCAGTCGATTGGTTACCATACTACTTATCTCCTCAAGAGTTTACCTGTTTACCTTTTGATGCGCGTATAGTGTCCGTTAAAGCGTCTATAACTCCTATTGGTACTCGTACTGCATTTGATCATGGAACCACACTATCTGGTACAGCAACTACAGAGTATGTACCTATTGTAAAATCTTGTGTGGGATTAAATAAACAAGTTTATATCGAAAATAGAAGTGTATCTTTAAAAGCCACTGAGCCTATGATTGTTGAGGGTTTTAAAGAAAAAACCCTTCAAGATCATTATACAGCTATGTACGGTATGATAGGTGCTATTGAAGTACCACGTCACTTAAATTGGTACGCTAATATCTTATATAACATCGATTCGGATAGTGGATTTGACGGTATCGATATTCAAACTCAATATCGCTTAGACAAAGTCTTTACCACTCACATTATTAACCATAAACTTGGTCAGCCCATAGTTAATTACGAGTACCAACCTAAAAATGGTTTTTGTAAACCAACAAAGCGCAATTTTTTAATTAATTATAGCATTGCAGATGGATTCCCAGAAGATATTACTTCTGGTGAATTTCCTTGGAAAAAAGTGTTACCTAATATTGTAAAAATACAGTCTGATCCTAATAAAAAAGCTTATCTAAAACTTTAGGTGTTTCTAAAAAAGATTTCTTGAATCGCATAAACCACAACTATTATCAGTCGATCGAAGGCTTGCCATACGTAGATTTACACTCAGGCTCAGTCGGTGGATACACTCCGCAACCGCAAGTACATATCGGATTGATTGCAACACCGGCACTTAATCCGGCTACTTCACTTGGCTTGGAGAGTCACTAAAATGTTTCATGACGATAACGGTCATATGAATGCAAATAAAGTAATTGAATTAATTCAAAGACAGTACTGTTTTGAAAAACTCCGCAGGTTCGTCACTAAATATGTCAAAGGATGTATTTCTTGCCAATTTGCTAAAAAACCTACCGGCAAACAACGTGGATTTCTAAACCCTATAGAAAAGGGCAATATTCCATGGCATACATGGCACTTAGATCATTTAGGCCCATTCTGTGCTTCTACAAATTCAAACACCTATCTGTTGTGTCATGATTTTAGAAGGTTTTTCTTATTTTTTAATAGCAACACTGGTAATGCCGTCTCTTGCCGCCATTTTGTTAAATTTAATTGGCTAATCTGTGGTAAAATCGGTGGGGGTAGCTAGGCTTGAGCCCGATTAACGAGCAAAGAGAGGTGATTCTTCAAACAAGCCTCGAGGGGATAAGTTCACTAAGACGTCGACTGTATCTATATTGTTATACCTGTACTATGCCTGTACCTGTAAGTTGGATCAATAATTATATGAGTGTTATCTGGAGTCTGCGTTTTCTTCATATTTCAGAAGCGGTAAAGTACCCACGTAAGTTTATTTCTAAACCTGATAATAAGAATAATTTGCTTATTCTGTGCTATAGTAATGCCAAACGAGTTATTTTATTCTCTTCACGCAGAGAAAGGATAAATATTCCAGATTCCATGTTAATGCGTATTTTTTTATCTAAATGACATTTTAAATACCTTTGCGGTGGATTGTGTTTCGTACATGGTCGGGGCTACTCTCCGACGGAACGGACATAAACTAAATCGCATTTGTGTTTTAATTGATTGTGTTCGTATACGGTCGGGGCTACCCTCCGACTATACTAACATAATTTAAAAAGTCTATATGCGTAGCTTAGTACTAAGATTTTACTAATTCGTGTTCGGGGCTACTCTCCGATCGTGTTAGTTAAATCTAAAGCGTTAAAATTGGTATATTTGTGTGGCGGATTGTGTTCCGTACATAGTCGGGGCTAATCTCCGACGGAACGGACATAAACTAGATCACACTTTTATTTGAATTGATTAATTGTGTTCGTGTACGGTCGGGGCTACCCTCCGATTATACTTACATAATTTTAAACGCGGGTATGTAGTAGATATTTTCGTATGGCACGATCATAGCGTACCATGAATCTGGCATAATATCTTGATTGTTGTTGTTTAATTTACATGATGTATTAAATGTGGATTGTACAGAATTAATGGAGATGATTGGCATTATTATATTATTAGAGTACTTGCTGTTTATGTTGTTTATAATCTTACACATGGAGCTAGGACTGGCAGTTTTGGCTGTGTACCTACATGTAATGTTTTAAGTAATTAGTGCTAAGTTTTGATAGCCTTTACTGTTGCACAGAGTAAAATCACTTATGGCTACTAAATTTTGCATACAATCCATGTTTTAACGTGGTATCTAATACTAACAGTGAATAAAAGAAAACTATAAGTTATGAAGCTAGTAAGAAGTAGTAAAGAGTAAGAATAATTTATGATTGATTGCTTACATTTCATTTATCTTAATATTATTAAAATTAATTATTACAAATTTTCCTTTGTTTTTTAATGTATTGAGCGAACGTGTTGTTCTCTGGGTTGAGTGAGCCATGTATGCTTACTGGTTACCTACGTTACCTGGTAAGATTGGTTTAATAGGTACGTATTACTTGCTTACAATTGAATTCTGGCTTTCTATTTATTGATATATTAATTAATAGGTACAAATTTTGTGGATTCAATTAATATGAACACCGTGAATAGCAATATAATAATCTTGAACTATGAATATGAGTTTAAATACGAATATTTTAATATGGTATCTTTAAATATTTAAATATGAAAGTCTTTATGTGAATTTGGATATCTCTAGTGTGAATATTTTTAATTTTTAATGATGAGCGAACAAATATAAGGTGTTCACTGGGTTGAGTGAGCAAGCTATGCATGCTCGCTGGTTACAAGAGATACATTGAATTAGTTTGTTGAAATGCATTAAATTGAATTTGATATTAGGGGGCGATGTATGTATGTTGCATACACTCGTCGGATATTAGAGGACGATGTATGTATGTTGCATACACTCGTCGGATATTAGGGGACGATGTATGTTTGTGGCATGCACTCGTCGGAATTAAGGGGGCGGTATATGTTTGTGGCATACACTCGCCGGATTTTAGAGTACGAACGATGTATGTTGGTGGCATACATTCGTCTGAATATGTTCAAATGTTAAGCGAGTACGTTTCTCACAGGCTGGTTAAATGAGTACCTACTTATATTTCATACTGGTTTACTACCCGTATGGCCACTTTTAAGATTATTAGATTTAAATGAAACTACAACAGAACAAAGATAATTTCAAACGTTTTATTCTTGTTTTTACTATACTCATTTTACATTTTTGCACTAGATAAGTAGCTCTTAATAAAAGAAATGGTTTTTGTAAATAATAAAGGATGTAGGTAGCTACTGTAGCTAGTGAACAGTATAAATCATGAATTTTCCTGAAGGGCATATTGTGTTGATAACCTAATGATTTTATTATAGAATGACACGGAACGATCTTTTGCCGATGAATAATGTATACATTCCAAGGTAAATAGCATCTGAGGACGAATACGGCCCGCGCCACCTGGTGCGCCGCTTGGTAGGCCTCCAGGGTGACGTGGCCGACCCAGGGGAGTCTTGAGCGAAGGAGGAATACCCTTCTTCGTAGCTGAATCTGGTCAAAGAGGATTTGAGATGATGCAGAGCATTTTGTTTATGGGAAAGTATTGAAGTTGTTTTGATTAAAATGTTTCATGTTTATTTTTTTGCATATCGAATAAAGCTATTTAAGATTTAATTTTCATCTCGCATAACCGACTAAATTGATTGTAACACCCCCTGAAATAAAGTTTGTAAAGGTCTAAAACTAACTAAAACAAAACAAAACTATAAAAACTTATCTTTTCATAGAATCATTTAGATGTTATCAAAATACCCTTAGGGAAGAATGAAAAGCCTTTTAAATCTACAGTTGCCTACGTGCTTGACATTGAGTATCTAGTAGGTACCACAGCTGTAGCAGTAGATACCTTTAAAGTATTATTGTCAATATGCGCTCTAATTATCGCAACATAGTACCTACTTACTTATAAGGATATTTATATACTAAATTATGTTTGCATCATTTCTTTTTCCTTGCATAATAAGTATCCACATGCTCCACAATTTGAGTAGGGGTTATTGTCTTACCTAGTTAAGATTTTTATAATTACCTTAGTTTCCATTTATACGAAATCCATACCATATCTTGATTCTCATGAGTGGTCAATATCCATGAGCTAGGTTTGTTTTTCTATGCCTAGGTCTATGCCCAGGTGACCTTTACGCAGAACTGGATGTATTTCTGATCTTGATAAGATTGGACATGATGACGATTCACTTTTGAATAAGAGCACACTATTAAAGTCGCGAATTTAGTATTCCAAGATTGCGATTGGGTAATACTTTTATAAACTGTGATCTGTGCCACTTAGATTGTTATAGACCTTTTAACTATGGAAACAATATTAGTTTCTGGTATAAGCTTAACAACCTCCATAGCAGTATAATATTGTAGATACGGTGTACGTACGCATAGGTTTTCGGGGTGCCGCTGTCTCTGAGGTACCTACCGGGTTCGATTCCCTGTCGGGTGTATGTTTAAAGCGGACTTTTCAACATTCTGCCCGATTGTATGTGGTAATCCCCGTCGTTGTTCCCAAATGCCATAACACAAGTGCTTGAGTTACTTAGTTCGGGATGGAAGCAATGTAGGTACCTATGCAAAGATATCCAAAATTTACTATTTCCTATTACTTATTTTATTTTTTGTAGCTTTGTTCAAGTGGACATTTCGTCTATTATTTTTGTTACATGTAGCTTAATTTAAAATAATTCACTATGCTTGACTTTTTAAATTTGAGTTTAGTGCCAAACTTAAATCTCAAATTTAATTTAAATTCAAACTAAATTGTGGATGAGTGCTAGAGAAAGTTTATCAGGAACATACTTTTCTGAGTCTTCTACATAATTAGACAATAAAGCCATAAGACTGAGTAGAAATCATCATTATTTACATTTTTCCGGGAACGTCGAAGATTCTTTATCTAAGTACCTAGTTTGATAGATACATAGATTAATTATTTATTTGTACACAATATTACGAACGGAACAATCACACACGAAATAATAATAATAATACAAAGATAACAAATTGTAAACCAAATGGTGGCCTTATCGTCTTACTGCGGTTTCTTCCGGGCAACTCAGTTTTGGTTTAGACAGATGGAAAATCTTACAGCCAAAATCACTAGAAGCTATTTTGCTATTTGTGCGTACTGCGTAGTGTTCTAGATCTCTCTTAATGATTTAGATGCAAGTCAAAAGCAGAGATACTTAGTTGCTTAGACAGCACTGCAAGAAGCATTCACTGATATCTATTCTAGTTGTTTTCATTAACATAGTGATGAAATGATGTTTCTAATGCAAAAACATGTAAACAGTCCATAGTGCATTTAAGTAGATCGTGTTTATTACACTGCCAAGTTGTAACTGATGTTTTCCTAATTAAGCAAAATAAAGTAAAACGATTATTGCTCAATCACACCTCTCAATTTATTAAAATGTTCTATACATCTTCATGCAAACATTTTAATTCATGTTTTAAACTTGTTCTAACAAATAAAGCCACAAGTAACCACTGCTGTAGCATACCAAGTTAGTTTTGCCGTGTTTTTGTTGTTATTGGCGGTATGATTTAAAATTAGTTTTTGAGGATTTTAATACTACCGTCCTAGTGTACGTATTGACAAGATATGATTTCAAATTATGTGAATCTAATTTATTGTTATCTTAATGAGCATTAATATCTTTATTAAACCAAAAATCAAGTAGATCTGTCAAATTTACCGTCTCATTTGGTAGGCTCGTGATACTAAAATTCTTAGCAGTTTACCATCCTCACGGACCTTTGAAGTTCCTTCACATATTCTGTAGTAATCATTTCCATATTTTTTTAGATCTGGTCAGTTGAACATTTGTTTCTACTATGGTTGAAGGTACTAAGTACCTTACCTACTAATGTTTATAAAAGAATATGAGAATTCATATAGTTACATTTATTTCTATTGATTCATTATCAGATACATCTATTTCTTTTGAATGATTAATAAAATTGATTTGGTTACTATGTGTGTTGTGAGTTTACTGCTTTCAGATGACAATTGTAGCATCCAGTAGGTACTTATCATTAGCTAGCATCGAGTTAATATAATAATGAGGATCCCGCTACCCTTGAACGTACGAACCAACACAGCATACAAACTGGAGGCAGCAGAGTGTACGTGCTGTGGTAATGAGAGGAGATAATATGATACTGAAGGTGCAGATCACAGGGTGATCGTTGTTGTGATGATGGTGATCATCGTGGGCTGTGGTTGTAAGTCGGATATTGAGACGAGTGGATCGCTGATACTGAAGTTGAATTATATTGAAGTATATATTAGCATGTCATGTATCTTATCTCATTTTACTAATATTATGATTGCAAAAGCTTGTATGTTTGTTCCCCAATCACGGCTATCGGCGGGACGGATCTTTGAAATCTTTTGTCTGTGGAATAACATATCGGCTTCTTTTGACCCCGGGAGGATATTTTATTCCCACGGGAAATCATCGTGTTGTTAATTCATTTGGGCGAAAAGCTGTTCATGATTTTACTTGTCCTATTTCTATCCATGGTAATATACTTCTTCATATCCCAATTATAATTATTAAATCTATTTACACTAATATTATTCATAGTAATATGAATATTTGTTGATAAGAATGCGGGTCATGCTCGTATGAGGATACCTTGTAGACATTTTTAAGTTTTGATATTAAATTGCGAACTTGTTTAAAATCATTAACTTATTCATTAGAAATGATAATAATATGATCTTTTGATTTTCATGTACGGAGTGGAACCATGTATTGTACTATTCTAACAGAGGCAGAGAATAGATGCATTTAAGATTTGGTGCTGGAGAAGAATGCTCTGGAAACCTTGGACAACTGGTTGACAAGTTGGAAAAGCAAATTGTTGCTGTGACGGTTCAAATTGTATCTGCGCCATCTTCATTATTAGTGTAACTTCCTTGTAAGAATATTTAAATTAATCGCTAATAATGCCTATTACGAACATGCCTTTAAATAATTCCTTTATTTGTCCTAATTCATATCTTGATTTAATACAAATTGTGCACTATGGTAAATACGTATCTATAACTTGGTTTGTTAATCATATCTGGGTAAAAATTGGTAACTGTGCAGAGGCCTACAGTTGTTTTTGTAAGGACTAAACTAGGTCAAACTTAGCGATGGTTAAATTCATCTAATATTAGGTCTTTAATCCTTTCATGACTCGTAGTTGCTTTTTCCACTATTTGAGTGAAGTGATAAGGGTGTCTAGTTATCAGGTTAAAGTTAAATTCTGTTCCTACCTATTCCTAATGTAACATTCTTAGGGATTTTGCTTCTGACACCATCTAATATTCTTGAATGTAGCTCCTGACAATGCATTGATGTAAACTAGTACCAAGCTAATCCATTTTTCTTTTATGACCCATAACTAATGCTTATAGATTATAACCAGACTTTACTTTAATCATTCCATATACTTACTTACACATGATTATATAACAAGTATAGTTTCAAAATAAGTTTTCTAAGTAATAATAGTCGCTTGTTAACGAATGTCATGATTATGTTAATTTATACATTGATTCAAATAGTTTTAGATTAGTTTGTTATTGATAATTTATTTTATTTGATTATGTATTACTTAACGATTTACTAAAACAATATTTTCACGATAATATCTATATTCTAAACAAGTCATCGGCTTCCTTAAAAGTTTATTGTTGAGCATTGTGTAATATAATGTATTTGTTTCAATTATGTTTTAAGTTTTAACTTAAGGTTTTTATCACTATAAGATTAACCTAAATAGGTACATAGTTGTAAGACTTAACTATTGAGAATAGTTGTGTATCAGTATATTAGCTGTATACTTACCTAATTAATTGATTCTAAATAATTTTTATATGTGCGTCGGGAGACAGCACGTTATCAGATGGCCGAATGTCATGATTTTAGAAGGTTTTTCTTATTTTTTAATAGCAACACTGGTAATGCCGTCTCTTGCCGCCATTTTGTTAAATTTAATTGGCTAATCTGTGGTAAAATCGGTGGGGGTAGCTAGGCTTGAGCCCGATTAACGAGCAAAGAGAGGTGATTCTTCCAACAAGCCTCGAGGGGATAAGTTCACTAAGACGTCGACTGTATCTATATTGTTATACCTGTACTATGCCTGTACCTGTAAGTTGGATCAATAATTATATGAGTGTTATCTGGAGTCTGCGTTTTCTTCATAGTTGGTTATAGTAGATGCCTTTAGTAAATTCACTTGGTTACAACCCGTACCAAACACCTGTACTGAACATGTAATAACCACAATGAACTTTCTCATCCGCGTTTTTGGTTTACCGGCGCGCATCATAACGGACCGTGGTAAAGCATTTACAAGCCATACATTTGTTCGTTATTGTAATTCCAAACAAATAAAACACATTCTTAATGCCGTTGCTTGCCCGCGAGCTAACGGTCAAGTAGAGAGATGCAACCGTACAATTTTGCAATCCCTCATAGCCTACACAGGTGAAAATGATGACGATTGGGAACAAATGATATCACTAGTAGAAAGAGGTATCAATACCACACTAAATAGTACTACCCAAAAATGTCCCTTTGAATTAGTTTATGGATTTAAACCTAGATTTGATATTGATTTATTCACTAACCAACAAGATGTACCTAACTTGCCTGAATTACGAGCCCAAGCCCAAAGCAATACAGTATTAGCTTCTAAGAAAACTAAATTAAGATATGATAGGAATAGACTACCTCATGTCAGTTTTAAAATAGGAGATTTAGTTCAGGTTCAGAGAAAGATATTAAAAAAAGGTTTGACTAGTGGAAAACTTGTAGATAAATATGCTGGTCCGTATAAAATTATAAATGTTTACAATAATGATCGCTATAGAGTAACATCTTTAAATAAACGTGGAAGAAAATATAATAATGTTATAGCTGCTGATAAAATGAAAAAGTTTGTTGTGCAATCACTTTCTGATGATGATGATAATAGTAGCGAGTAGTCTGTAAATGCATGCACATAAATAGTGTGAAATAAATAAAAACACAACAATCATAATATTTATTTACATGATTTTGGTAAATTGTATAGAAATTGACTTATTGTAAAATTATAAAAAACTTATGTAGGAAATAAAAACATTAGTAATCACAGGAACATACCACCTATTATTATATACCTATAGGAACATACCTATATTTTAATTTTCATTTAATTTTCATTACCTATTAGTAAGTAATCTACTTGATAATAGTCACAATAGTTTTTAATCATAAGTATAGAATATTTTTATTTGTATCAGTAATACTTCATCTTACACTTTTAATCATGATTACTTGTTATTCCTTGGCTTATTAAGTGTCTGTTGTTAAAGTTGATGTGAAAAAATGGTTGTCTGAAATGTTTATAATTTGTACTTAATTATAGGAAAATTGTTTATTTATCCAGATGGCTAAAGATTTATTTCTGGTTACTTATTTAGAAAAATTATTGGATTTATCAAAAAATAATATACAACAACAATGTTCTGTACAACATGATAATAAAACACTAAGTAATAAAAACTTACAGTTATGATTAAGCATTGTTACTGATTTTACTCCTCGAGTGCTGCTTTGGTGTGTCCGGTAGCTTCAATCTGCCCTGGTGTGTCCGGTAGCTTTAATCTGCCCTGGTGTGTCCGGTAGCTTCAATCTGCCCTGGTGTGTCCGGTGGTTCAATAATATCTTACACTTACACTTTTATTTCTTTTGCAATGTGTGGTCTGAGCAAGTTTCTCAGCGATTTAGAACTGCTTTGGTGTGTCCAGCAGTATAACGATAGAGGACTGAACGAGTTCCTCAGATAAGTAATTTGTAATCAATCACCTAGGTGTGTCCGGTGATAGTAAATACAACATCAGTAAATATTATTAACCTATTATTAAAATAATCAATAAGTATTTCATTGTGTTTTGGTTGTTTTGTTCTGGGGCTGTGGAATTACGAGGTCGTAATTGTTTATCAGGACGGCCGAATCTATGCCATACAATGACAGGAGTCAGATATTAGATCGTAAAAAAAAAAACTATCTTACCTTACAGTACTATTTAACTTTAAAATGAGATATTGTTATTTTTAATATTGTTATGTTTTTGCTGCCCTTGATTATTTAAGATGAAGTAATGCAAAGAATTTAGTAACGTCTAATATTACGAGGCCGTAATATTTACAACCATCAGGTTACACAACCCCCAGCCTCATCATGAAGACTCTCATTGTCCTCCTTGTTGCGCCCATATGTATACTGGCATCCCTCAACAAGCGCCTCGAGCCACTCCTATGTACAACGGACTTTCCACCCGTTGTATACAATCTACCACCCGTCAAAATCCTTGCGACCTGGGACCCATGAGGAATGTGTCCATCATTGTATCATACAACAGACCTGTTCATACTAGAGTTTCTGGATGGAGAATCAAGGTTATGGATGTGTCTTGCACAACTCATTTCTTCTTCTGGGGCTCTTACACATCCTCGCTCAACTCTGCAAGGTCCACTGATGTCCTGTTCCCTGACATGGTGCAAGGGATTGTATGTCCCATCGAGACTATAAGATTTACCACCACAGAAGATCTGAAGAAAACAATTTGCTCATACTCATGGCCTTCAGAGTTCACCGCTACGAAAAGAGTGTGCTACGTGGAGCCGGCAGAGATGATATCATTTGAAGGAGTGACTACTGTTGAAGGTCATCCCGTTGGAGTATGTAACAAAAACATGTGCATCTTATCTCCGTCAGAACGCTTCTACTACTCAGGTGGTATCCCTCTACGAGACACAGAGAGTGTAATCCATTATGAAGGACCAACTGTTGTCAAAAGAAACCATCATGAACCCCCCATCCACCTCAACCGAGCGGAAGTTCCTTGATCGGGAGGACATCCACACCTCTGAGAAGCTGATCATAAATCTAGCACCAGTTGCCGTAATGTCCACTCTTCTACAATCAGCCCCCAATGGGCAGATCCCCCTGAACCCGGGAGTTGTGGCGTCATGTGCATATTGGATCATGAATGTGACAGGATCCAATCATGTCACGTACACAGATAAACTGCCCGAAGCAGCCGCACGAACCCCGTTAGGACAGCAAGCCGTAGGCTTTATAGGGCTCGCTTACATGATGGGGTTCGTCAAAGAGCCAACCCTACTCAACCAGCCCGCAGGAACGAAGCGATGGGCGGCGGGGTTGGCCGGAGTCGCCACAACAAGCTGTCTTCCGGATGCCTTATTGCAACATGTCTGGAAGCATATAGTGGACAACAAGGCCCAACTGTACAGCAGAGCAGAGGTGAGATCCGATCTGCTGAGAGCCTATCTCTCGGGTCGCCTGTCCAGGGAAAGAGAGCCGGCCATTGTTAAGGCAGTCTTAAGCCAACTAGACCTCATTTACCCGGAAGCATATTTAAAGTCTGTGAACTTGATGCAAATGTTCTCCCTGTCAGGCAACAGGGCTGTGGAGATCCCAGCAGTCTTGACTGAGGCCATGAAGCTTGACAAGGCCTTGTCAGTTGTGAAGGCCATGGAAGGGGAAAACTATCTACTATGTCGCCTTCTTGATAATAATAAATACCCCGACCTCAATCATGCAAATTACCCGAACCTATATGCTGCAACGCTCGAGTGGGCCAAGAGGACCAAGAAGGTCCAGAGGAACTATGTCGGCAGCAAAGCCCTTATTGACAAGGCAATCAATCAAGATGTGGTTCGCCAAGTCATACGTTTGACATCCGCCCATGTAGGCTCCGCGGACCTAACCGAAGAGCAGCGCGCCTGGTTAGAGGCAAAGGGGTATAGAATCCCAGAGACCCCGCTATCAGACCTCCTTAGAACTCATGAGATAGCTCGGAAAAGAACCAGGGATCACTCGGACAGCGAGTCAGACTCGGAGAGCGAAGCAGAGCAGCCCGACAGGACCCATAAGAGCAAAAGACGCCGCAACAACACAATTGTCCTGTGCCAGGTACGTCCGCTGATAATTATGTTAACAATGTTCCCGCATCAAACACACAACCCTCAGAAGAACTTAACTTGCCTGCTGTGCAAAACCCACCAATTCAAGTGTGCCTACCTTCAGCCAACCTTGTTTTACCATCGAGCAATTTAGCCAGTCCAGTTAACATCTGTGAAAATAGTAACCCTGAAGTGAGACAAACAGATCTAAATACAACGTCGTTATCTAATTTTAACAATAATGGAAATAGTTTGATATTTATCGGAAAACCTGAAAACGTGCCTAAATTCGATGGAAGTTCTAATGCTATGACTGTTCACGCATGGTTGCATCGATTGGAGTCATTGGCGAAGATCTACGGCTGGGATGAGAAAACACTCATCTACCACATGACCGGTAACCTGCAAGGCAACGCGCTCTTGTGGTTTGGACATCAACAAGACATCGACGTGACGTGGGACGAGTGGAAGAAACGTCTTCAAGCATACTTCCCTGCTGACCGGGGTCTCGCTGCAAAGCTGCACGACTTCGTAACTACCAACAAGCGCCGTGATGAGAAGGTAATAGACTTTTATTATAAGAAGTTAGCGCTGGGTAAATCTTGTGAGCTTACCGATAGTATGATTTGTGATGTGATAATTTATACATTAGGTGATCCATTGCTTAAGGCAGGGGCTCGTGGTACAGGTTGTAGGGATACACGTGCATTATTAAACTATCTTACAGACGCGGCAATTGATTATATTCCCCCAAAAACTAGTGAATCCGTTGAGAATAGATTTAAATGTTTTACTTGTGGTCGCCGAGGTCATTTATCATCTCAGTGTCGACTTCTTTCGCGTTGCGAGGTATGCAATAAATTAGGTCATAAAACGCCACCTCCTCAAAAGTCAAAATTGTATAACATCCATCCAATAGATAATGGTGACCGTAAATATCATAAAACTGCAATTGCTAACGGTTTTCAGGTAACAGCATATATTGATTTAGGAAGTGCTTGTAATACTATTACTTTGTCAGCTGCTAAGAAAATTAACCTTGATTTTAAAAGACAGTGTAGTACAAGTATTAGAGGTTATGGAGGCCAAATTATAACACCAGAAGGTGAGGCCTTTGTTGAACTTAGCATCGATGATGTCTGTGTTTCTACTTCAGTTCTAGTAGTTCGAGACGATCTTATAGTGAATTACCTGGCATTTGTCTCTTAAAAACATCAGATACTTTAACATTTACAAAAACTTCAGATAATACAACTGTCGATAACGAATTACCATTTGCAAATGCTTTAGAAGTTCCCCTATCAAAAATAGAGCTCAAATTACCGTTTGACACATTATTAGTTCAGGGTTTAAATAGAATCGTTATCTGCACAGATCATAACGTAGAAACGAATACTATTCGAGTTCAGCGTTCTGAACATAGGCCATTAGGAAAAGAAGTAGATATTCCGGAACAAACTATGATAATGCGGGATAGTATGGGATATTTAGATGTTTATAGTTTACAATGTCACCCACTTACACTTTATTCAACTCATTGCATTGCTCGAGGGTACTTAAGTGAACACAATAATAAACTCGATACGGATTTGGAAGGAGACGATCTTAAAAATTTAGAACGTTTATTACAGAAATTTAGCCATTGTTTTGATGATGAACCTGGAGTAAATATAGGCAAATGTGATGTTGAAATGAAGATAGAGCTTACCAGTGAGATACCTTTTTATTATCGACCATACCGCATGTCTTTAAAAGAACAAGAAATAGTCCGTGATATTATTGAAAATCTAATTAAGGAAGATATAATAGAACCCAGCAATTCCCCTTACGCTAGTCCAGTAATATTAGTCCCAAAAAAATCAGGAGATTATAGAATGTGCGTTGATTATAGACAGTTAAACAAACTAACTAAAAAAGATCGCTATCCACTTCCAATCATACAAGATCAGTTAGACAAATTAAGTAACGAAAAATGGTTTACAAAATTAGATTTAGCTGCAGGTTACCATCAAATCAAAATGCATCCTGATAGTAAAAAGTACACAGCATTTGTAACACCATTTGGGCAATATCAATTTAAAAGAATGCCATTTGGCTTAGCAAATGCCCCAGCCGTTTTTTAACGGACTATGAATATTCTGCTAGATAATTTTAGATTTGAGTTCGCAACAGCTTACATAGATGACATTCTTTTGTCCTCCAAGACCGTCTCTAATGGCTTAGAGCACCTTGAAAAAATTTTAGATCTTATATCTAAATCTGGACTAGTATTACGAAAAGAAAAGTGTTGCTTTCTAAAATCCCAGATAGAATATCTAGGTCATGTTATTTCAGTGGGAGAAATCCGTCCATCACATGATAAGATACAAGCGTTAAATAAATTTAAAGAACCTACTGATATTCACGAATTAAGACGTTTCATTGGTTTGGCCAGTTATTTTAGAAAATTTGTAAAGTCTTTTGCTACTAGGATTAGACCACTATCTATTTTGCTCAAAAAAGACCAATCATGGCAATGGGGAGTTGACCAACAAAAGTCTTTTAATGATATTAAGTCAGCCCTTACTTCGAAACCAGTTCTTGCTATATATAACCCTAACTATGAAATTGAGCTGCATACAGATGCATCAAGCCACGGAGTAGGCGGAATTTTACTCCAAAAACAACCGGAAGGGGAATTAAAACCTATAGCTTATTTTAGCAAGCAAACTAGTACGACGGAACAGAAATATCACTCTTTTGAGTTAGAAGCAATGGCCGTTGTTTTAAGTATAAGAAAGTTTCGCGTTTATTTGTTTGGCCGTCCCTTTTTAGTTGTATCTGACTGTCAAGCTTTAAGCACAACATGGTCCAAAAAAGATTTACTTCCTAGGATAGGTCGGTGGTGGTTGGAACTGCAAAGTTGTGATTTTACTGTAAAATATCGACCTGGGACCCGAATGCAACACGTCGACGCACTTAGTCGAAGTGCTCTCCCTGTTCAGCATATAACTGAAGAAAACTGGGTAATCGCAGTGCAAACTGATGATCCCAAAATACAAAATATAGTTAAAAATATTGAAAATGTAGAATATAAGTACTTGTATAAAATTAATGATAACATATTATATAAAAAAGTTAATGATGAATTTAAAATTGTTATTCCTAAGTCAGTACGTTGGAGAGTCACTAAAATGTTTCATGACGATAACGGTCATATGAATGCAAATAAAGTAATTGAATTAATTCAAAGACAGTACTGTTTTGAAAAACTCCGCAGGTTCGTCACTAAATATGTCAAAAGATGTATTTCTTGCCAATTTGCTAAAAACCTACCGGCAAACAACGTGGATTTCTAAACCCTATAGAAAAGGGCAATATTCCATGGCATACATGGCACTTAGATCATTTAGGCCCATTCTGTGCTTCTACAAATTCAAACACCTATCTGTTGGTTATAGTAGATGCCTTTAGTAAATTCACTTGGTTACAACCCGTACCAAACACCTGTACTGAACATGTAATAACCACAATGAACTTTCTCATCCGCGTTTTTGGTTTACCGGCGCGCATCATAACGGACCGTGGTAAAGCATTTACAAGCCATACATTTGTTCGTTATTGTAATTCCAAACAAATAAAACACATTCTTAATGCCGTTGCTTGCCCGCGAGCTAACGGTCAAGTAGAGAGATGCAACCGTACAATTTTGCAATCCCTCATAGCCTACACAGGTGAAAATGATGACGATTGGGAACAAATGATATCACTAGTAGAAAGAGGTATCAATACCACACTAAATAGTACTACCCAAAAATGTCCCTTTGAATTAGTTTATGGATTTAAACCTAGATTTGATATTGATTTATTCACTAACCAACAAGATGTACCTAACTTGCCTGAATTACGAGCCCAAGCCCAAAGCAATACAGTATTAGCTTCTAAGAAAACTAAATTAAGATATGATAGGAATAGACTACCTCATGTCAGTTTTAAAATAGGAGATTTAGTTCAGGTTCAGAGAAAGATATTAAAAAAAGGTTTGACTAGTGGAAAACTTGTAGATAAATATGCTGGTCCGTATAAAATTATAAATGTTTACAATAATGATCGCTATAGAGTAACATCTTTAAATAAACGTGGAAGAAAATATAATAATGTTATAGCTGCTGATAAAATGAAAAAGTTTGTTGTGCAATCACTTTCTGATGATGATGATAATAGTAGCGAGTAGTCTGTAAATGCATGCACATAAATAGTGTGAAATAAATAAAAACACAACAATCATAATATTTATTTACATGATTTTGGTAAATTGTATAGAAATTGACTTATTGTAAAATTATAAAAAACTTATGTAGGAAATAAAAACATTAGTAATCACAGGAACATACCACCTATTATTATATACCTATAGGAACATACCTATATTTTAATTTTCATTTAATTTTCATTACCTATTAGTAAGTAATCTACTTGATAATAGTCACAATAGTTTTTAATCATAAGTATAGAATATTTTTATTTGTATCAGTAATACTTCATCTTACACTTTTAATCATGATTACTTGTTATTCCTTGGCTTATTAAGTGTCTGTTGTTAAAGTTGATGTGAAAAAATGGTTGTCTGAAATGTTTATAATTTGTACTTAATTATAGGAAAATTGTTTATTTATCCAGATGGCTAAAGATTTATTTCTGGTTACTTATTTAGAAAAATTATTGGATTTATCAAAAATTAATATACAACAACAATGTTCTGTACAACATGATAATAAAACACTAAGTAATAAAAACTTACAGTTATGATTAAGCATTGTTACTGATTTTACTCCTCGAGTGCTGCTTTGGTGTGTCCGGTAGCTTCAATCTGCCCTGGTGTGTCCGGTAGCTTTAATCTGCCCTGGTGTGTCCGGTAGCTTCAATCTGCCCTGGTGTGTCCGGTGGTTCAATAATATCTTACACTTACACTTTTATTTCTTTTGCAATGTGTGGTCTGAGCAAGTTTCTCAGCGATTTAGAACTGCTTTGGTGTGTCCAGCAGTATAACGATAGAGGACTGAACGAGTTCCTCAGATAAGTAATTTGTAATCAATCACCTAGGTGTGTCCGGTGATAGTAAATACAACATCAGTAAATATTATTAACCTATTATTAAAATAATCAATAAGTATTTCATTGTGTTTTGGTTGTTTTGTTCTGGGGCTGTGGAATTACGAGGTCGTAATTGTTTATCAGGACGGCCGAATCTATGCCATACAATGACAGGAGTCAGATATTAGATCGTAAAAAAAAAAACTATCTTACCTTACAGTACTATTTAACTTTAAAATGAGATATTGTTATTTTTAATATTGTTATGTTTTTGCTGCCCTTGATTATTTAAGATGAAGTAATGCAAAGAATTTAGTAACGTCTAATATTACGAGGCCGTAATATTTACAACCATCAGGTTACACAACCCCCAGCCTCATCATGAAGACTCTCATTGTCCTCCTTGTTGCGCCCATATGTATACTGGCATCCCTCAACAAGCGCCTCGAGCCACTCCTATGTACAACGGACTTTCCACCCGTTGTATACAATCTACCACCCGTCAATCCTTGCGACCTGGGACCCATGAGGAATGTGTCCATCATTACTCATTTCTTCTTCTGGGGCTCTTACACATCCTCGCTCAACTCTGCAAGGTCCACTGATGTCCTGTTCCCTGACATGGTGCAAGGGATTGTATGTCCCATCGAGACTATAAGATTTACCACCACAGAAGATCTGAAGAAAACAATTTGCTCATACTCATGGCCTTCAGAGTTCACCGCTACGAAAAGAGTGTGCTACGTGGAGCCGGCAGAGATGATATCATTTGAAGGAGTGACTACTGTTGAAGGTCATCCCGTTGGAGTATGTAACAAAAACATGTGCATCTTATCTCCGTCAGAACGCTTCTACTACTCAGGTGGTATCCCTCTACGAGACACAGAGAGTGTAATCCATTATGAAGGACCAACTGTTGTCAAAAGAAACCATCATGAACCCCCCACCCACCTTAACCGAGCGGAAGTTCCTTGATCGGGAGGACATCCACACCTCTGAGAAGCTGATCATAAATCTAGCACCAGTTGCCGTAATGTCCACTCTTCTACAATCAGCCCCCAATGGGCAGATCCCCCTGAACCCGGGAGTTGTGGCGTCATGTGCATATTGGATCATGAATGTGACAGGATCCAATCATGTCACGTACACAGATAAACTGCCCGAAGCAGCCGCACGAACCCCGTTAGGACAGCAAGCCGTAGGCTTTATAGGGCTCGCTTACATGATGGGGTTCGTCAAAGAGCCAACCCTACTCAACCAGCCCGCAGGAACGAAGCGATGGGCGGCGGGGTTGGCCGGAGTCGCCACAACAAGCTGTCTTCCGGATGCCTTCCTGCAACATGTCTGGAAGCATATAGTGGACAACAAGGCCCAACTGTACAGCAGAGCAGAGGTGAGATCCGATCTGCTGAGAGCCTATCTCTCGGGTCGCCTGTCCAGGGAAAGAGAGCCGGCCATTGTTAAGGCAGTCTTAAGCCAACTAGACCTCATTTACCCGGAAGCATATTTAAAGTCTGTGAACTTGATGCAAATGTTCTCCCTGTCAGGCAACAGGGCTGTGGAGATCCCAGCAGTCTTGACTGAGGCCATGAAGCTTGACAAGGCCTTGTCAGTTGTGAAGGCCATGGAAGGGGAAAACTATCTACTATGTCGCCTTCTTGATAATAATAAATACCCCGACCTCAATCATGCAAATTACCCGAACCTATATGCTGCAACGCTCGAGTGGGCCAAGAGGACCAAGAAGGTCCAGAGGAACTATGTCGGCAGCAAAGCCCTTATTGACAAGGCAATCAATCAAGATGTGGTTCGCCAAGTCATACGTTTGACATCCGCCCATGTAGGCTCCGCGGACCTAACCGAGGAGCAGCGCGCCTGGTTAGAGGCAAAGGGGTATAGAATCCCAGAGACCCCGCTATCAGACCTCCTTAGAACTCATGAGATAGCTCGGAAAAGAACCAGGGATCACTCGGACAGCGAGTCAGACTCGGAGAGCGAAGCAGAGCAGCCCGACAGGACCCATAAGAGCAAAAGACGCCGCAACAACACAATTGTCCTGTGCCAGGTACGTCCGCTGATAATTATGTTAACAATGTTCCCGCATCAAACACACAACCCTCAGAAGAACTTAACTTGCCTGCTGTGCAAAACCCACCAATTCAAGTGTGCCTACCTTCAGCCAACCTTGTTTTACCATCGAGCAATTTAGCCAGTCCAGTTAACATCTGTGAAAATAGTAACCCTGAAGTGAGACAAACAGATCTAAATACAACGTCGTTATCTAATTTTAACAATAATGGAAATAGTTTGAGATTTATCGGAAAACCTGAAAACGTGCCTAAATTCGATGAAAGTTCTAATGCTATAACTGTTCACGCATGGTTGCATCGATTGGAGTCATTGGCGAAGATCTACGGCTGGGATGAGAAAACACTCATCTACCACATGACCGGTAACCTGCAAGGCAACGCGCTCTTGTGGTTTGGACATCAACAAGACATCGACGTGACGTGGGACGAGTGGAAGAAACGTCTTCAAGCATACTTCCCTGCTGACCGGGGTCTCGCTGCAAAGCTGCACGACTTCGTAACTACCAACAAGCGCCGTGATGAGAAGGTAATAGACTTTTATTATAAGAAGTTAGCGCTGGGTAAATCTTGTGAGCTTACCGATAGTATGATTTGTGATGTGATAATTTATACATTAGGTGATCCATTGCTTAAGGCAGGGGCTCGTGGTACAGGTTGTAGGGATACACGTGCATTATTAAACTATCTTACAGACGCGGCAATTGATTATATTCCCCCAAAAACTAGTGAATCCGTTGAGAATAGATTTAAATGTTTTACTTGTGGTCGCCGAGGTCATATATCATCTCAGTGTCGACTTCTTTCGCGTTGCGAGGTATGCAATAAATTAGGTCATAAAACGGAGAACTGCAGATTTTCAAAGAAATGTTCACATTGCAACAAATTAGGCCATGATCGCGACGAGTGTTATAGCCTTAAAAATAATCAGAAATCCAATAGCTCTGTACCTAAGTCAAACGAAAATATGAAATCTCCTCCTCCACCTCCTCAAAAGTCAAAATTGTATAACATCCATCCAATAGATAATGGTGACCGTAAATATCATAAAACTGCAATTGCTAACGGTTTTCAGGTAACAGCATATATTGATTTAGGAAGTGCTTGTAATACTATTACTTTGTCAGCTGCTAAGAAAATTAACCTTGATTTTAAAAGACAGTGTAGTACAAGTATTAGAGGTTATGGAGGCCAAATTATAACACCAGAAGGTGAGGCCTTTGTTGAACTTAGCATCGATGATGTCTGTGTTTCTACTTCAGTTCTAGTAGTTCGAGACGATCTTATAGTGAATTACCTGGCATTTGTCTCTTAAAAACATCAGATACTTTAACATTTACAAAAACTTCAGATAATACAACTGTCGATAACGAATTACCATTTGCAAATGCTTTAGAAGTTCCCCTATCAAAAATAGAGCTCAAATTACCGTTTGACATATTATTAGTTCAGGGTTTAAATAGAATCGTTATCTGCACAGATCATAACGTAGAAACGAATACTATTCGAGTTCAGCGTTCTGAACATAGGCCATTAGGAAAAGAAGTAGATATTCCGGAACAAACTATGATAATGCGGGATAGTATGGGATATTTAGATGTTTATAGTTTACAATGTCACCCACTTACACTTTATTCAACTCATTGCATTGCTCGAGGGTACTTAAGTGAACACAATAATAAACTCGATACGGATTTGGAAGGAGACGATCTTAAAAATTTAGAACGTTTATTACAGAAATTTAGCCATTGTTTTGATGATGAACCTGGAGTAAATATAGGCAAATGTGATGTTGAAATGAAGATAGAGCTTACCAGTGAGATACCTTTTTATTATCGACCATACCGCATGTCTTTAAAAGAACAAGAAATAGTCCGTGATATTATTGAAAATCTAATTAAGGAAGATATAATAGAACCCAGCAATTCCCCTTACGCTAGTCCAGTAATATTAGTCCCAAAAAAATCAGGAGATTATAGAATGTGCGTTGATTATAGACAGTTAAACAAACTAACTAAAAAAGATCGCTATCCACTTCCAATCATACAAGATCAGTTAGACAAATTAAGTAACGAAAAATGGTTTACAAAATTAGATTTAGCTGCAGGTTACCATCAAATCAAAATGCATCCTGATAGTAAAAAGTACACAGCATTTGTAACACCATTTGGGCAATATCAATTTAAAAGAATGCCATTTGGCTTAGCAAATGCCCCAGCCGTTTTTCAACGGACTATGAATATTCTGCTAGATAATTTTAGATTTGAGTTCGCAACAGCTTACATAGATGACATTCTTTTGTCCTCCAAGACCGTCTCTAATGGCTTAGAGCACCTTGAAAAAATTTTAGATCTTATATCTAAATCTGGACTAGTATTACGAAAAGAAAAGTGTTGCTTTCTAAAATCCCAGATAGAATATCTAGGTCATGTTATTTCAGTGGGAGAAATCCGTCCATCACATGATAAGATACAAGCGTTAAATAAATTTAAAGAACCTACTGATATTCACGAATTAAGACGTTTCATTGGTTTGGCCAGTTATTTTAGAAAATTTGTAAAGTCTTTTGCTACTAGGATTAGACCACTATCTATTTTGCTCAAAAAAGACCAATCATGGCAATGGGGAGTTGACCAACAAAAGTCTTTTAATGATATTAAGTCAGCCCTTACTTCGAAACCAGTTCTTGCTATATATAACCCTAACTATGAAATTGAGCTGCATACAGATGCATCAAGCCACGGTGTAGGCGGAATTTTACTCCAAAAACAACCGGAAGGGGAATTAAAACCTATAGCTTATTTTAGCAAGCAAACTAGTACGACGGAACAGAAATATCACTCTTTTGAGTTAGAAGCAATGGCCGTTGTTTTAAGTATAAGAAAGTTTCGCGTTTATTTGTTTGGCCGTCCCTTTTTAGTTGTATCTGACTGTCAAGCTTTAAGCACAACATGGTCCAAAAAAGATTTACTTCCTAGGATAGGTCGGTGGTGGTTGGAACTGCAAAGTTATGATTTTACTGTAAAATATCGACCTGGGACCCGAATGCAACACGTCGACGCACTTAGTCGAAGTGCTCTCCCTGTTCAGCATATAACTGAAGAAAACTGGGTAATCGCAGTGCAAACTGATGATCCCAAAATACAAAATATAGTTAAAAATATTGAAAATGTAGAATATAAGTACTTGTATAAAATTAATGATAACATATTATATAAAAAAGTTAATGATGAATTTAAAATTGTTATTCCTAAGTCAGTACGTTGGAGAGTCACTAAAATGTTTCATGACGATAACGGTCATATGAATGCAAATAAAGTAATTGAATTAATTCAAAGACAGTACTGTTTTGAAAAACTCCGCAGGTTCGTCACTAAATATGTCAAAGGATGTATTTCTTGCCAATTTGCTAAAAAACCTACCGGCAAACAACGTGGATTTCTAAACCCTATAGAAAAGGCAACTAACAAAGCCTGGGGCCACAACTCTAGACAAGCAATTAGGGATGCAAAATATACGACTAAAAAAATTTCATGCATCCCTTGTCTTATTGAGTATCTATCTCCCGGCACTTATCGTGCAACACTTCGAAATATTCTCACCGAAGTGGATTAAAGATCTATCCGATGCGTCGCTCATAGCTAGGGAATTGCAACTCGGCAAAAAGAGCACTATACATCTGGAGATACCGAAAGGCGAAATCATATACTTAACCCCCAAAGCCCAATATTGCGTCAAGTTCAGCCGGGAATGGTTGAGGGCACTGTTGCAACCGATGAAGTTTTATCTGAAGCACAACAACGACGAGTGGAGCCGGAACAAGTTCAACCACACTCTAATGTTCAACAAGGAGAACTTGGAAACCTCGGAATCCCTAAGTCGGGAAGATTTAGGGAATACAGTGACTCAAATAATCAACTGGTTCTCTTCTTGTGTCAGCAGGGAGCTTTCGATGAAAGCGAAGCTCAGAGAGCTATGTGCGGCACGCCTGAAGGGATTGCCGTCCAATTTATTAAGAAGTTCCCAGAGAGACTCAGAACCGCAACATCAATTTCCCGTATACTGGTATTTCAAGAAACCGCACAAAACCGCATAGAGCGATGCAAGAATATACAAATAAAAAGAACACCAGAATTGTGCACGAAAGATGCGATAAAACGACAAGTACAAAATTTGGAATATGTTATATCACATAATAATATATTACTAACAGTATTCGCTACACTGACAAAAAGGCACTTCCTTCGGGTTGACGAAAAAGAAAAACAACTTGTTCTTCTTAGGACCACCAAGTACCGGAAAAATTATGGAGTCCTTAATACAAATGCATTACAACTATGAAAGGTTGACGGGAATAACACCAGGATCATCATTTAATTTCTGTTCACTAGTTCACACTAATGCATGTTTCATGGACGAATGTAAGCTCACCCAGAATCAGTTCGAACAGTGGAAATTGTTAGCAGCCGGACAACCAATGGCGACGGACGTGAAGAACAAAAACCGTCATTCGATAACAAACTGTAAATTGTACACGGCGAGTAATTATGCAATCGACCTATACCTAACAGTACCTGAAGCAAAAGAAGCAATCGACGCCAGAACATTTACGATGAAGTTTTTCAACAAAATAGACGAAGAACATTACTTCTTCGCAACAGCATTCGCGTGGGAAGAATTCTGGAAAAAACATGCTCTAGACGACGACGAAGATATAAGTAGACATTATTTTTTTAATGATTATATGTATAATAGATTTTAAGAATAAACTAAGGTGTTGGTTATAATGTTAAGCGTGTGTTGGTGTGCGTATAAGGAATATAAAACGAACATAACACAAGTTAAGAATATGTAAATACTAACCCAATGATAATAAAAATAAACGACCGTAGCAACAATGTCTGCATTTTAATTAACGACTCCCCTAGTAAACTAAAGGTCAGCTCAGTCACACGGGAACGCTCGAACCGTGAGAACGTAACGTGGAATTTAATTGTGCAAAAAATGCAAAGTGATACAACAAGTTCTACAAACAGCCCACCGGTCAAAACAACCGGAGTGAATTATGGAGTTAACGTAATGTCTTACACTTTTAAAAAGGTGTTTGCGTTTAATGTGGAAGGGCGAACGAACCTCATCGGTGTCGATGTGGGGAGTGGGTGAATGAGCAGGGTCATCACGGTCTTTCGTATGCAAGTGGTGACATTTTTAAGATCACAAGCTTAGAAATACTTAATACAGACATAGTGGGATCAGTTGCGAAATGTGGACAGTACACATGGTGCCGCAAGCAGAAGTTGCAACTCAAAGACTTTTGCGGGTGGTACGGAATGGAGTCAAACGCTTCGCAAATTGACCCCGCATGCCTAAGAATTAAAGAAACGAGATCATACGCAGATAGCAACGCGATATCATCAAAATTAGAATATAGAGCAAACAATTTCGAACCGACGCAGTTTGGATACAGGGAGTGCACCGACAGTGAAGTAAACAACGATGACACCAAGTCCGCCGTGGTCTGGACGCTGACGCATTTTGGACGGGTGTTCTGACTCCGTGACATTTAACTCAGTCCGGCCCTGTATTCTATTTTTGTCTTGACCTCCTTTCACCCCATAGGTCGTCGCCTCCGCTATCTGCACGGCCGAGAATGTGGATTCCAGCCCGCCGATCCGGCTCCGAAACCGGTTCCAGTGAGCGATCTGAGGTCCGGAGACGCAATTACACTCCCGCCTCGCCTCCGTACCCTCCCCCGGCCGCCGCGGACCCTCTCGACATTGAGTGAGTGTTAATCTTAAGCAGTGATTGTGCGGAAGCATTTAAAGACTTTAAGTTTTTTAAATATTTTATTAAATTGTAAGTATTCTGAAATAAATTCAATATATCTTAACTAATTCTTTTTAATGACCGCCTCTTCTTTGTCCTTGTTCAATTGCCGCCTCTTCTTTGTCCTTGAACAATCAGCCGTGCGAAGCACATGGCTATGATTATGTTCGAAAGCAACATTTGATGTTAAAAGCGGCGGCGGCGGCGGGCCAAGGGAGCCTCAGAAGAGAAGGAATCGGAGAACTTATCTAATAGTTTAAGCCGCAATTTCCACGCGTACTTTTCATGACGTATTATCCCTCCCAGGAAATTCGTATATAAAAAGGTGATTATCATATGCATTCTGTCATAATGCCTCCGGGTGGCAAGCATCGCGGTCAATCTCTATACGCTGCGGTTGAAGCCGCTTTTAGTGCGGCTTGGCGACAAAAGCATAAGCACGAAAAAACACGCATCGGTGGATATCAACAATTCAAAAAGTCAACAGAAGGTCAGCAAATACGTGCACATGCAACAAGGGAACACGCTCGAACCCACGGTCCATTCCGCAACGTTGGCCCTGGGACCCGATCACGACTTGAGGATCAATCTTCGCAACGAGATCAATCTAACGTACCCGGACCAAGTACATCAGCAGCTGCCGCCGATCGACCCGACAACGACGACAACCAGTCCATCGACCTCTTCCCCTTATCCGGAAGTCAAGGAAGTGTTAATATCGCTGAATATTTGGCAGATTTTTCTAGTTCTGGGGATTTTAGCCCTAATATGGCTGATATACAAAATAATTTGCCAAACGCTCCGAGTGCATCTCAAGTTGCCGCGGGCGGTGGAGCAAGTGCTATGGACACCGAGTCATCGCTGGAAGGAGGAGCAGGAGGATCTGGAGCGGCTTCTGGAGGCGGATTAGCAAGTGGAGCTATGGCAACAATCCTTCCAAACCCTCACCTGAAGAGTGGTCATCTCACTTTTAACAAAGTATGGTATAAATATACCTACGGTTTGGCGAATAGCAAAGTAACAGTAGCCAATGGAAAAGTCGTGCGTTATTCCACACCATATGCATATTATCCAGTCGATTGGTTACCATACTACTTATCTCCTCAAGAGTTTACCTGTTTACCTTTTGATGCGCGCTATGGACACCGAGTCATCGCTGGAAGGAGGAGCAGGAGGATCTGGAGCGGCTTCTGGAGGCGGATTAGCAAGTGGAGCTATGGCAACAATCCTTCCAAACCCTCACCTGAAGAGTGGTCATCTCACTTTTAACAAAGTATGGTATAAATATACCTACGGTTTGGCGAATAGCAAAGTAACAGTAGCCAATGGAAAAGTCGTGCGTTATTCCACACCATATGCATATTATCCAGTCGATTGGTTACCATACTACTTATCTCCTCAAGAGTTTACCTGTTTACCTTTTGATGCGCGTATAGTGTCCGTTAAAGCGTCTATAACTCCTATTGGTACTCGTACTGCATTTGATCATGGAACCACACTATCTGGTACAGCAACTACAGAGTATGTACCTATTGTAAAATCTTGTGTGGGATTAAATAAACAAGTTTATATCGAAAATAGAAGTGTATCTTTAAAAGCCACTGAGCCTATGATTGTTGAGGGTTTTAAAGAAAAAACCCTTCAAGATCATTATACAGCTATGTACGGTATGATAGGTGCTATTGAAGTACCACGTCACTTAAATTGGTACGCTAATATCTTATATAACATCGATTCGGATAGTGGATTTGACGGTATCGATATTCAAACTCAATATCGCTTAGACAAAGTCTTTACCACTCACATTATTAACCATAAACTTGGTCAGCCCATAGTTAATTACGAGTACCAACCTAAAAATGGTTTTTGTAAACCAACAAAGCGCAATTTTTTAATTAATTATAGCATTGCAGATGGATTCCCAGAAGATATTACTTCTGGTGAATTTCCTTGGAAAAAAGTGTTACCTAATATTGTAAAAATACAGTCTGATCCTAATAAAAAAGCTTATCTAAAACTTTAGGTGTTTCTAAAAAAGATTTCTTGAATCGCATAAACCACAACTATTATCAGTCGATCGAAGGCTTGCCATACGTAGATTTACACTCAGGCTCAGTCGGTGGATACACTCCGCAACCGCAAGTACATATCGGATTGATTGCAACACCGGCACTTAATCCGGCTACTTCACTTGGCTTGGAGAGTCACTAAAATGTTTCATGACGATAACGGTCATATGAATGCAAATAAAGTAATTGAATTAATTCAAAGACAGTACTGTTTTGAAAAACTCCGCAGGTTCGTCACTAAATATGTCAAAGGATGTATTTCTTGCCAATTTGCTAAAAAACCTACCGGCAAACAACGTGGATTTCTAAACCCTATAGAAAAGGGCAATATTCCATGGCATACATGGCACTTAGATCATTTAGGCCCATTCTGTGCTTCTACAAATTCAAACACCTATCTGTTGTGTCATGATTTTAGAAGGTTTTTCTTATTTTTTAATAGCAACACTGGTAATGCCGTCTCTTGCCGCCATTTTGTTAAATTTAATTGGCTAATCTGTGGTAAAATCGGTGGGGGTAGCTAGGCTTGAGCCCGATTAACGAGCAAAGAGAGGTGATTCTTCAAACAAGCCTCGAGGGGATAAGTTCACTAAGACGTCGACTGTATCTATATTGTTATACCTGTACTATGCCTGTACCTGTAAGTTGGATCAATAATTATATGAGTGTTATCTGGAGTCTGCGTTTTCTTCATATTTCAGAAGCGGTAAAGTACCCACGTAAGTTTATTTCTAAACCTGATAATAAGAATAATTTGCTTATTCTGTGCTATAGTAATGCCAAACGAGTTATTTTATTCTCTTCACGCAGAGAAAGGATAAATATTCCAGATTCCATGTTAATGCGTATTTTTTTATCTAAATGACATTTTAAATACCTTTGCGGTGGATTGTGTTTCGTACATGGTCGGGGCTACTCTCCGACGGAACGGACATAAACTAAATCGCATTTGTGTTTTAATTGATTGTGTTCGTATACGGTCGGGGCTACCCTCCGACTATACTAACATAATTTAAAAAGTCTATATGCGTAGCTTAGTACTAAGATTTTACTAATTCGTGTTCGGGGCTACTCTCCGATCGTGTTAGTTAAATCTAAAGCGTTAAAATTGGTATATTTGTGTGGCGGATTGTGTTCCGTACATAGTCGGGGCTAATCTCCGACGGAACGGACATAAACTAGATCACACTTTTATTTGAATTGATTAATTGTGTTCGTGTACGGTCGGGGCTACCCTCCGATTATACTTACATAATTTTAAACGCGGGTATGTAGTAGATATTTTCGTATGGCACGATCATAGCGTACCATGAATCTGGCATAATATCTTGATTGTTGTTGTTTAATTTACATGATGTATTAAATGTGGATTGTACAGAATTAATGGAGATGATTGGCATTATTATATTATTAGAGTACTTGCTGTTTATGTTGTTTATAATCTTACACATGGAGCTAGGACTGGCAGTTTTGGCTGTGTACCTACATGTAATGTTTTAAGTAATTAGTGCTAAGTTTTGATAGCCTTTACTGTTGCACAGAGTAAAATCACTTATGGCTACTAAATTTTGCATACAATCCATGTTTTAACGTGGTATCTAATACTAACAGTGAATAAAAGAAAACTATAAGTTATGAAGCTAGTAAGAAGTAGTAAAGAGTAAGAATAATTTATGATTGATTGCTTACATTTCATTTATCTTAATATTATTAAAATTAATTATTACAAATTTTCCTTTGTTTTTTAATGTATTGAGCGAACGTGTTGTTCTCTGGGTTGAGTGAGCCATGTATGCTTACTGGTTACCTACGTTACCTGGTAAGATTGGTTTAATAGGTACGTATTACTTGCTTACAATTGAATTCTGGCTTTCTATTTATTGATATATTAATTAATAGGTACAAATTTTGTGGATTCAATTAATATGAACACCGTGAATAGCAATATAATAATCTTGAACTATGAATATGAGTTTAAATACGAATATTTTAATATGGTATCTTTAAATATTTAAATATGAAAGTCTTTATGTGAATTTGGATATCTCTAGTGTGAATATTTTTAATTTTTAATGATGAGCGAACAAATATAAGGTGTTCACTGGGTTGAGTGAGCAAGCTATGCATGCTCGCTGGTTACAAGAGATACATTGAATTAGTTTGTTGAAATGCATTAAATTGAATTTGATATTAGGGGGCGATGTATGTATGTTGCATACACTCGTCGGATATTAGAGGACGATGTATGTATGTTGCATACACTCGTCGGATATTAGGGGACGATGTATGTTTGTGGCATGCACTCGTCGGAATTAAGGGGGCGGTATATGTTTGTGGCATACACTCGCCGGATTTTAGAGTACGAACGATGTATGTTGGTGGCATACATTCGTCTGAATATGTTCAAATGTTAAGCGAGTACGTTTCTCACAGGCTGGTTAAATGAGTACCTACTTATATTTCATACTGGTTTACTACCCGTATGGCCACTTTTAAGATTATTAGATTTAAATGAAACTACAACAGAACAAAGATAATTTCAAACGTTTTATTCTTGTTTTTACTATACTCATTTTACATTTTTGCACTAGATAAGTAGCTCTTAATAAAAGAAATGGTTTTTGTAAATAATAAAGGATGTAGGTAGCTACTGTAGCTAGTGAACAGTATAAATCATGAATTTTCCTGAAGGGCATATTGTGTTGATAACCTAATGATTTTATTATAGAATGACACGGAACGATCTTTTGCCGATGAATAATGTATACATTCCAAGGTAAATAGCATCTGAGGACGAATACGGCCCGCGCCACCTGGTGCGCCGCTTGGTAGGCCTCCAGGGTGACGTGGCCGACCCAGGGGAGTCTTGAGCGAAGGAGGAATACCCTTCTTCGTAGCTGAATCTGGTCAAAGAGGATTTGAGATGATGCAGAGCATTTTGTTTATGGGAAAGTATTGAAGTTGTTTTGATTAAAATGTTTCATGTTTATTTTTTTGCATATCGAATAAAGCTATTTAAGATTTAATTTTCATCTCGCATAACCGACTAAATTGATTGTAACACCCCCTGAAATAAAGTTTGTAAAGGTCTAAAACTAACTAAAACAAAACAAAACTATAAAAACTTATCTTTTCATAGAATCATTTAGATGTTATCAAAATACCCTTAGGGAAGAATGAAAAGCCTTTTAAATCTACAGTTGCCTACGTGCTTGACATTGAGTATCTAGTAGGTACCACAGCTGTAGCAGTAGATACCTTTAAAGTATTATTGTCAATATGCGCTCTAATTATCGCAACATAGTACCTACTTACTTATAAGGATATTTATATACTAAATTATGTTTGCATCATTTCTTTTTCCTTGCATAATAAGTATCCACATGCTCCACAATTTGAGTAGGGGTTATTGTCTTACCTAGTTAAGATTTTTATAATTACCTTAGTTTCCATTTATACGAAATCCATACCATATCTTGATTCTCATGAGTGGTCAATATCCATGAGCTAGGTTTGTTTTTCTATGCCTAGGTCTATGCCCAGGTGACCTTTACGCAGAACTGGATGTATTTCTGATCTTGATAAGATTGGACATGATGACGATTCACTTTTGAATAAGAGCACACTATTAAAGTCGCGAATTTAGTATTCCAAGATTGCGATTGGGTAATACTTTTATAAACTGTGATCTGTGCCACTTAGATTGTTATAGACCTTTTAACTATGGAAACAATATTAGTTTCTGGTATAAGCTTAACAACCTCCATAGCAGTATAATATTGTAGATACGGTGTACGTACGCATAGGTTTTCGGGGTGCCGCTGTCTCTGAGGTACCTACCGGGTTCGATTCCCTGTCGGGTGTATGTTTAAAGCGGACTTTTCAACATTCTGCCCGATTGTATGTGGTAATCCCCGTCGTTGTTCCCAAATGCCATAACACAAGTGCTTGAGTTACTTAGTTCGGGATGGAAGCAATGTAGGTACCTATGCAAAGATATCCAAAATTTACTATTTCCTATTACTTATTTTATTTTTTGTAGCTTTGTTCAAGTGGACATTTCGTCTATTATTTTTGTTACATGTAGCTTAATTTAAAATAATTCACTATGCTTGACTTTTTAAATTTGAGTTTAGTGCCAAACTTAAATCTCAAATTTAATTTAAATTCAAACTAAATTGTGGATGAGTGCTAGAGAAAGTTTATCAGGAACATACTTTTCTGAGTCTTCTACATAATTAGACAATAAAGCCATAAGACTGAGTAGAAATCATCATTATTTACATTTTTCCGGGAACGTCGAAGATTCTTTATCTAAGTACCTAGTTTGATAGATACATAGATTAATTATTTATTTGTACACAATATTACGAACGGAACAATCACACACGAAATAATAATAATAATACAAAGATAACAAATTGTAAACCAAATGGTGGCCTTATCGTCTTACTGCGGTTTCTTCCGGGCAACTCAGTTTTGGTTTAGACAGATGGAAAATCTTACAGCCAAAATCACTAGAAGCTATTTTGCTATTTGTGCGTACTGCGTAGTGTTCTAGATCTCTCTTAATGATTTAGATGCAAGTCAAAAGCAGAGATACTTAGTTGCTTAGACAGCACTGCAAGAAGCATTCACTGATATCTATTCTAGTTGTTTTCATTAACATAGTGATGAAATGATGTTTCTAATGCAAAAACATGTAAACAGTCCATAGTGCATTTAAGTAGATCGTGTTTATTACACTGCCAAGTTGTAACTGATGTTTTCCTAATTAAGCAAAATAAAGTAAAACGATTATTGCTCAATCACACCTCTCAATTTATTAAAATGTTCTATACATCTTCATGCAAACATTTTAATTCATGTTTTAAACTTGTTCTAACAAATAAAGCCACAAGTAACCACTGCTGTAGCATACCAAGTTAGTTTTGCCGTGTTTTTGTTGTTATTGGCGGTATGATTTAAAATTAGTTTTTGAGGATTTTAATACTACCGTCCTAGTGTACGTATTGACAAGATATGATTTCAAATTATGTGAATCTAATTTATTGTTATCTTAATGAGCATTAATATCTTTATTAAACCAAAAATCAAGTAGATCTGTCAAATTTACCGTCTCATTTGGTAGGCTCGTGATACTAAAATTCTTAGCAGTTTACCATCCTCACGGACCTTTGAAGTTCCTTCACATATTCTGTAGTAATCATTTCCATATTTTTTTAGATCTGGTCAGTTGAACATTTGTTTCTACTATGGTTGAAGGTACTAAGTACCTTACCTACTAATGTTTATAAAAGAATATGAGAATTCATATAGTTACATTTATTTCTATTGATTCATTATCAGATACATCTATTTCTTTTGAATGATTAATAAAATTGATTTGGTTACTATGTGTGTTGTGAGTTTACTGCTTTCAGATGACAATTGTAGCATCCAGTAGGTACTTATCATTAGCTAGCATCGAGTTAATATAATAATGAGGATCCCGCTACCCTTGAACGTACGAACCAACACAGCATACAAACTGGAGGCAGCAGAGTGTACGTGCTGTGGTAATGAGAGGAGATAATATGATACTGAAGGTGCAGATCACAGGGTGATCGTTGTTGTGATGATGGTGATCATCGTGGGCTGTGGTTGTAAGTCGGATATTGAGACGAGTGGATCGCTGATACTGAAGTTGAATTATATTGAAGTATATATTAGCATGTCATGTATCTTATCTCATTTTACTAATATTATGATTGCAAAAGCTTGTATGTTTGTTCCCCAATCACGGCTATCGGCGGGACGGATCTTTGAAATCTTTTGTCTGTGGAATAACATATCGGCTTCTTTTGACCCCGGGAGGATATTTTATTCCCACGGGAAATCATCGTGTTGTTAATTCATTTGGGCGAAAAGCTGTTCATGATTTTACTTGTCCTATTTCTATCCATGGTAATATACTTCTTCATATCCCAATTATAATTATTAAATCTATTTACACTAATATTATTCATAGTAATATGAATATTTGTTGATAAGAATGCGGGTCATGCTCGTATGAGGATACCTTGTAGACATTTTTAAGTTTTGATATTAAATTGCGAACTTGTTTAAAATCATTAACTTATTCATTAGAAATGATAATAATATGATCTTTTGATTTTCATGTACGGAGTGGAACCATGTATTGTACTATTCTAACAGAGGCAGAGAATAGATGCATTTAAGATTTGGTGCTGGAGAAGAATGCTCTGGAAACCTTGGACAACTGGTTGACAAGTTGGAAAAGCAAATTGTTGCTGTGACGGTTCAAATTGTATCTGCGCCATCTTCATTATTAGTGTAACTTCCTTGTAAGAATATTTAAATTAATCGCTAATAATGCCTATTACGAACATGCCTTTAAATAATTCCTTTATTTGTCCTAATTCATATCTTGATTTAATACAAATTGTGCACTATGGTAAATACGTATCTATAACTTGGTTTGTTAATCATATCTGGGTAAAAATTGGTAACTGTGCAGAGGCCTACAGTTGTTTTTGTAAGGACTAAACTAGGTCAAACTTAGCGATGGTTAAATTCATCTAATATTAGGTCTTTAATCCTTTCATGACTCGTAGTTGCTTTTTCCACTATTTGAGTGAAGTGATAAGGGTGTCTAGTTATCAGGTTAAAGTTAAATTCTGTTCCTACCTATTCCTAATGTAACATTCTTAGGGATTTTGCTTCTGACACCATCTAATATTCTTGAATGTAGCTCCTGACAATGCATTGATGTAAACTAGTACCAAGCTAATCCATTTTTCTTTTATGACCCATAACTAATGCTTATAGATTATAACCAGACTTTACTTTAATCATTCCATATACTTACTTACACATGATTATATAACAAGTATAGTTTCAAAATAAGTTTTCTAAGTAATAATAGTCGCTTGTTAACGAATGTCATGATTATGTTAATTTATACATTGATTCAAATAGTTTTAGATTAGTTTGTTATTGATAATTTATTTTATTTGATTATGTATTACTTAACGATTTACTAAAACAATATTTTCACGATAATATCTATATTCTAAACAAGTCATCGGCTTCCTTAAAAGTTTATTGTTGAGCATTGTGTAATATAATGTATTTGTTTCAATTATGTTTTAAGTTTTAACTTAAGGTTTTTATCACTATAAGATTAACCTAAATAGGTACATAGTTGTAAGACTTAACTATTGAGAATAGTTGTGTATCAGTATATTAGCTGTATACTTACCTAATTAATTGATTCTAAATAATTTTTATATGTGCGTCGGGAGACAGCACGTTATCAGATGGCCGAATGTCATGATTTTAGAAGGTTTTTCTTATTTTTTAATAGCAACACTGGTAATGCCGTCTCTTGCCGCCATTTTGTTAAATTTAATTGGCTAATCTGTGGTAAAATCGGTGGGGGTAGCTAGGCTTGAGCCCGATTAACGAGCAAAGAGAGGTGATTCTTCCAACAAGCCTCGAGGGGATAAGTTCACTAAGACGTCGACTGTATCTATATTGTTATACCTGTACTATGCCTGTACCTGTAAGTTGGATCAATAATTATATGAGTGTTATCTGGAGTCTGCGTTTTCTTCATAGTTGGTTATAGTAGATGCCTTTAGTAAATTCACTTGGTTACAACCCGTACCAAACACCTGTACTGAACATGTAATAACCACAATGAACTTTCTCATCCGCGTTTTTGGTTTACCGGCGCGCATCATAACGGACCGTGGTAAAGCATTTACAAGCCATACATTTGTTCGTTATTGTAATTCCAAACAAATAAAACACATTCTTAATGCCGTTGCTTGCCCGCGAGCTAACGGTCAAGTAGAGAGATGCAACCGTACAATTTTGCAATCCCTCATAGCCTACACAGGTGAAAATGATGACGATTGGGAACAAATGATATCACTAGTAGAAAGAGGTATCAATACCACACTAAATAGTACTACCCAAAAATGTCCCTTTGAATTAGTTTATGGATTTAAACCTAGATTTGATATTGATTTATTCACTAACCAACAAGATGTACCTAACTTGCCTGAATTACGAGCCCAAGCCCAAAGCAATACAGTATTAGCTTCTAAGAAAACTAAATTAAGATATGATAGGAATAGACTACCTCATGTCAGTTTTAAAATAGGAGATTTAGTTCAGGTTCAGAGAAAGATATTAAAAAAAGGTTTGACTAGTGGAAAACTTGTAGATAAATATGCTGGTCCGTATAAAATTATAAATGTTTACAATAATGATCGCTATAGAGTAACATCTTTAAATAAACGTGGAAGAAAATATAATAATGTTATAGCTGCTGATAAAATGAAAAAGTTTGTTGTGCAATCACTTTCTGATGATGATGATAATAGTAGCGAGTAGTCTGTAAATGCATGCACATAAATAGTGTGAAATAAATAAAAACACAACAATCATAATATTTATTTACATGATTTTGGTAAATTGTATAGAAATTGACTTATTGTAAAATTATAAAAAACTTATGTAGGAAATAAAAACATTAGTAATCACAGGAACATACCACCTATTATTATATACCTATAGGAACATACCTATATTTTAATTTTCATTTAATTTTCATTACCTATTAGTAAGTAATCTACTTGATAATAGTCACAATAGTTTTTAATCATAAGTATAGAATATTTTTATTTGTATCAGTAATACTTCATCTTACACTTTTAATCATGATTACTTGTTATTCCTTGGCTTATTAAGTGTCTGTTGTTAAAGTTGATGTGAAAAAATGGTTGTCTGAAATGTTTATAATTTGTACTTAATTATAGGAAAATTGTTTATTTATCCAGATGGCTAAAGATTTATTTCTGGTTACTTATTTAGAAAAATTATTGGATTTATCAAAAAATAATATACAACAACAATGTTCTGTACAACATGATAATAAAACACTAAGTAATAAAAACTTACAGTTATGATTAAGCATTGTTACTGATTTTACTCCTCGAGTGCTGCTTTGGTGTGTCCGGTAGCTTCAATCTGCCCTGGTGTGTCCGGTAGCTTTAATCTGCCCTGGTGTGTCCGGTAGCTTCAATCTGCCCTGGTGTGTCCGGTGGTTCAATAATATCTTACACTTACACTTTTATTTCTTTTGCAATGTGTGGTCTGAGCAAGTTTCTCAGCGATTTAGAACTGCTTTGGTGTGTCCAGCAGTATAACGATAGAGGACTGAACGAGTTCCTCAGATAAGTAATTTGTAATCAATCACCTAGGTGTGTCCGGTGATAGTAAATACAACATCAGTAAATATTATTAACCTATTATTAAAATAATCAATAAGTATTTCATTGTGTTTTGGTTGTTTTGTTCTGGGGCTGTGGAATTACGAGGTCGTAATTGTTTATCAGGACGGCCGAATCTATGCCATACAATGACAGGAGTCAGATATTAGATCGTAAAAAAAAAAACTATCTTACCTTACAGTACTATTTAACTTTAAAATGAGATATTGTTATTTTTAATATTGTTATGTTTTTGCTGCCCTTGATTATTTAAGATGAAGTAATGCAAAGAATTTAGTAACGTCTAATATTACGAGGCCGTAATATTTACAACCATCAGGTTACACAACCCCCAGCCTCATCATGAAGACTCTCATTGTCCTCCTTGTTGCGCCCATATGTATACTGGCATCCCTCAACAAGCGCCTCGAGCCACTCCTATGTACAACGGACTTTCCACCCGTTGTATACAATCTACCACCCGTCAAAATCCTTGCGACCTGGGACCCATGAGGAATGTGTCCATCATTGTATCATACAACAGACCTGTTCATACTAGAGTTTCTGGATGGAGAATCAAGGTTATGGATGTGTCTTGCACAACTCATTTCTTCTTCTGGGGCTCTTACACATCCTCGCTCAACTCTGCAAGGTCCACTGATGTCCTGTTCCCTGACATGGTGCAAGGGATTGTATGTCCCATCGAGACTATAAGATTTACCACCACAGAAGATCTGAAGAAAACAATTTGCTCATACTCATGGCCTTCAGAGTTCACCGCTACGAAAAGAGTGTGCTACGTGGAGCCGGCAGAGATGATATCATTTGAAGGAGTGACTACTGTTGAAGGTCATCCCGTTGGAGTATGTAACAAAAACATGTGCATCTTATCTCCGTCAGAACGCTTCTACTACTCAGGTGGTATCCCTCTACGAGACACAGAGAGTGTAATCCATTATGAAGGACCAACTGTTGTCAAAAGAAACCATCATGAACCCCCCATCCACCTCAACCGAGCGGAAGTTCCTTGATCGGGAGGACATCCACACCTCTGAGAAGCTGATCATAAATCTAGCACCAGTTGCCGTAATGTCCACTCTTCTACAATCAGCCCCCAATGGGCAGATCCCCCTGAACCCGGGAGTTGTGGCGTCATGTGCATATTGGATCATGAATGTGACAGGATCCAATCATGTCACGTACACAGATAAACTGCCCGAAGCAGCCGCACGAACCCCGTTAGGACAGCAAGCCGTAGGCTTTATAGGGCTCGCTTACATGATGGGGTTCGTCAAAGAGCCAACCCTACTCAACCAGCCCGCAGGAACGAAGCGATGGGCGGCGGGGTTGGCCGGAGTCGCCACAACAAGCTGTCTTCCGGATGCCTTATTGCAACATGTCTGGAAGCATATAGTGGACAACAAGGCCCAACTGTACAGCAGAGCAGAGGTGAGATCCGATCTGCTGAGAGCCTATCTCTCGGGTCGCCTGTCCAGGGAAAGAGAGCCGGCCATTGTTAAGGCAGTCTTAAGCCAACTAGACCTCATTTACCCGGAAGCATATTTAAAGTCTGTGAACTTGATGCAAATGTTCTCCCTGTCAGGCAACAGGGCTGTGGAGATCCCAGCAGTCTTGACTGAGGCCATGAAGCTTGACAAGGCCTTGTCAGTTGTGAAGGCCATGGAAGGGGAAAACTATCTACTATGTCGCCTTCTTGATAATAATAAATACCCCGACCTCAATCATGCAAATTACCCGAACCTATATGCTGCAACGCTCGAGTGGGCCAAGAGGACCAAGAAGGTCCAGAGGAACTATGTCGGCAGCAAAGCCCTTATTGACAAGGCAATCAATCAAGATGTGGTTCGCCAAGTCATACGTTTGACATCCGCCCATGTAGGCTCCGCGGACCTAACCGAAGAGCAGCGCGCCTGGTTAGAGGCAAAGGGGTATAGAATCCCAGAGACCCCGCTATCAGACCTCCTTAGAACTCATGAGATAGCTCGGAAAAGAACCAGGGATCACTCGGACAGCGAGTCAGACTCGGAGAGCGAAGCAGAGCAGCCCGACAGGACCCATAAGAGCAAAAGACGCCGCAACAACACAATTGTCCTGTGCCAGGTACGTCCGCTGATAATTATGTTAACAATGTTCCCGCATCAAACACACAACCCTCAGAAGAACTTAACTTGCCTGCTGTGCAAAACCCACCAATTCAAGTGTGCCTACCTTCAGCCAACCTTGTTTTACCATCGAGCAATTTAGCCAGTCCAGTTAACATCTGTGAAAATAGTAACCCTGAAGTGAGACAAACAGATCTAAATACAACGTCGTTATCTAATTTTAACAATAATGGAAATAGTTTGATATTTATCGGAAAACCTGAAAACGTGCCTAAATTCGATGGAAGTTCTAATGCTATGACTGTTCACGCATGGTTGCATCGATTGGAGTCATTGGCGAAGATCTACGGCTGGGATGAGAAAACACTCATCTACCACATGACCGGTAACCTGCAAGGCAACGCGCTCTTGTGGTTTGGACATCAACAAGACATCGACGTGACGTGGGACGAGTGGAAGAAACGTCTTCAAGCATACTTCCCTGCTGACCGGGGTCTCGCTGCAAAGCTGCACGACTTCGTAACTACCAACAAGCGCCGTGATGAGAAGGTAATAGACTTTTATTATAAGAAGTTAGCGCTGGGTAAATCTTGTGAGCTTACCGATAGTATGATTTGTGATGTGATAATTTATACATTAGGTGATCCATTGCTTAAGGCAGGGGCTCGTGGTACAGGTTGTAGGGATACACGTGCATTATTAAACTATCTTACAGACGCGGCAATTGATTATATTCCCCCAAAAACTAGTGAATCCGTTGAGAATAGATTTAAATGTTTTACTTGTGGTCGCCGAGGTCATTTATCATCTCAGTGTCGACTTCTTTCGCGTTGCGAGGTATGCAATAAATTAGGTCATAAAACGCCACCTCCTCAAAAGTCAAAATTGTATAACATCCATCCAATAGATAATGGTGACCGTAAATATCATAAAACTGCAATTGCTAACGGTTTTCAGGTAACAGCATATATTGATTTAGGAAGTGCTTGTAATACTATTACTTTGTCAGCTGCTAAGAAAATTAACCTTGATTTTAAAAGACAGTGTAGTACAAGTATTAGAGGTTATGGAGGCCAAATTATAACACCAGAAGGTGAGGCCTTTGTTGAACTTAGCATCGATGATGTCTGTGTTTCTACTTCAGTTCTAGTAGTTCGAGACGATCTTATAGTGAATTACCTGGCATTTGTCTCTTAAAAACATCAGATACTTTAACATTTACAAAAACTTCAGATAATACAACTGTCGATAACGAATTACCATTTGCAAATGCTTTAGAAGTTCCCCTATCAAAAATAGAGCTCAAATTACCGTTTGACACATTATTAGTTCAGGGTTTAAATAGAATCGTTATCTGCACAGATCATAACGTAGAAACGAATACTATTCGAGTTCAGCGTTCTGAACATAGGCCATTAGGAAAAGAAGTAGATATTCCGGAACAAACTATGATAATGCGGGATAGTATGGGATATTTAGATGTTTATAGTTTACAATGTCACCCACTTACACTTTATTCAACTCATTGCATTGCTCGAGGGTACTTAAGTGAACACAATAATAAACTCGATACGGATTTGGAAGGAGACGATCTTAAAAATTTAGAACGTTTATTACAGAAATTTAGCCATTGTTTTGATGATGAACCTGGAGTAAATATAGGCAAATGTGATGTTGAAATGAAGATAGAGCTTACCAGTGAGATACCTTTTTATTATCGACCATACCGCATGTCTTTAAAAGAACAAGAAATAGTCCGTGATATTATTGAAAATCTAATTAAGGAAGATATAATAGAACCCAGCAATTCCCCTTACGCTAGTCCAGTAATATTAGTCCCAAAAAAATCAGGAGATTATAGAATGTGCGTTGATTATAGACAGTTAAACAAACTAACTAAAAAAGATCGCTATCCACTTCCAATCATACAAGATCAGTTAGACAAATTAAGTAACGAAAAATGGTTTACAAAATTAGATTTAGCTGCAGGTTACCATCAAATCAAAATGCATCCTGATAGTAAAAAGTACACAGCATTTGTAACACCATTTGGGCAATATCAATTTAAAAGAATGCCATTTGGCTTAGCAAATGCCCCAGCCGTTTTTTAACGGACTATGAATATTCTGCTAGATAATTTTAGATTTGAGTTCGCAACAGCTTACATAGATGACATTCTTTTGTCCTCCAAGACCGTCTCTAATGGCTTAGAGCACCTTGAAAAAATTTTAGATCTTATATCTAAATCTGGACTAGTATTACGAAAAGAAAAGTGTTGCTTTCTAAAATCCCAGATAGAATATCTAGGTCATGTTATTTCAGTGGGAGAAATCCGTCCATCACATGATAAGATACAAGCGTTAAATAAATTTAAAGAACCTACTGATATTCACGAATTAAGACGTTTCATTGGTTTGGCCAGTTATTTTAGAAAATTTGTAAAGTCTTTTGCTACTAGGATTAGACCACTATCTATTTTGCTCAAAAAAGACCAATCATGGCAATGGGGAGTTGACCAACAAAAGTCTTTTAATGATATTAAGTCAGCCCTTACTTCGAAACCAGTTCTTGCTATATATAACCCTAACTATGAAATTGAGCTGCATACAGATGCATCAAGCCACGGAGTAGGCGGAATTTTACTCCAAAAACAACCGGAAGGGGAATTAAAACCTATAGCTTATTTTAGCAAGCAAACTAGTACGACGGAACAGAAATATCACTCTTTTGAGTTAGAAGCAATGGCCGTTGTTTTAAGTATAAGAAAGTTTCGCGTTTATTTGTTTGGCCGTCCCTTTTTAGTTGTATCTGACTGTCAAGCTTTAAGCACAACATGGTCCAAAAAAGATTTACTTCCTAGGATAGGTCGGTGGTGGTTGGAACTGCAAAGTTGTGATTTTACTGTAAAATATCGACCTGGGACCCGAATGCAACACGTCGACGCACTTAGTCGAAGTGCTCTCCCTGTTCAGCATATAACTGAAGAAAACTGGGTAATCGCAGTGCAAACTGATGATCCCAAAATACAAAATATAGTTAAAAATATTGAAAATGTAGAATATAAGTACTTGTATAAAATTAATGATAACATATTATATAAAAAAGTTAATGATGAATTTAAAATTGTTATTCCTAAGTCAGTACGTTGGAGAGTCACTAAAATGTTTCATGACGATAACGGTCATATGAATGCAAATAAAGTAATTGAATTAATTCAAAGACAGTACTGTTTTGAAAAACTCCGCAGGTTCGTCACTAAATATGTCAAAAGATGTATTTCTTGCCAATTTGCTAAAAACCTACCGGCAAACAACGTGGATTTCTAAACCCTATAGAAAAGGGCAATATTCCATGGCATACATGGCACTTAGATCATTTAGGCCCATTCTGTGCTTCTACAAATTCAAACACCTATCTGTTGGTTATAGTAGATGCCTTTAGTAAATTCACTTGGTTACAACCCGTACCAAACACCTGTACTGAACATGTAATAACCACAATGAACTTTCTCATCCGCGTTTTTGGTTTACCGGCGCGCATCATAACGGACCGTGGTAAAGCATTTACAAGCCATACATTTGTTCGTTATTGTAATTCCAAACAAATAAAACACATTCTTAATGCCGTTGCTTGCCCGCGAGCTAACGGTCAAGTAGAGAGATGCAACCGTACAATTTTGCAATCCCTCATAGCCTACACAGGTGAAAATGATGACGATTGGGAACAAATGATATCACTAGTAGAAAGAGGTATCAATACCACACTAAATAGTACTACCCAAAAATGTCCCTTTGAATTAGTTTATGGATTTAAACCTAGATTTGATATTGATTTATTCACTAACCAACAAGATGTACCTAACTTGCCTGAATTACGAGCCCAAGCCCAAAGCAATACAGTATTAGCTTCTAAGAAAACTAAATTAAGATATGATAGGAATAGACTACCTCATGTCAGTTTTAAAATAGGAGATTTAGTTCAGGTTCAGAGAAAGATATTAAAAAAAGGTTTGACTAGTGGAAAACTTGTAGATAAATATGCTGGTCCGTATAAAATTATAAATGTTTACAATAATGATCGCTATAGAGTAACATCTTTAAATAAACGTGGAAGAAAATATAATAATGTTATAGCTGCTGATAAAATGAAAAAGTTTGTTGTGCAATCACTTTCTGATGATGATGATAATAGTAGCGAGTAGTCTGTAAATGCATGCACATAAATAGTGTGAAATAAATAAAAACACAACAATCATAATATTTATTTACATGATTTTGGTAAATTGTATAGAAATTGACTTATTGTAAAATTATAAAAAACTTATGTAGGAAATAAAAACATTAGTAATCACAGGAACATACCACCTATTATTATATACCTATAGGAACATACCTATATTTTAATTTTCATTTAATTTTCATTACCTATTAGTAAGTAATCTACTTGATAATAGTCACAATAGTTTTTAATCATAAGTATAGAATATTTTTATTTGTATCAGTAATACTTCATCTTACACTTTTAATCATGATTACTTGTTATTCCTTGGCTTATTAAGTGTCTGTTGTTAAAGTTGATGTGAAAAAATGGTTGTCTGAAATGTTTATAATTTGTACTTAATTATAGGAAAATTGTTTATTTATCCAGATGGCTAAAGATTTATTTCTGGTTACTTATTTAGAAAAATTATTGGATTTATCAAAAATTAATATACAACAACAATGTTCTGTACAACATGATAATAAAACACTAAGTAATAAAAACTTACAGTTATGATTAAGCATTGTTACTGATTTTACTCCTCGAGTGCTGCTTTGGTGTGTCCGGTAGCTTCAATCTGCCCTGGTGTGTCCGGTAGCTTTAATCTGCCCTGGTGTGTCCGGTAGCTTCAATCTGCCCTGGTGTGTCCGGTGGTTCAATAATATCTTACACTTACACTTTTATTTCTTTTGCAATGTGTGGTCTGAGCAAGTTTCTCAGCGATTTAGAACTGCTTTGGTGTGTCCAGCAGTATAACGATAGAGGACTGAACGAGTTCCTCAGATAAGTAATTTGTAATCAATCACCTAGGTGTGTCCGGTGATAGTAAATACAACATCAGTAAATATTATTAACCTATTATTAAAATAATCAATAAGTATTTCATTGTGTTTTGGTTGTTTTGTTCTGGGGCTGTGGAATTACGAGGTCGTAATTGTTTATCAGGACGGCCGAATCTATGCCATACAATGACAGGAGTCAGATATTAGATCGTAAAAAAAAAAACTATCTTACCTTACAGTACTATTTAACTTTAAAATGAGATATTGTTATTTTTAATATTGTTATGTTTTTGCTGCCCTTGATTATTTAAGATGAAGTAATGCAAAGAATTTAGTAACGTCTAATATTACGAGGCCGTAATATTTACAACCATCAGGTTACACAACCCCCAGCCTCATCATGAAGACTCTCATTGTCCTCCTTGTTGCGCCCATATGTATACTGGCATCCCTCAACAAGCGCCTCGAGCCACTCCTATGTACAACGGACTTTCCACCCGTTGTATACAATCTACCACCCGTCAATCCTTGCGACCTGGGACCCATGAGGAATGTGTCCATCATTACTCATTTCTTCTTCTGGGGCTCTTACACATCCTCGCTCAACTCTGCAAGGTCCACTGATGTCCTGTTCCCTGACATGGTGCAAGGGATTGTATGTCCCATCGAGACTATAAGATTTACCACCACAGAAGATCTGAAGAAAACAATTTGCTCATACTCATGGCCTTCAGAGTTCACCGCTACGAAAAGAGTGTGCTACGTGGAGCCGGCAGAGATGATATCATTTGAAGGAGTGACTACTGTTGAAGGTCATCCCGTTGGAGTATGTAACAAAAACATGTGCATCTTATCTCCGTCAGAACGCTTCTACTACTCAGGTGGTATCCCTCTACGAGACACAGAGAGTGTAATCCATTATGAAGGACCAACTGTTGTCAAAAGAAACCATCATGAACCCCCCACCCACCTTAACCGAGCGGAAGTTCCTTGATCGGGAGGACATCCACACCTCTGAGAAGCTGATCATAAATCTAGCACCAGTTGCCGTAATGTCCACTCTTCTACAATCAGCCCCCAATGGGCAGATCCCCCTGAACCCGGGAGTTGTGGCGTCATGTGCATATTGGATCATGAATGTGACAGGATCCAATCATGTCACGTACACAGATAAACTGCCCGAAGCAGCCGCACGAACCCCGTTAGGACAGCAAGCCGTAGGCTTTATAGGGCTCGCTTACATGATGGGGTTCGTCAAAGAGCCAACCCTACTCAACCAGCCCGCAGGAACGAAGCGATGGGCGGCGGGGTTGGCCGGAGTCGCCACAACAAGCTGTCTTCCGGATGCCTTCCTGCAACATGTCTGGAAGCATATAGTGGACAACAAGGCCCAACTGTACAGCAGAGCAGAGGTGAGATCCGATCTGCTGAGAGCCTATCTCTCGGGTCGCCTGTCCAGGGAAAGAGAGCCGGCCATTGTTAAGGCAGTCTTAAGCCAACTAGACCTCATTTACCCGGAAGCATATTTAAAGTCTGTGAACTTGATGCAAATGTTCTCCCTGTCAGGCAACAGGGCTGTGGAGATCCCAGCAGTCTTGACTGAGGCCATGAAGCTTGACAAGGCCTTGTCAGTTGTGAAGGCCATGGAAGGGGAAAACTATCTACTATGTCGCCTTCTTGATAATAATAAATACCCCGACCTCAATCATGCAAATTACCCGAACCTATATGCTGCAACGCTCGAGTGGGCCAAGAGGACCAAGAAGGTCCAGAGGAACTATGTCGGCAGCAAAGCCCTTATTGACAAGGCAATCAATCAAGATGTGGTTCGCCAAGTCATACGTTTGACATCCGCCCATGTAGGCTCCGCGGACCTAACCGAGGAGCAGCGCGCCTGGTTAGAGGCAAAGGGGTATAGAATCCCAGAGACCCCGCTATCAGACCTCCTTAGAACTCATGAGATAGCTCGGAAAAGAACCAGGGATCACTCGGACAGCGAGTCAGACTCGGAGAGCGAAGCAGAGCAGCCCGACAGGACCCATAAGAGCAAAAGACGCCGCAACAACACAATTGTCCTGTGCCAGGTACGTCCGCTGATAATTATGTTAACAATGTTCCCGCATCAAACACACAACCCTCAGAAGAACTTAACTTGCCTGCTGTGCAAAACCCACCAATTCAAGTGTGCCTACCTTCAGCCAACCTTGTTTTACCATCGAGCAATTTAGCCAGTCCAGTTAACATCTGTGAAAATAGTAACCCTGAAGTGAGACAAACAGATCTAAATACAACGTCGTTATCTAATTTTAACAATAATGGAAATAGTTTGAGATTTATCGGAAAACCTGAAAACGTGCCTAAATTCGATGAAAGTTCTAATGCTATAACTGTTCACGCATGGTTGCATCGATTGGAGTCATTGGCGAAGATCTACGGCTGGGATGAGAAAACACTCATCTACCACATGACCGGTAACCTGCAAGGCAACGCGCTCTTGTGGTTTGGACATCAACAAGACATCGACGTGACGTGGGACGAGTGGAAGAAACGTCTTCAAGCATACTTCCCTGCTGACCGGGGTCTCGCTGCAAAGCTGCACGACTTCGTAACTACCAACAAGCGCCGTGATGAGAAGGTAATAGACTTTTATTATAAGAAGTTAGCGCTGGGTAAATCTTGTGAGCTTACCGATAGTATGATTTGTGATGTGATAATTTATACATTAGGTGATCCATTGCTTAAGGCAGGGGCTCGTGGTACAGGTTGTAGGGATACACGTGCATTATTAAACTATCTTACAGACGCGGCAATTGATTATATTCCCCCAAAAACTAGTGAATCCGTTGAGAATAGATTTAAATGTTTTACTTGTGGTCGCCGAGGTCATATATCATCTCAGTGTCGACTTCTTTCGCGTTGCGAGGTATGCAATAAATTAGGTCATAAAACGGAGAACTGCAGATTTTCAAAGAAATGTTCACATTGCAACAAATTAGGCCATGATCGCGACGAGTGTTATAGCCTTAAAAATAATCAGAAATCCAATAGCTCTGTACCTAAGTCAAACGAAAATATGAAATCTCCTCCTCCACCTCCTCAAAAGTCAAAATTGTATAACATCCATCCAATAGATAATGGTGACCGTAAATATCATAAAACTGCAATTGCTAACGGTTTTCAGGTAACAGCATATATTGATTTAGGAAGTGCTTGTAATACTATTACTTTGTCAGCTGCTAAGAAAATTAACCTTGATTTTAAAAGACAGTGTAGTACAAGTATTAGAGGTTATGGAGGCCAAATTATAACACCAGAAGGTGAGGCCTTTGTTGAACTTAGCATCGATGATGTCTGTGTTTCTACTTCAGTTCTAGTAGTTCGAGACGATCTTATAGTGAATTACCTGGCATTTGTCTCTTAAAAACATCAGATACTTTAACATTTACAAAAACTTCAGATAATACAACTGTCGATAACGAATTACCATTTGCAAATGCTTTAGAAGTTCCCCTATCAAAAATAGAGCTCAAATTACCGTTTGACATATTATTAGTTCAGGGTTTAAATAGAATCGTTATCTGCACAGATCATAACGTAGAAACGAATACTATTCGAGTTCAGCGTTCTGAACATAGGCCATTAGGAAAAGAAGTAGATATTCCGGAACAAACTATGATAATGCGGGATAGTATGGGATATTTAGATGTTTATAGTTTACAATGTCACCCACTTACACTTTATTCAACTCATTGCATTGCTCGAGGGTACTTAAGTGAACACAATAATAAACTCGATACGGATTTGGAAGGAGACGATCTTAAAAATTTAGAACGTTTATTACAGAAATTTAGCCATTGTTTTGATGATGAACCTGGAGTAAATATAGGCAAATGTGATGTTGAAATGAAGATAGAGCTTACCAGTGAGATACCTTTTTATTATCGACCATACCGCATGTCTTTAAAAGAACAAGAAATAGTCCGTGATATTATTGAAAATCTAATTAAGGAAGATATAATAGAACCCAGCAATTCCCCTTACGCTAGTCCAGTAATATTAGTCCCAAAAAAATCAGGAGATTATAGAATGTGCGTTGATTATAGACAGTTAAACAAACTAACTAAAAAAGATCGCTATCCACTTCCAATCATACAAGATCAGTTAGACAAATTAAGTAACGAAAAATGGTTTACAAAATTAGATTTAGCTGCAGGTTACCATCAAATCAAAATGCATCCTGATAGTAAAAAGTACACAGCATTTGTAACACCATTTGGGCAATATCAATTTAAAAGAATGCCATTTGGCTTAGCAAATGCCCCAGCCGTTTTTCAACGGACTATGAATATTCTGCTAGATAATTTTAGATTTGAGTTCGCAACAGCTTACATAGATGACATTCTTTTGTCCTCCAAGACCGTCTCTAATGGCTTAGAGCACCTTGAAAAAATTTTAGATCTTATATCTAAATCTGGACTAGTATTACGAAAAGAAAAGTGTTGCTTTCTAAAATCCCAGATAGAATATCTAGGTCATGTTATTTCAGTGGGAGAAATCCGTCCATCACATGATAAGATACAAGCGTTAAATAAATTTAAAGAACCTACTGATATTCACGAATTAAGACGTTTCATTGGTTTGGCCAGTTATTTTAGAAAATTTGTAAAGTCTTTTGCTACTAGGATTAGACCACTATCTATTTTGCTCAAAAAAGACCAATCATGGCAATGGGGAGTTGACCAACAAAAGTCTTTTAATGATATTAAGTCAGCCCTTACTTCGAAACCAGTTCTTGCTATATATAACCCTAACTATGAAATTGAGCTGCATACAGATGCATCAAGCCACGGTGTAGGCGGAATTTTACTCCAAAAACAACCGGAAGGGGAATTAAAACCTATAGCTTATTTTAGCAAGCAAACTAGTACGACGGAACAGAAATATCACTCTTTTGAGTTAGAAGCAATGGCCGTTGTTTTAAGTATAAGAAAGTTTCGCGTTTATTTGTTTGGCCGTCCCTTTTTAGTTGTATCTGACTGTCAAGCTTTAAGCACAACATGGTCCAAAAAAGATTTACTTCCTAGGATAGGTCGGTGGTGGTTGGAACTGCAAAGTTATGATTTTACTGTAAAATATCGACCTGGGACCCGAATGCAACACGTCGACGCACTTAGTCGAAGTGCTCTCCCTGTTCAGCATATAACTGAAGAAAACTGGGTAATCGCAGTGCAAACTGATGATCCCAAAATACAAAATATAGTTAAAAATATTGAAAATGTAGAATATAAGTACTTGTATAAAATTAATGATAACATATTATATAAAAAAGTTAATGATGAATTTAAAATTGTTATTCCTAAGTCAGTACGTTGGAGAGTCACTAAAATGTTTCATGACGATAACGGTCATATGAATGCAAATAAAGTAATTGAATTAATTCAAAGACAGTACTGTTTTGAAAAACTCCGCAGGTTCGTCACTAAATATGTCAAAGGATGTATTTCTTGCCAATTTGCTAAAAAACCTACCGGCAAACAACGTGGATTTCTAAACCCTATAGAAAAGGCAACTAACAAAGCCTGGGGCCACAACTCTAGACAAGCAATTAGGGATGCAAAATATACGACTAAAAAAATTTCATGCATCCCTTGTCTTATTGAGTATCTATCTCCCGGCACTTATCGTGCAACACTTCGAAATATTCTCACCGAAGTGGATTAAAGATCTATCCGATGCGTCGCTCATAGCTAGGGAATTGCAACTCGGCAAAAAGAGCACTATACATCTGGAGATACCGAAAGGCGAAATCATATACTTAACCCCCAAAGCCCAATATTGCGTCAAGTTCAGCCGGGAATGGTTGAGGGCACTGTTGCAACCGATGAAGTTTTATCTGAAGCACAACAACGACGAGTGGAGCCGGAACAAGTTCAACCACACTCTAATGTTCAACAAGGAGAACTTGGAAACCTCGGAATCCCTAAGTCGGGAAGATTTAGGGAATACAGTGACTCAAATAATCAACTGGTTCTCTTCTTGTGTCAGCAGGGAGCTTTCGATGAAAGCGAAGCTCAGAGAGCTATGTGCGGCACGCCTGAAGGGATTGCCGTCCAATTTATTAAGAAGTTCCCAGAGAGACTCAGAACCGCAACATCAATTTCCCGTATACTGGTATTTCAAGAAACCGCACAAAACCGCATAGAGCGATGCAAGAATATACAAATAAAAAGAACACCAGAATTGTGCACGAAAGATGCGATAAAACGACAAGTACAAAATTTGGAATATGTTATATCACATAATAATATATTACTAACAGTATTCGCTACACTGACAAAAAGGCACTTCCTTCGGGTTGACGAAAAAGAAAAACAACTTGTTCTTCTTAGGACCACCAAGTACCGGAAAAATTATGGAGTCCTTAATACAAATGCATTACAACTATGAAAGGTTGACGGGAATAACACCAGGATCATCATTTAATTTCTGTTCACTAGTTCACACTAATGCATGTTTCATGGACGAATGTAAGCTCACCCAGAATCAGTTCGAACAGTGGAAATTGTTAGCAGCCGGACAACCAATGGCGACGGACGTGAAGAACAAAAACCGTCATTCGATAACAAACTGTAAATTGTACACGGCGAGTAATTATGCAATCGACCTATACCTAACAGTACCTGAAGCAAAAGAAGCAATCGACGCCAGAACATTTACGATGAAGTTTTTCAACAAAATAGACGAAGAACATTACTTCTTCGCAACAGCATTCGCGTGGGAAGAATTCTGGAAAAAACATGCTCTAGACGACGACGAAGATATAAGTAGACATTATTTTTTTAATGATTATATGTATAATAGATTTTAAGAATAAACTAAGGTGTTGGTTATAATGTTAAGCGTGTGTTGGTGTGCGTATAAGGAATATAAAACGAACATAACACAAGTTAAGAATATGTAAATACTAACCCAATGATAATAAAAATAAACGACCGTAGCAACAATGTCTGCATTTTAATTAACGACTCCCCTAGTAAACTAAAGGTCAGCTCAGTCACACGGGAACGCTCGAACCGTGAGAACGTAACGTGGAATTTAATTGTGCAAAAAATGCAAAGTGATACAACAAGTTCTACAAACAGCCCACCGGTCAAAACAACCGGAGTGAATTATGGAGTTAACGTAATGTCTTACACTTTTAAAAAGGTGTTTGCGTTTAATGTGGAAGGGCGAACGAACCTCATCGGTGTCGATGTGGGGAGTGGGTGAATGAGCAGGGTCATCACGGTCTTTCGTATGCAAGTGGTGACATTTTTAAGATCACAAGCTTAGAAATACTTAATACAGACATAGTGGGATCAGTTGCGAAATGTGGACAGTACACATGGTGCCGCAAGCAGAAGTTGCAACTCAAAGACTTTTGCGGGTGGTACGGAATGGAGTCAAACGCTTCGCAAATTGACCCCGCATGCCTAAGAATTAAAGAAACGAGATCATACGCAGATAGCAACGCGATATCATCAAAATTAGAATATAGAGCAAACAATTTCGAACCGACGCAGTTTGGATACAGGGAGTGCACCGACAGTGAAGTAAACAACGATGACACCAAGTCCGCCGTGGTCTGGACGCTGACGCATTTTGGACGGGTGTTCTGACTCCGTGACATTTAACTCAGTCCGGCCCTGTATTCTATTTTTGTCTTGACCTCCTTTCACCCCATAGGTCGTCGCCTCCGCTATCTGCACGGCCGAGAATGTGGATTCCAGCCCGCCGATCCGGCTCCGAAACCGGTTCCAGTGAGCGATCTGAGGTCCGGAGACGCAATTACACTCCCGCCTCGCCTCCGTACCCTCCCCCGGCCGCCGCGGACCCTCTCGACATTGAGTGAGTGTTAATCTTAAGCAGTGATTGTGCGGAAGCATTTAAAGACTTTAAGTTTTTTAAATATTTTATTAAATTGTAAGTATTCTGAAATAAATTCAATATATCTTAACTAATTCTTTTTAATGACCGCCTCTTCTTTGTCCTTGTTCAATTGCCGCCTCTTCTTTGTCCTTGAACAATCAGCCGTGCGAAGCACATGGCTATGATTATGTTCGAAAGCAACATTTGATGTTAAAAGCGGCGGCGGCGGCGGGCCAAGGGAGCCTCAGAAGAGAAGGAATCGGAGAACTTATCTAATAGTTTAAGCCGCAATTTCCACGCGTACTTTTCATGACGTATTATCCCTCCCAGGAAATTCGTATATAAAAAGGTGATTATCATATGCATTCTGTCATAATGCCTCCGGGTGGCAAGCATCGCGGTCAATCTCTATACGCTGCGGTTGAAGCCGCTTTTAGTGCGGCTTGGCGACAAAAGCATAAGCACGAAAAAACACGCATCGGTGGATATCAACAATTCAAAAAGTCAACAGAAGGTCAGCAAATACGTGCACATGCAACAAGGGAACACGCTCGAACCCACGGTCCATTCCGCAACGTTGGCCCTGGGACCCGATCACGACTTGAGGATCAATCTTCGCAACGAGATCAATCTAACGTACCCGGACCAAGTACATCAGCAGCTGCCGCCGATCGACCCGACAACGACGACAACCAGTCCATCGACCTCTTCCCCTTATCCGGAAGTCAAGGAAGTGTTAATATCGCTGAATATTTGGCAGATTTTTCTAGTTCTGGGGATTTTAGCCCTAATATGGCTGATATACAAAATAATTTGCCAAACGCTCCGAGTGCATCTCAAGTTGCCGCGGGCGGTGGAGCAAGTGCTATGGACACCGAGTCATCGCTGGAAGGAGGAGCAGGAGGATCTGGAGCGGCTTCTGGAGGCGGATTAGCAAGTGGAGCTATGGCAACAATCCTTCCAAACCCTCACCTGAAGAGTGGTCATCTCACTTTTAACAAAGTATGGTATAAATATACCTACGGTTTGGCGAATAGCAAAGTAACAGTAGCCAATGGAAAAGTCGTGCGTTATTCCACACCATATGCATATTATCCAGTCGATTGGTTACCATACTACTTATCTCCTCAAGAGTTTACCTGTTTACCTTTTGATGCGCGTATAGTGTCCGTTAAAGCGTCTATAACTCCTATTGGTACTCGTACTGCATTTGATCATGGAACCACACTATCTGGTACAGCAACTACAGAGTATGTACCTATTGTAAAATCTTGTGTGGGATTAAATAAACAAGTTTATATCGAAAATAGAAGTGTATCTTTAAAAGCCACTGAGCCTATGATTGTTGAGGGTTTTAAAGAAAAAACCCTTCAAGATCATTATACAGCTATGTACGGTATGATAGGTGCTATTGAAGTACCACGTCACTTAAATTGGTACGCTAATATCTTATATAACATCGATTCGGATAGTGGATTTGACGGTATCGATATTCAAACTCAATATCGCTTAGACAAAGTCTTTACCACTCACATTATTAACCATAAACTTGGTCAGCCCATAGTTAATTACGAGTACCAACCTAAAAATGGTTTTTGTAAACCAACAAAGCGCAATTTTTTAATTAATTATAGCATTGCAGATGGATTCCCAGAAGATATTACTTCTGGTGAATTTCCTTGGAAAAAAGTGTTACCTAATATTGTAAAAATACAGTCTGATCCTAATAAAAAAGCTTATCTAAAACTTTAGGTGTTTCTAAAAAAGATTTCTTGAATCGCATAAACCACAACTATTATCAGTCGATCGAAGGCTTGCCATACGTAGATTTACACTCAGGCTCAGTCGGTGGATACACTCCGCAACCGCAAGTACATATCGGATTGATTGCAACACCGGCACTTAATCCGGCTACTTCACTTGGCTTGGAGAGTCACTAAAATGTTTCATGACGATAACGGTCATATGAATGCAAATAAAGTAATTGAATTAATTCAAAGACAGTACTGTTTTGAAAAACTCCGCAGGTTCGTCACTAAATATGTCAAAGGATGTATTTCTTGCCAATTTGCTAAAAAACCTACCGGCAAACAACGTGGATTTCTAAACCCTATAGAAAAGGGCAATATTCCATGGCATACATGGCACTTAGATCATTTAGGCCCATTCTGTGCTTCTACAAATTCAAACACCTATCTGTTGTGTCATGATTTTAGAAGGTTTTTCTTATTTTTTAATAGCAACACTGGTAATGCCGTCTCTTGCCGCCATTTTGTTAAATTTAATTGGCTAATCTGTGGTAAAATCGGTGGGGGTAGCTAGGCTTGAGCCCGATTAACGAGCAAAGAGAGGTGATTCTTCAAACAAGCCTCGAGGGGATAAGTTCACTAAGACGTCGACTGTATCTATATTGTTATACCTGTACTATGCCTGTACCTGTAAGTTGGATCAATAATTATATGAGTGTTATCTGGAGTCTGCGTTTTCTTCATATTTCAGAAGCGGTAAAGTACCCACGTAAGTTTATTTCTAAACCTGATAATAAGAATAATTTGCTTATTCTGTGCTATAGTAATGCCAAACGAGTTATTTTATTCTCTTCACGCAGAGAAAGGATAAATATTCCAGATTCCATGTTAATGCGTATTTTTTTATCTAAATGACATTTTAAATACCTTTGCGGTGGATTGTGTTTCGTACATGGTCGGGGCTACTCTCCGACGGAACGGACATAAACTAAATCGCATTTGTGTTTTAATTGATTGTGTTCGTATACGGTCGGGGCTACCCTCCGACTATACTAACATAATTTAAAAAGTCTATATGCGTAGCTTAGTACTAAGATTTTACTAATTCGTGTTCGGGGCTACTCTCCGATCGTGTTAGTTAAATCTAAAGCGTTAAAATTGGTATATTTGTGTGGCGGATTGTGTTCCGTACATAGTCGGGGCTAATCTCCGACGGAACGGACATAAACTAGATCACACTTTTATTTGAATTGATTAATTGTGTTCGTGTACGGTCGGGGCTACCCTCCGATTATACTTACATAATTTTAAACGCGGGTATGTAGTAGATATTTTCGTATGGCACGATCATAGCGTACCATGAATCTGGCATAATATCTTGATTGTTGTTGTTTAATTTACATGATGTATTAAATGTGGATTGTACAGAATTAATGGAGATGATTGGCATTATTATATTATTAGAGTACTTGCTGTTTATGTTGTTTATAATCTTACACATGGAGCTAGGACTGGCAGTTTTGGCTGTGTACCTACATGTAATGTTTTAAGTAATTAGTGCTAAGTTTTGATAGCCTTTACTGTTGCACAGAGTAAAATCACTTATGGCTACTAAATTTTGCATACAATCCATGTTTTAACGTGGTATCTAATACTAACAGTGAATAAAAGAAAACTATAAGTTATGAAGCTAGTAAGAAGTAGTAAAGAGTAAGAATAATTTATGATTGATTGCTTACATTTCATTTATCTTAATATTATTAAAATTAATTATTACAAATTTTCCTTTGTTTTTTAATGTATTGAGCGAACGTGTTGTTCTCTGGGTTGAGTGAGCCATGTATGCTTACTGGTTACCTACGTTACCTGGTAAGATTGGTTTAATAGGTACGTATTACTTGCTTACAATTGAATTCTGGCTTTCTATTTATTGATATATTAATTAATAGGTACAAATTTTGTGGATTCAATTAATATGAACACCGTGAATAGCAATATAATAATCTTGAACTATGAATATGAGTTTAAATACGAATATTTTAATATGGTATCTTTAAATATTTAAATATGAAAGTCTTTATGTGAATTTGGATATCTCTAGTGTGAATATTTTTAATTTTTAATGATGAGCGAACAAATATAAGGTGTTCACTGGGTTGAGTGAGCAAGCTATGCATGCTCGCTGGTTACAAGAGATACATTGAATTAGTTTGTTGAAATGCATTAAATTGAATTTGATATTAGGGGGCGATGTATGTATGTTGCATACACTCGTCGGATATTAGAGGACGATGTATGTATGTTGCATACACTCGTCGGATATTAGGGGACGATGTATGTCTGTGGCATGCACTCGTCGGAATTAAGGGGGCGGTATATGTTTGTGGCATACACTCGCCGGATTTTAGAGTACGAACGATGTATGTTGGTGGCATACATTCGTCTGAATATGTTCAAATGTTAAGCGAGTACGTTTCTCACAGGCTGGTTAAATGAGTACCTACTTATATTTCATACTGGTTTACTACCCGTATGGCCACTTTTAAGATTATTAGATTTAAATGAAACTACAACAGAACAAAGATAATTTCAAACGTTTTATTCTTGTTTTTACTATACTCATTTTACATTTTTGCACTAGATAAGTAGCTCTTAATAAAAGAAATGGTTTTTGTAAATAATAAAGGATGTAGGTAGCTACTGTAGCTAGTGAACAGTATAAATCATGAATTTTCCTGAAGGGCATATTGTGTTGATAACCTAATGATTTTATTATAGAATGACACGGAACGATCTTTTGCCGATGAATAATGTATACATTCCAAGGTAAATAGCATCTGAGGACGAATACGGCCCGCGCCACCTGGTGCGCCGCTTGGTAGGCCTCCAGGGTGACGTGGCCGACCCAGGGGAGTCTTGAGCGAAGGAGGAATACCCTTCTTCGTAGCTGAATCTGGTCAAAGAGGATTTGAGATGATGCAGAGCATTTTGTTTATGGGAAAGTATTGAAGTTGTTTTGATTAAAATGTTTCATGTTTATTTTTTTGCATATCGAATAAAGCTATTTAAGATTTAATTTTCATCTCGCATAACCGACTAAATTGATTGTAACACCCCCTGAAATAAAGTTTGTAAAGGTCTAAAACTAACTAAAACAAAACAAAACTATAAAAACTTATCTTTTCATAGAATCATTTAGATGTTATCAAAATACCCTTAGGGAAGAATGAAAAGCCTTTTAAATCTACAGTTGCCTACGTGCTTGACATTGAGTATCTAGTAGGTACCACAGCTGTAGCAGTAGATACCTTTAAAGTATTATTGTCAATATGCGCTCTAATTATCGCAACATAGTACCTACTTACTTATAAGGATATTTATATACTAAATTATGTTTGCATCATTTCTTTTTCCTTGCATAATAAGTATCCACATGCTCCACAATTTGAGTAGGGGTTATTGTCTTACCTAGTTAAGATTTTTATAATTACCTTAGTTTCCATTTATACGAAATCCATACCATATCTTGATTCTCATGAGTGGTCAATATCCATGAGCTAGGTTTGTTTTTCTATGCCTAGGTCTATGCCCAGGTGACCTTTACGCAGAACTGGATGTATTTCTGATCTTGATAAGATTGGACATGATGACGATTCACTTTTGAATAAGAGCACACTATTAAAGTCGCGAATTTAGTATTCCAAGATTGCGATTGGGTAATACTTTTATAAACTGTGATCTGTGCCACTTAGATTGTTATAGACCTTTTAACTATGGAAACAATATTAGTTTCTGGTATAAGCTTAACAACCTCCATAGCAGTATAATATTGTAGATACGGTGTACGTACGCATAGGTTTTCGGGGTGCCGCTGTCTCTGAGGTACCTACCGGGTTCGATTCCCTGTCGGGTGTATGTTTAAAGCGGACTTTTCAACATTCTGCCCGATTGTATGTGGTAATCCCCGTCGTTGTTCCCAAATGCCATAACACAAGTGCTTGAGTTACTTAGTTCGGGATGGAAGCAATGTAGGTACCTATGCAAAGATATCCAAAATTTACTATTTCCTATTACTTATTTTATTTTTTGTAGCTTTGTTCAAGTGGACATTTCGTCTATTATTTTTGTTACATGTAGCTTAATTTAAAATAATTCACTATGCTTGACTTTTTAAATTTGAGTTTAGTGCCAAACTTAAATCTCAAATTTAATTTAAATTCAAACTAAATTGTGGATGAGTGCTAGAGAAAGTTTATCAGGAACATACTTTTCTGAGTCTTCTACATAATTAGACAATAAAGCCATAAGACTGAGTAGAAATCATCATTCTTTACATTTTTCCGGGAACGTCGAAGATTCTTTATCTAAGTACCTAGTTTGATAGATACATAGATTAATTATTTATTTGTACACAATATTACGAACGGAACAATCACACACGAAATAATAATAATAATACAAAGATAACAAATTGTAAACCAAATGGTGGCCTTATCGTCTTACTGCGGTTTCTTCCGGGCAACTCAGTTTTGGTTTAGACAGATGGAAAATCTTACAGCCAAAATCACTAGAAGCTATTTTGCTATTTGTGCGTACTGCGTAGTGTTCTAGATCTCTCTTAATGATTTAGATGCAAGTCAAAAGCAGAGATACTTAGTTGCTTAGACAGCACTGCAAGAAGCATTCACTGATATCTATTCTAGTTGTTTTCATTAACATAGTGATGAAATGATGTTTCTAATGCAAAAACATGTAAACAGTCCATAGTGCATTTAAGTAGATCGTGTTTATTACACTGCCAAGTTGTAACTGATGTTTTCCTAATTAAGCAAAATAAAGTAAAACGATTATTGCTCAATCACACCTCTCAATTTATTAAAATGTTCTATACATCTTCATGCAAACATTTTAATTCATGTTTTAAACTTGTTCTAACAAATAAAGCCACAAGTAACCACTGCTGTAGCATACCAAGTTAGTTTTGCCGTGTTTTTGTTGTTATTGGCGGTATGATTTAAAATTAGTTTTTGAGGATTTTAATACTACCGTCCTAGTGTACGTATTGACAAGATATGATTTCAAATTATGTGAATCTAATTTATTGTTATCTTAATGAGCATTAATATCTTTATTAAACCAAAAATCAAGTAGATCTGTCAAATTTACCGTCTCATTTGGTAGGCTCGTGATACTAAAATTCTTAGCAGTTTACCATCCTCACGGACCTTTGAAGTTCCTTCACATATTCTGTAGTAATCATTTCCATATTTTTTTAGATCTGGTCAGTTGAACATTTGTTTCTACTATGGTTGAAGGTACTAAGTACCTTACCTACTAATGTTTATAAAAGAATATGAGAATTCATATAGTTACATTTATTTCTATTGATTCATTATCAGATACATCTATTTCTTTTGAATGATTAATAAAATTGATTTGGTTACTATGTGTGTTGTGAGTTTACTGCTTTCAGATGACAATTGTAGCATCCAGTAGGTACTTATCATGAGCTAGCATCGAGTTAATATAATAATGAGGATCCCGCTACCCTTGAACGTACGAACCAACACAGCATACAAACTGGAGGCAGCAGAGTGTACGTGCTGTGGTAATGAGAGGAGATAATATGATACTGAAGGTGCAGATCACAGGGTGATCGTTGTTGTGATGATGGTGATCATCGTGGGCTGTGGTTGTAAGTCGGATATTGAGACGAGTGGATCGCTGATACTGAAGTTGAATTATATTGAAGTATATATTAGCATGTCATGTATCTTATCTCATTTTACTAATATTATGATTGCAAAAGCTTGTATGTTTGTTCCCCAATCACGGCTATCGGCGGGACGGATCTTTGAAATCTTTTGTCTGTGGAATAACATATCGGCTTCTTTTGACCCCGGGAGGATATTTTATTCCCACGGGAAATCATCGTGTTGTTAATTCATTTGGGCGAAAAGCTGTTCATGATTTTACTTGTCCTATTTCTATCCATGGTAATATACTTCTTCATATCCCAATTATAATTATTAAATCTATTTACACTAATATTATTCATAGTAATATGAATATTTGTTGATAAGAATGCGGGTCATGCTCGTATGAGGATACCTTGTAGACATTTTTAAGTTTTGATATTAAATTGCGAACTTGTTTAAAATCATTAACTTATTCATTAGAAATGATAATAATATGATCTTTTGATTTTCATGTACGGAGTGGAACCATGTATTGTACTATTCTAACAGAGGCAGAGAATAGATGCATTTAAGATTTGGTGCTGGAGAAGAATGCTCTGGAAACCTTGGACAACTGGTGTTAAACCCTTGATATTTGTTAGTTCACATACAATATACCTAAAGTTTATCAATGCCCTTATTGTTTCGTAACCCTTTGACATACTTATTAGTCGTTATCTAAATTTGTGAACAACAGGCATCTGTTTATAACAGGAACTAATCACCATTAACATTATCATTTTTTAGAAAGACAAAGTGTCATCTGTTTTGATATGAATTATCAACCAATATAATTTTATTACCCATTAGATAAAGTATTGTGAAAGCATCGTTGTTTAGGTTCTCATGAAGCCACCACCATCACATGCCTGTTGGATAGGTTATAAATACGCCCTCTGTACAATAACAGTTAGTTCTTACTCAACCTTCTTCATAGCAACATATAATGTAGCTAGGTTTATAAATAAAGTAATTTTTTAAAAAGTCATTCCCGTAGCTCATTTGTAACAGTGGCGCAGTCGGTAGGATAGCTAGGAAGTGATTTCAAGCTCATCGCGAGAAGAAGTCAGCCTTATCAGCGTACCCGAAGAGTTGCAGCATACAACTAAGGGAGCGGAAGAAATGAAGATCCAGGTCCTGCTAATGTAAGTCCTTGCATATTCTATTCCGTTAACTGACTGGGTATAACCTTCCTACTGTCCAAAATTAATCACGATCTTTATATTTCCTTAAAATTGAATTAAGATCGCGAAAAATGTCTACGGGAACTAAGACCAGTGAAAGTAAAGTTGAAGTTAAAATGGAATCCATTATTTCAACGGGTCAATTGTTAAATATAATTCCTAAATTTAGTGAAAACACTAAAAATTTGAATTGTTTTATCGCTAACTGTAAAACTGCGCTCAAATTAGCCAGTTCAGTACAAGCGCAAATTTTATTGCCTCATGCTTTAGCCCAATTGGAAGGGAAAGCGGCAGCTTTTGCCAATTCTCGCAATTTCGAGAATATGGAAATTTTTTTGGATGAATTACGCCAACATTTTGGAAAAAATAGAAACATAAGTGAGCTTTTGTTAGCGTCGCAATATACCAGACAGAAAGGGTCAATGGTTAGATATGTAGATGCTTTTATAGAGATAAGAGATGAGCTCTTATCCAATCAAATTATTATGAATGACAGGGAAGGAATATTGAAAAACGAGTATGATAAAATCCTTTTAAATAATTTTCTAGTGGGTCTTGAGCCTAGTTATTATAATAAAATTCGTTTGGAAAAGCCAAAAACGACGGAAGAAGCTTTCAACCTTGCTATAGAGGAGGAGAGATCAACTAACTATTATAATACAGTGCTAAGTAAATTTTCTGATCTAAAGATCAATAAAAATGATCAGAAGTATAGCAAACCGTCTACAAGTGGGTTTTCTAATCGAACTTATTCTAACCAGCATTTCTGCAGCTTTTGCAAGACACCGGGACACACTCAAGAATATTGTAGGAAAAAACAAAATTCGTTTAGTAAACCAACTACGTCAAATAATAATAGTAACGCTAACAATAGCGAAAATCGACGCCGTGTAAATCATTTAAACGAGTTGACGGAAGTCGAAACCGAGCAGTCGACTTCCGGGGACGAGACACAAGTGCTGTTGAATCTGCTCGAATTTCAATAAATAATGTAATTTTACCAACAAAGAGTAAATTACTTTTTGTCAAATTCAAATTAGAAAACCAATATTTCAAACTTCTTGTTGACACGGGCGCGGCTATTTCAACTATTAATACAAATATCATACAAAATCTAACGCACATTACGTATTATAAAGATAACCTCAGTATAAAGGGCATAGGAAACGAAACATTTACTTGTTCAGAGTTCGTAGAGTTACCTATACCATCGGAAGAATGTAAACACAAATTTTACATAATCGACCTTCAAACACCTTATGACGGAATTTTAGGGTTAGATTTTCTCAAACGATTTAGAGCTCAAATTGATATGGAAAACAATACAGTAAACTTAATGAAGCCGTCGGAAAATACCTGTGTACAACCGGAAAAACAAAAAGAAAATCGAATTACGATTTCAGGTCGTTCTGAACAAATCATACCAATTCATATAAAAAACGTCGCAGAAGGCGAATGCTTATTAGAATCAGTAAAAATTACGGGTGATATCATATTACCTAGAGCGTTTATTACGGTGAAAAATCACTTAGCGTATGTATCGTGTATTAATACCGTTTGTAGAGACATGGAAATGAATATTCCTGTTCTAGAGGCGAACCCTATTAATTTAGAGGAAATAAAAATTCACTCTTTAACAAATAACTCGATAGAAAGGCGTGAAAAAGTATCAAGTTTATTACGCACCGATCACATGAACGCTGAAGAAAAGAAAAACATCCTAAAAATTTGTAAACAATACAATGATGTTTTTCATTTAGAAGGGGATCGTTTTACCTTCAGCAACGCGGTCAAACACCGTATTGACACGGGAGATTCTCCTCCGGTGTATACTAAAAACTATAGGTACCCTCAAATACATAAAGAGGAAGTAAAAAATCAAACGAAAAACCTATTAGCACAAAAAATCATTCAACCTAGTCACAGCCCTTACAACTCACCTATTTGGATCGTTCCAAAAAAGGTAGACGCAAGCGGTAAAACTAAATGGAGAATGGTTATCGACTATAGGAAACTGAACGAAGTGACCAAAGCTGATAAATATCCAATACCTAATATCGTCGAAATATTAGATAAATTAGGTAAAAGTAAATACTTTTCCACATTAGATTTAGCAAGTGGTTTCCACCAAATAGAAATGCACTCACAGGATATTGAGAAAACAGCCTTCTCTACCGAAGAGGGACACTTCGAATATACGCGGATGCCATTCGGATTAAAAAATGCACCCGCTACGTTTCAAAGAGTTATGGATAACGTACTCACAGGTCTTACAGACGATCATTGTTTAGTATATTTGGATGATTTGATAATACATGCCTCATCGTTAGAGGAACACGAATTAAAATTAAAAAATATATTAAATAGATTACGGGAATATAACTTAAAACTTCAGCCAGATAAGTGCGAGTTTCTGAGAAAAGAGGTCGCGTATCTAGGTCACGTAATCACAGATAAAGGTATTTTACCAAATCCTGATAAAATAAAAGCCGTAAAAATGTTTCCACAACCAAAAAATACAAAAACAATAAAAGCTTTTCTCGGTTTAGTAGGGTATTATCGGAGATTTATACCTAAATTCGCTGACATAACAAAACCTTTAACTAACTTGTTAAAGAAAAACGTTAAGTTCATTTGGACAAAAGAATGCACCGAAGCAATGGACATTTGTAAGGAATTGTTAACGACAGCTCCGATATTACAGTATCCTGATTTCGAAAAGGAATTCATTTTAACAACGGATGCATCAAATGTTGCGATAGGCGGTATCCTTTCACAAGGAAAATTAGGGGATGATAAGCCGGTAGCTTACGCCTCACGCACACTAAACGAAACCGAACAAAGGTACTCTACTATCGAAAAAGAACTATTAGCTATTAAATGGTCAATAAAACATTTTAGACCATATTTATTTGGTAGAAAGTTTACAATTGTCACCGATCACCAACCACTGACTTGGCTTTTTTCAGTCAAAGATCCTGGCTCACGTCTAATAAGATGGAGGCTAGAACTTGAACAATACGACTATAAAATTGTATATAAGCCGGGAAAGAAAAATCAGAATGCAGACGCGTTATCGAGACCTTTTGTTAATTTTCTACAAGACAATACACACAATGAAATGGCTAATTTTAGGGAACAATTACGCGACGGCTCTATAAATCCGATTGATATAGTTGAATCAACAAATTCAATTTTTGATAATGAAAACAACCACATGATCTTATTTTTACCTTGCGAAGTAACAGCAAGAAATGAAATTTATGAAAAACTTTTAACATATTTTCCACAAGAATTAAAGGGAATAAAAGGAAAATTAAAAACAATTAAAGTTTTCCAAGATCCTTATTCAGTGAATAGAACTTATTATTTCTGTTTTGATAGAAACACAAATTCTGATTCGGAAATGTTAGAAAGCTTTTACAAAACTTTAATTGAATTAAAAATAACTCTTATCGATAATAACGTTACGGATACATCTTTATATGTGTACATTCCGGAAACTACCTCGCACGATCGAGAGTACGATAGAGATATCGCAAAACAATTATTGTCTTATGTTTTCCACGAAAACAACTATAAGTTCATAATCTGCGAATTAACGGATCAAATTGTTATTCCACCAGAAAATCAACGACAGAAAATAATATCTTATTATCATGATTCGCGATTTGCCGCTCATAAAGGAATCGATGAAACAATTAGAAGAATAAAATTAAAATATACTTGGAAAAACTTAACTTCAGACGTAAAAGAATATATAAAAACTTGCGATACCTGTCAAGTTAATAAGATCGATAGAAGAAATTGGTCACAACCATTTGTTATTTTATCAAGCGTTAACAAACCGTTAGAGAGAATAAACGTTGATATAATAGAATTTGGTAAGGAAAATGAGAAAATTTATGCTCTTACAATTATAGATGAACTTACCAAATACTTAGCTGCTTACACCTTAAAACAAAAATCTACCACGGAAGTAATAAAATCGTTGTTATGCTATTGCCAACACTTAGGCATACCTCTTCGTTTTCACTCAGACTTAGGAGCTGAATTCATTTCTAAAGCAATGAAAAAGGTTTGCGAAGTATTAGAAATTGAAAAATCTGAAGCGTTAACGCAATTCCCACAATCAAATGGAGGAATTGAACGGGTACATGCAACTATTAAAGACTCTATGAGATGCTTAGTCGCAAACTCTAAGATACCTTGGGAGCTAGCACTAAGTATAGCAGTCATGACCTATAATAACTCGAAACACTCATCAACGGGTTTTACTCCATCCGAGTTAATGTTCGGTGAAACAAGAGATCATTTAAGAAGCATAAGCACAGATAAAACTACTAACTTTTATTACAAAACAATTTCAAGTAAGCTTAACAAGCTACATAGGCTAGCTCAAGAAACTAATATTAAAAGCAAAGAGAGAAGCTTAGCACGGGTAAACAGTAAGCGAAAAGGTCATACTTATAAAATAAAAGACCTTGTTTTATACAATGATAAAAAGAAAACAGGTACACGAATTAAATGGACGGGTCCGTACGAAGTAGTAAAAGTATCTGCTAGAACAATAACTATACGTATAAATAGAAATAAGCTATTAACGGTATCAGTTGATAACGTGAAACCTTATTTTAGACGTTCTCTTTCAGATGTGCAACAGCCTTCTACATCGTCGGCGCCACCATAGAAAAGATAGGGAAAAACCCAGGTTTATTTATGAATCCTATCGGAGAAATTTATAACTCTAATAGTGAATGGAAGTTAGTTACGTTTAGGGATTATAGTAGTGTAGTAAAAGCGTATGACAAGCTAAAACCTATTATTACGGAATTAAATAGTATAGAGATAACGCAGTATACTAAGAATCATACTGTTCATTTTAATCCTTTAATTAAAACGTTAAGTTTAGATATAGAATCAAAATTATTTAGCTTACCTAGTTATAATCATAATAATGATAATAATCGTAAAAATAAGAGATCAAAACGTGGCTTAATTAACCCTTTAGGATCTGTATTAAAAACATTATTTGGAACTATGGATAACGAAGATAGAAAAAAATATTCTAAATTAATAAAATCAATCCAAAATAATGAAATAAAAATGCAGTCTGTAATTAAACAGCAAATGCATGTAACTATGTCAATTATGGGATCGTTTAATAAAACTCTTCAAGATTTAATGTTAACTGATAAAATAATTAAATATAACATGATTTTATTAAAACAATATATACAAAATAATTCTATAAGTATTGCTGAGTTGGAATTGAGAGAAAAAGTATTTGAACTCCATGAATACATTCTCGATAATTTGATTGTAATTAATAATAAGTTGGATGAACTTATGAATGCTATTGATTCAGCCTACTCTGGTATGTTGCCCACTAACATATTAAGTAATATGAACTTAATACATGAGTTAAATAAAAGCCCATTTGCAGGTAAATTTATTGAACGACCAGACTTTAATAACGTTCATAGAATTATAAAAACTAGTAATTTTAAAGCTTACCTGGAAAATCTTATGTTTGTTTCAATCATGGAAATTCCTTTGGTTGATGAGGAACCTTTTATTTCCTATCAAGTGCTATCCCTTCCTGAAAAAGATCCAAATTCCTCTCTGTATCATACCCTCTTAGTTCGGAATAAATATGTAGGGATAACAACGGATCGAAGATTCTACACAACTCTTGATGACCTCACCAATTGCAAGACGTTCGACGAAGAAACGTTCGTATGCAGAGCCCTGCTGATTCACGATCAAAACGCCGAACCCACCTGCGAAACTAGTATCCTGCATCAAAACAAAGAAAACTACAGAGAATACTGCAACATATTAAGTACCGACGGGAAATTCAAGACCATTCATTATTTGAGAAAAAACACCTGGCTTATACTATTCTCAGACCCCATTGAGATAGTTGAAGAATGCAACAGAAACATCACAACAACGAAGTTCAAAGGAGCAGGAATCCTGACTGTTTCAGCACACTGCACCGCAACTCTACAATCAACGAAGTTGAAAGGAGAAAGCGAATCCGAAACACACCTCCAGTTACCTGAAACAAGAATAGATATTATTGAAGAAATTCATAACCATCCTTTGATTGAAAAATTACCTGAAATCAAATTACAACAAGTTAGATACAATCACATCAAATTGGATAACTTACATTCAGAGGTACAGCAAATGAAAAATATCAAGCAAGAATTAGATAAGCTGAAAATCACCTCAGGTAGCTTTCAGCAAACAGACTCCATAATGTTCTACGTCGTAGCAGTTATCGTAGTAAGCTACATAATTTACCGTAGCTGCTGTCAAGAAAGGGTAGCCATTTTGTCAGGACATTGCCGTTCCCTGAGATGTCCTGGAAGAAGACGCAATGCTGAAGACTTCGAACTGCAATCTGCACCTGCAGGCGGAAATGCTTCCCAGCGCCATCACGAAGACGTCGAGTATGCATCGATTGAAAGTGCACGTAGTACTAGGATTAGGCATATCGAAGACGACGAATAAAGTTAGAATTATATTCAGTTTATATTCTTATATTTAAGTTTCCATTTTTAATAAATAAAATTACTCGTAAGCACCTTATAATCCTTTATAATAATGTTAATATTATATAATTACATTTAATTAATAATTTGTTTACGTTGTTTTGTATTTTAATTTTTATAGTATCAAGTGTTTCTTTTTGTTGTATTTAGTTTGAAAAATACTCTTTTCATTTTTCGAGTATAATTTTCAATCTAGGGCGGGGGATGTTAAACCCTTGATATTTGTTAGTTCACATACAATATACCTAAAGTTTATCAATGCCCTTATTGTTTCGTAACCCTTTGACATACTTATTAGTCGTTATCTAAATTTGTGAACAACAGGCATCTGTTTATAACAGGAACTAATCACCATTAACATTATCATTTTTTAGAAAGACAAAGTGTCATCTGTTTTGATATGAATTATCAACCAATATAATTTTATTACCCATTAGATAAAGTATTGTGAAAGCATCGTTGTTTAGGTTCTCATGAAGCCACCACCATCACATGCCTGTTGGATAGGTTATAAATACGCCCTCTGTACAATAACAGTTAGTTCTTACTCAACCTTCTTCATAGCAACATATAATGTAGCTAGGTTTATAAATAAAGTAATTTTTTAAAAAGTCATTCCCGTAGCTCATTTGTAACACTGGTTGACAAGTTGGAAAAGCAAATTGTTGCTGTGACGGTTCAAATTGTATCTGCGCCATCTTCATTATTAGTGTAACTTCCTTGTAAGAATATTTAAATTAATCGCTAATAATGCCTATTACGAACATGCCTTTAAATAATTCCTTTATTTGTCCTAATTCATATCTTGATTTAATACAAATTGTGCACTATGGTAAATACGTATCTATAACTTGGTTTGTTAATCATATCTGGGTAAAAATTGGTAACTGTGCAGAGGCCTACAGTTGTTTTTGTAAGGACTAAACTAGGTCAAACTTAGCGATGGTTAAATTCATCTAATATTAGGTCTTTAATCCTTTCATGACTCGTAGTTGCTTTTTCCACTATTTGAGTGAAGTGATAAGGGTGTCTAGTTATCAGGTTAAAGTTAAATTCTGTTCCTACCTATTCCTAATGTAACATTCTTAGGGATTTTGCTTCTGACACCATCTAATATTCTTGAATGTAGCTCCTGACAATGCATTGATGTAAACTAGTACCAAGCTAATCCATTTTTCTTTTATGACCCATAACTAATGCTTATAGATTATAACCAGACTTTACTTTAATCATTCCATATACTTACTTACACATGATTATATAACAAGTATAGTTTCAAAATAAGTTTTCTAAGTAATAATAGTCGCTTGTTAACGAATGTCATGATTATGTTAATTTATACATTGATTCAAATAGTTTTAGATTAGTTTGTTATTGATAATTTATTTTATTTGATTATGTATTACTTAACGATTTACTAAAACAATATTTTCACGATAATATCTATATTCTAAACAAGTCATCGGCTTCCTTAAAAGTTTATTGTTGAGCATTGTGTAATATAATGTATTTGTTTCAATTATGTTTTAAGTTTTAACTTAAGGTTTTTATCACTATAAGATTAACCTAAATAGGTACATAGTTGTAAGACTTAACTATTGAGAATAGTTGTGTATCAGTATATTAGCTGTATACTTACCTAATTAATTGATTCTAAATAATTTTTATATGTGCGTCGGGAGACAGCACGTTATCAGATGGCCGAATGTCATGATTTTAGAAGGTTTTTCTTATTTTTTAATAGCAACACTGGTAATGCCGTCTCTTGCCGCCATTTTGTTAAATTTAATTGGCTAATCTGTGGTAAAATCGGTGGGGGTAGCTAGGCTTGAGCCCGATTAACGAGCAAAGAGAGGTGATTCTTCCAACAAGCCTCGAGGGGATAAGTTCACTAAGACGTCGACTGTATCTATATTGTTATACCTGTACTATGCCTGTACCTGTAAGTTGGATCAATAATTATATGAGTGTTATCTGGAGTCTGCGTTTTCTTCATAGTTGGTTATAGTAGATGCCTTTAGTAAATTCACTTGGTTACAACCCGTACCAAACACCTGTACTGAACATGTAATAACCACAATGAACTTTCTCATCCGCGTTTTTGGTTTACCGGCGCGCATCATAACGGACCGTGGTAAAGCATTTACAAGCCATACATTTGTTCGTTATTGTAATTCCAAACAAATAAAACACATTCTTAATGCCGTTGCTTGCCCGCGAGCTAACGGTCAAGTAGAGAGATGCAACCGTACAATTTTGCAATCCCTCATAGCCTACACAGGTGAAAATGATGACGATTGGGAACAAATGATATCACTAGTAGAAAGAGGTATCAATACCACACTAAATAGTACTACCCAAAAATGTCCCTTTGAATTAGTTTATGGATTTAAACCTAGATTTGATATTGATTTATTCACTAACCAACAAGATGTACCTAACTTGCCTGAATTACGAGCCCAAGCCCAAAGCAATACAGTATTAGCTTCTAAGAAAACTAAATTAAGATATGATAGGAATAGACTACCTCATGTCAGTTTTAAAATAGGAGATTTAGTTCAGGTTCAGAGAAAGATATTAAAAAAAGGTTTGACTAGTGGAAAACTTGTAGATAAATATGCTGGTCCGTATAAAATTATAAATGTTTACAATAATGATCGCTATAGAGTAACATCTTTAAATAAACGTGGAAGAAAATATAATAATGTTATAGCTGCTGATAAAATGAAAAAGTTTGTTGTGCAATCACTTTCTGATGATGATGATAATAGTAGCGAGTAGTCTGTAAATGCATGCACATAAATAGTGTGAAATAAATAAAAACACAACAATCATAATATTTATTTACATGATTTTGGTAAATTGTATAGAAATTGACTTATTGTAAAATTATAAAAAACTTATGTAGGAAATAAAAACATTAGTAATCACAGGAACATACCACCTATTATTATATACCTATAGGAACATACCTATATTTTAATTTTCATTTAATTTTCATTACCTATTAGTAAGTAATCTACTTGATAATAGTCACAATAGTTTTTAATCATAAGTATAGAATATTTTTATTTGTATCAGTAATACTTCATCTTACACTTTTAATCATGATTACTTGTTATTCCTTGGCTTATTAAGTGTCTGTTGTTAAAGTTGATGTGAAAAAATGGTTGTCTGAAATGTTTATAATTTGTACTTAATTATAGGAAAATTGTTTATTTATCCAGATGGCTAAAGATTTATTTCTGGTTACTTATTTAGAAAAATTATTGGATTTATCAAAAAATAATATACAACAACAATGTTCTGTACAACATGATAATAAAACACTAAGTAATAAAAACTTACAGTTATGATTAAGCATTGTTACTGATTTTACTCCTCGAGTGCTGCTTTGGTGTGTCCGGTAGCTTCAATCTGCCCTGGTGTGTCCGGTAGCTTTAATCTGCCCTGGTGTGTCCGGTAGCTTCAATCTGCCCTGGTGTGTCCGGTGGTTCAATAATATCTTACACTTACACTTTTATTTCTTTTGCAATGTGTGGTCTGAGCAAGTTTCTCAGCGATTTAGAACTGCTTTGGTGTGTCCAGCAGTATAACGATAGAGGACTGAACGAGTTCCTCAGATAAGTAATTTGTAATCAATCACCTAGGTGTGTCCGGTGATAGTAAATACAACATCAGTAAATATTATTAACCTATTATTAAAATAATCAATAAGTATTTCATTGTGTTTTGGTTGTTTTGTTCTGGGGCTGTGGAATTACGAGGTCGTAATTGTTTATCAGGACGGCCGAATCTATGCCATACAATGACAGGAGTCAGATATTAGATCGTAAAAAAAAAAACTATCTTACCTTACAGTACTATTTAACTTTAAAATGAGATATTGTTATTTTTAATATTGTTATGTTTTTGCTGCCCTTGATTATTTAAGATGAAGTAATGCAAAGAATTTAGTAACGTCTAATATTACGAGGCCGTAATATTTACAACCATCAGGTTACACAACCCCCAGCCTCATCATGAAGACTCTCATTGTCCTCCTTGTTGCGCCCATATGTATACTGGCATCCCTCAACAAGCGCCTCGAGCCACTCCTATGTACAACGGACTTTCCACCCGTTGTATACAATCTACCACCCGTCAAAATCCTTGCGACCTGGGACCCATGAGGAATGTGTCCATCATTGTATCATACAACAGACCTGTTCATACTAGAGTTTCTGGATGGAGAATCAAGGTTATGGATGTGTCTTGCACAACTCATTTCTTCTTCTGGGGCTCTTACACATCCTCGCTCAACTCTGCAAGGTCCACTGATGTCCTGTTCCCTGACATGGTGCAAGGGATTGTATGTCCCATCGAGACTATAAGATTTACCACCACAGAAGATCTGAAGAAAACAATTTGCTCATACTCATGGCCTTCAGAGTTCACCGCTACGAAAAGAGTGTGCTACGTGGAGCCGGCAGAGATGATATCATTTGAAGGAGTGACTACTGTTGAAGGTCATCCCGTTGGAGTATGTAACAAAAACATGTGCATCTTATCTCCGTCAGAACGCTTCTACTACTCAGGTGGTATCCCTCTACGAGACACAGAGAGTGTAATCCATTATGAAGGACCAACTGTTGTCAAAAGAAACCATCATGAACCCCCCATCCACCTCAACCGAGCGGAAGTTCCTTGATCGGGAGGACATCCACACCTCTGAGAAGCTGATCATAAATCTAGCACCAGTTGCCGTAATGTCCACTCTTCTACAATCAGCCCCCAATGGGCAGATCCCCCTGAACCCGGGAGTTGTGGCGTCATGTGCATATTGGATCATGAATGTGACAGGATCCAATCATGTCACGTACACAGATAAACTGCCCGAAGCAGCCGCACGAACCCCGTTAGGACAGCAAGCCGTAGGCTTTATAGGGCTCGCTTACATGATGGGGTTCGTCAAAGAGCCAACCCTACTCAACCAGCCCGCAGGAACGAAGCGATGGGCGGCGGGGTTGGCCGGAGTCGCCACAACAAGCTGTCTTCCGGATGCCTTCCTGCAACATGTCTGGAAGCATATAGTGGACAACAAGGCCCAACTGTACAGCAGAGCAGAGGTGAGATCCGATCTGCTGAGAGCCTATCTCTCGGGTCGCCTGTCCAGGGAAAGAGAGCCGGCCATTGTTAAGGCAGTCTTAAGCCAACTAGACCTCATTTACCCGGAAGCATATTTAAAGTCTGTGAACTTGATGCAAATGTTCTCCCTGTCAGGCAACAGGGCTGTGGAGATCCCAGCAGTCTTGACTGAGGCCATGAAGCTTGACAAGGCCTTGTCAGTTGTGAAGGCCATGGAAGGGGAAAACTATCTACTATGTCGCCTTCTTGATAATAATAAATACCCCGACCTCAATCATGCAAATTACCCGAACCTATATGCTGCAACGCTCGAGTGGGCCAAGAGGACCAAGAAGGTCCAGAGGAACTATGTCGGCAGCAAAGCCCTTATTGACAAGGCAATCAATCAAGATGTGGTTCGCCAAGTCATACGTTTGACATCCGCCCATGTAGGCTCCGCGGACCTAACCGAGGAGCAGCGCGCCTGGTTAGAGGCAAAGGGGTATAGAATCCCAGAGACCCCGCTATCAGACCTCCTTAGAACTCATGAGATAGCTCGGAAAAGAACCAGGGATCACTCGGACAGCGAGTCAGACTCGGAGAGCGAAGCAGAGCAGCCCGACAGGACCCATAAGAGCAAAAGACGCCGCAACAACACAATTGTCCTGTGCCAGGTACGTCCGCTGATAATTATGTTAACAATGTTCCCGCATCAAACACACAACCCTCAGAAGAACTTAACTTGCCTGCTGTGCAAAACCCACCAATTCAAGTGTGCCTACCTTCAGCCAACCTTGTTTTACCATCGAGCAATTTAGCCAGTCCAGTTAACATCTGTGAAAATAGTAACCCTGAAGTGAGACAAACAGATCTAAATACAACGTCGTTATCTAATTTTAACAATAATGGAAATAGTTTGAGATTTATCGGAAAACCTGAAAACGTGCCTAAATTCGATGGAAGTTCTAATGCTATGACTGTTCACGCATGGTTGCATCGATTGGAGTCATTGGCGAAGATCTACGGCTGGGATGAGAAAACACTCATCTACCACATGACCGGTAACCTGCAAGGCAACGCGCTCTTGTGGTTTGGACATCAACAAGACATCGACGTGACGTGGGACGAGTGGAAGAAACGTCTTCAAGCATACTTCCCTGCTGACCGGGGTCTCGCTGCAAAGCTGCACGACTTCGTAACTACCAACAAGCGCCGTGATGAGAAGGTAATAGACTTTTATTATAAGAAGTTAGCGCTGGGTAAATCTTGTGAGCTTACCGATAGTATGATTTGTGATGTGATAATTTATACATTAGGTGATCCATTGCTTAAGGCAGGGGCTCGTAGTACAGGTTGTAGGGATACACGTGCATTATTAAACTATCTTACAGACGCGGCAATTGATTATATTCCCCCAAAAACTAGTGAATCCGTTGAGAATAGATTTAAATGTTTTACTTGTGGTCGCCGAGGTCATATATCATCTCAGTGTCGACTTCTTTCGCGTTGCGAGGTATGCAATAAATTAGGTCATAAAACGGAGAACTGCAGATTTTCAAAGAAATGTTCACATTGCAACAAATTAGGCCATGATCGCGACGAGTGTTATAGCCTTAAAAATAATCAGAAATCCAATAGCTCTGTACCTAAGTCAAACGAAAATATGAAATCTCCTCCTCCACCTCCTCAAAAGTCAAAATTGTATAACATCCATCCAATAGATAATGGTGACCGTAAATATCATAAAACTGCAATTGCTAACGGTTTTCAGGTAACAGCATATATTGATTTAGGAAGTGCTTGTAATACTATTACTTTGTCAGCTGCTAAGAAAATTAACCTTGATTTTAAAAGACAGTGTAGTACAAGTATTAGAGGTTATGGAGGCCAAATTATAACACCAGAAGGTGAGGCCTTTGTTGAACTTAGCATCGATGATGTCTGTGTTTCTACTTCAGTTCTAGTAGTTCGAGACGATCTTATAGTGAATTACCTGGCATTTGTCTCTTAAAAACATCAGATACTTTAACATTTACAAAAACTTCAGATAATACAACTGTCGATAACGAATTACCATTTGCAAATGCTTTAGAAGTTCCCCTATCAAAAATAGAGCTCAAATTACCGTTTGACACATTATTAGTTCAGGGTTTAAATAGAATCGTTATCTGCACAGATCATAACGTAGAAACGAATACTATTCGAGTTCAGCGTTCTGAACATAGGCCATTAGGAAAAGAAGTAGATATTCCGGAACAAACTATGATAATGCGGGATAGTATGGGATATTTAGATGTTTATAGTTTACAATGTCACCCACTTACACTTTATTCAACTCATTGCATTGCTCGAGGGTACTTAAGTGAACACAATAATAAACTCGATACGGATTTGGAAGGAGACGATCTTAAAAATTTAGAACGTTTATTACAGAAATTTAGCCATTGTTTTGATGATGAACCTGGAGTAAATATAGGCAAATGTGATGTTGAAATGAAGATAGAGCTTACCAGTGAGATACCTTTTTATTATCGACCATACCGCATGTCTTTAAAAGAACAAGAAATAGTCCGTGATATTATTGAAAATCTAATTAAGGAAGATATAATAGAACCCAGCAATTCCCCTTACGCTAGTCCAGTAATATTAGTCCCAAAAAAATCAGGAGATTATAGAATGTGCGTTGATTATAGACAGTTAAACAAACTAACTAAAAAAGATCGCTATCCACTTCCAATCATACAAGATCAGTTAGACAAATTAAGTAACGAAAAATGGTTTACAAAATTAGATTTAGCTGCAGGTTACCATCAAATCAAAATGCATCCTGATAGTAAAAAGTACACAGCATTTGTAACACCATTTGGGCAATATCAATTTAAAAGAATGCCATTTGGCTTAGCAAATGCCCCAGCCGTTTTTTAACGGACTATGAATATTCTGCTAGATAATTTTAGATTTGAGTTCGCAACAGCTTACATAGATGACATTCTTTTGTCCTCCAAGACCGTCTCTAATGGCTTAGAGCACCTTGAAAAAATTTTAGATCTTATATCTAAATCTGGACTAGTATTACGAAAAGAAAAGTGTTGCTTTCTAAAATCCCAGATAGAATATCTAGGTCATGTTATTTCAGTGGGAGAAATCCGTCCATCACATGATAAGATACAAGCGTTAAATAAATTTAAAGAACCTACTGATATTCACGAATTAAGACGTTTCATTGGTTTGGCCAGTTATTTTAGAAAATTTGTAAAGTCTTTTGCTACTAGGATTAGACCACTATCTATTTTGCTCAAAAAAGACCAATCATGGCAATGGGGAGTTGACCAACAAAAGTCTTTTAATGATATTAAGTCAGCCCTTACTTCGAAACCAGTTCTTGCTATATACCGTGCAATTTTTTTAACAATCCAAACTTAAGGGATAGGTCATATCAAGTGTCTAGAATAATTTTCGAATGAAAAAAAAAAATTTTTTTTTTTTTGTTTTTAAACTTTTTTTTCTGCCTTATAGCTACTTTTTTCTCGATGCTTCGGATATGAAAATAAAACAGTACAAAATAAAAATAAATAAAAAAATAAAATACATAATAAATTAACTATTAAATAAAACAGCTGATCGTCCTTTGTCGGCGGGCGTTAGCCCCGCGCGAGTACGAACCATGTTTTGCTAATGACCTCGTCTGGCACAAACACACGCGTCGTACGTAGGTACGTCTCACACAAATGTGAAGTAAGTACATACTTAATTATTTCCCGTTTAATTATGTGAAATAAAGATATCGCCGAACGAGTCTCATTTTATACAAATCTTATTATTATAACACAAGAAAGGCAAGTTATTTAAATTTTTACTTTTTTGCATTTACAATGCAATCGAATTATCGAACCCACGACAATTCGCTATCCGGGCGACTGCTCTAACCACTGAGCTACGGAGCTAACTACTCCGACTACTAACGACTCCGTAGCTCAGTGGTTAGAGCAGAGGTTCGAGTCCCATCGGAGCTGGTTGTGAGACGTGTCAATTTTTTTAAAATACCTACTCATTTTCCACAAGAATGGTAATAACATTCCATTAGGTACACAAAAAGTTTGCAATATCAAATCTCATTTTAAGTTATCAATCATGCAATAATTGTTAAGAAAACTGAATAATTATTGAGATCCACACTAAATTATAACATTAAAATAATTTGTCATGTTTAAAGTTCGGCACCCCATTAAAAGATTTCCTTTCATTCCTACACTGAGTATCACAATTCAAAAGCCACCGCCCGTATTTGGATAGGTTCAAAGTGATTTGATACCCACAAAGGCCAAAAATTCATCAATTAAATAAACGACCATAAACAGTGTAGGTACTTACTTACATGTTGATAACCTGCTGTTTTCGATCAATTCATCAACTCTATCACATCACATCACATCAGTTCGCTGAACTTAAGTAGGTACCTATGTAAAATACACTAATTTATTAAAATTACCGATAAATCACTTTTTGGTGTTAACTTGTTACACCATTGTTAGTTACAAACATTTCCATAATGTAAAGCAATTTAATATCGCCACTTGCACACAATCCCACACTTTCGAAGTTAGGTATATGGTTATGATGAGCAATTAGACATTTAACATCCACCCGCACCAATTATAACCAAAACACTGGAATGGAACTAAAGAATTTAAAGAAATAGTTCCTTCTTTCTCCATATCGATGTAGGTACGTACAACCAAGAAGAGTTTGTAGTTTGAACTAAATAATAATTTGTTGTTTTTCAAAGCAGCGCCCTCTAGCATCTTCACCCGAATTAACTCAATACAAACGAATAAAAGTTAAAATAGTCACTATGCAACTCGTTCGTGAATGTAATTTAATTTTGCTAAATTGGTCTAATGCTTAACCAAAATAAAAGTTTCAAACCAAAGTAGCTTACAATCTATTGATATCATTTCGATTTCAAGATTTTTAGTAGTAGTAGAGGAGCGACATCTATAGACGCTTAAAGAACTTACTTACTACATTACACTGGAAGGAACGCGTCGGACGCGCGGCGCGGCATATCAAAGGCGCATGCTCCTCTACAGTTCTTCTGCAGAACTGTACACCCACAAGTTTTGTAAAAATTATAAATTCATTTTTTAAACAGAAATAAAATCTTTAAATCTTTTTAACACTTTTCGATTTTGTGATTTTATGGTGCTCCCACACTGATGTAAAAAATGTTTGTAAATGTCACCGGAAAATAATAAAAACCGTAAATTTATAAATTTACTTAAAAAAATAACCACGAGATTTAAGGCAATCGCGAAAACCTATCACGTGTTCTACAGGACTTCCGTAAATTTATAAATTTCCGCTTGTTATTTTCCGGTGACATAAACATTTTATAATAATAATAGGTACCTACTTACCCAGATTTTACTCACAAAATAATGTTAAGACAGTGTTATGAATAGGTAGGTACTTACATTCTTCTAAGTTGTTATGTTTACGTTAAAGCCTATTTTGATGTGATAATGTCTTATAAATCGATAAGCGCCCGGCTGCATCCACGAAAAAGTATGACGCAATAGTCACGTTCCGCCTAGGCTGGCCTAGGTAAGGGTGCAGAGAGCTAATTACATAGTATAAAACAAACCAGCAATTAACTCCTTCTTTGTATTATACAAATAATGATAATTTTGTGATAATAATTCAATTCAATTCATAAAAGTATGCAATTTTTCATCAATGTTTTCATATTATAACGTTATCACGTAAAACTATCGTCCGTTAACCGACTTTTTAGTTTTAACATGTTTTCTCTGGTTAAAACTAGTTTTTACTAAGTGCCTATGTTACAAAAAGAACTAATATCAAGAATCAAAGAATAAATATCAGTTAGAACTAGACAAAAAACATGTTAAATATTTTTTGAGTGTAGCTTAAAAATTTAATTCACTTATTATAGCGTAATAAAAACACAATCTGCAGCAGGTGTACTCAGCACTCTTTGATTTTACCGTGTGCCTTTTGATACGAGACGACAAGGCGGCGAGCGGGCGTCGGCACGACTTTGTCGGCATAATGTCAAGTTTAGCGGCTTAATTGTAGAAGTGATCAAGAATTACCGCACTAATAAGGGTGCATGCATACTTTTAGATGAACTGTGAAACTTGTGTAATTCAACTAAAGTTCATACTCGTTGATAAAAGCATTTGTCATTAGAGCGAAATTAAGGGTTTTATAAATTTTACTAAGTAAAGATTGTGTAAGTACTTTAATTTTGTCAATTAATTGTTACTCAAACACGCAGAAACATCTGAATGGATGAAATTTTGCATACCAACCATTATTCGGACTCAGGGAAATAGTATAATGTTTCCGCATGGGAACGAGAACCACGTAAATAAAACCACGCGGCACAGCCGCACAGCCCAGCCCATCATTAATTTAATACATTAATGTTTTAAAACATTTCACTTATTACGTTCGTTCGTTACAAATTACTGAAAACTAACAATTGCGAAAATTATGTCTACCAACCTAGAGAAAGAAAGTTAAAGAAGAATGATATGATATTTCTTTCTTTTTCTTTCTTTATATGATAACACTAAGTAGGAGAACTAAAAGTTTCTAAAACTTCATTTGGAGAGTTTCCTCTGTTAATTAACATAAATAAGAGATTATGCTGATTTGGTATTTCTTCAATTTGATATGAGTTACTTTTGCTACCTACCACTTAATTATGTAGAAATCCAATACGTATTGCAATATTCATAATAATAATAAATAATCGAAATTAGTGTGCAATAGACCTAACTAGTTCTCGATGCGTCCCGCGCGCGTCCCGCGAATTTTGATTATGATTTTTCAACAGTTTGCATTTGCATGTTACAATTGTCGCGCGCGTTTGCAAACATGCCTCGGCGGTATACCAACCAGCAGTACCTAGAGATGGTACTATGTTACAGGCAAAGTAACGAAGTCCTTAGAGCTGCGGTGCGCCTGTACGAAGAAAGGTTTGGGGTACGAGTCGGGCACCAAACAATTTTAAATGCCGTGTATCGGTTTCGGGATCATGGCCGATTTGACCCACCTGCCGTTGACGCGGGGAGACCCCGAATCCCACCGGATTTAGAAGAAGAGATCCTCGATTTCTTCGATCGTCACCCCATGGCGAGTACTAGGGACGGCGCTGCAGTTTTTGGGGTCAGCCATAATTTGGTGTGGAGGTATCTCCGTGAGGACGAGTTTCACCCATACCACTTCACGCGTGTACAGGAGCTGAATGAGGCCGATTATCCGGCCCGAGTACAGTTTTGCCGGTGGCTTCGCCAAGAGCATCGGCAAATTTTGTGGACAGATGAGTCCACATTCACGCGAGTTGGCTTGTTTAATGTGCACAACTCGCATTACTGGAGCAGGCAAAATCCACATGTGGTTCGACCAGACCATTTTCAACGTAGGTTTAGTGTCAACGTATGGGCCGGGATTTTAGAGGACCAAGTTCTTGGTCCAGTTTTTCTGGATCGGCTCAATACAGACTCTTACATGGACTTTCACCAAAATCAACTGCAATCTCTGCTGGAGGACGTCCCCCTAGCACGGCTTAGGGGGATGTATTTCCAACACGATGGAGCTCCAGCACATTACTCGCACCGGGTTCGCGAGTACTTGAACGCGACGTATGGTGAAAGGTGGATCGGTCGCGGAGGGCCAGTGCCGTGGCCTGCACGATCACCCGACTTGACCCCATTGGATTTTTTCTTATGGGGTCGGGTAAAAGAACTAGTGTACGGTGAAAGCGGACACATGATAAGGGACTTAAATGAACTAAAACAACGTATAGAAACTGCTTTTGAAGTGGTGAAAAGTGACAGAGACACATTAATGAAAGTGAAGAGACATATTCGAAAACGTGCATTTTGCTGCATTGAGGGAGGAGGTGGCTTTGTGCAACAATTTTGTAAATAGTGTTTTTGTGTAAATATCTTTGTAAATAGACTTTGTAAATAGGTGATGAACTTTTAAACACGCCGAGTTAATGTAATAGTAACTAAATGTTGACAGGCCTAATTATTTCGTATTTTTTTCATAACTTACATCATGTCATGACTTACGTTTTTCAATGTGGTTGATAGGAAAATAATTTTGATTTAGTTATTATTCCATTAGTTCGTCAGTCCAAAGCCTGTGAAGTGTGATGGAAAGTTATCACCTTTTTTACTCTTTCGGCGCTACGCTATGTAAGTATTAACCCTACACAAATTCATTCAAATCAGATTTAAAATTTAAAATTAGTTACCTATTAAGAGAAAACAAATCAATAATTTCCCGAGTAAGTTTAATAACAGTAGGTAGTAGTACAAATGCATATTGGACAAAGATCTTTGATAAGTGGAATACCACCCTTTGTAGATATTATCCGCGATGTGAAGGTTGATCTTATAAACGAAGCTTTATGACACTTTCATTTGCTGACCTCATCGTGGCTCAGCTCAGCTGTATTTCACAGTTCTGTTGTGTGAGGTGAGACGTAAGTAGGTACTAGGTACGCCTGTGTTTGTGCGAGACGAGGTCGTTGGCACACAGCTTGCACTCGCGCGGGGTTAACGACCAACACAGCCGTTTTATTTAATAATTCACTAACAAATTTTTGGCTTTTTGTGTATCTTATTGTGTAATGGAAAGTTATTACCTTTCTTGTGTTATAATAATAAGAAGATTTGTATAAAATGAGACTCGTTCGGCGATATCTTTATTTCACATAATTAAACGGGAAATAATTAAGTATGTACTTACTTCACATTTGTGTGAGACGTACCTACGTACGACGCGTGTGTTTGTGCCAGACGAGGTCATTAGCAAAACATGGTTCGTACTCGCGCGGGGCTAACGCCCGCCGACAAAGGACGATCAGCTGTTTTATTTAATAGTTAATTTATTATGTATTTTATTTTTTTATTTATTTTTATTTTGTACTGTTTTATTTTCATATCCGAAGCATCGAGAAAAAAGTACCTATAAGGCAGAAAAAAAAGTTTAAAAAACAAAAAAAAAAAAATTTTTTTTTTCATTCGAAAATTATTCTAGACACTTGATCTGACCTATCCCTTAAGTTTGGATTGTTAAATTGCACGGTATATATAACCCTAACTATGAAATTGAGCTGCATACAGATGCATCAAGCCACGGTGTAGGCGGAATTTTACTCCAAAAACAACCGGAAGGGGAATTAAAACCTATAGCTTATTTTAGCAAGCAAACTAGTACGACGGAACAGAAATATCACTCTTTTGAGTTAGAAGCAATGGCCGTTGTTTTAAGTATAAGAAAGTTTCGCGTTTATTTGTTTGGCCGTCCCTTTTTAGTTGTATCTGACTGTCAAGCTTTAAGCACAACATGGTCCAAAAAAGATTTACTTCCTAGGATAGGTCGGTGGTGGTTGGAACTGCAAAGTTGTGATTTTACTGTAAAATATCGACCTGGGACCCGAATGCAACACGTCGACGCACTTAGTCGAAGTGCTCTCCCTGTTCAGCATATAACTGAAGAAAACTGGGTAATCGCAGTGCAAACTGATGATCCCAAAATACAAAATATAGTTAAAAATATTGAAAATGTAGAATATAAGTACTTGTATAAAATTAATGATAACATATTATATAAAAAAGTTAATGATGAATTTAAAATTGTTATTCCTAAGTCAGTACGTTGGAGAGTCACTAAAATGTTTCATGACGATAACGGTCATATGAATGCAAATAAAGTAATTGAATTAATTCAAAGACAGTACTGTTTTGAAAAACTCCGCAGGTTCGTCACTAAATATGTCAAAAGATGTATTTCTTGCCAATTTGCTAAAAAACCTACCGGCAAACAACGTGGATTTCTAAACCCTATAGAAAAGGGCAATATTCCATGGCATACATGGCACTTAGATCATTTAGGCCCATTCTGTGCTTCTACAAATTCAAACACCTATCTGTTGGTTATAGTAGATGCCTTTAGTAAATTCACTTGGTTACAACCCGTACCAAACACCTGTACTGAACATGTAATAACCACAATGAACTTTCTCATCCGCGTTTTTGGTTTACCGGCGCGCATCATAACGGACCGTGGTAAAGCATTTACAAGCCATACATTTGTTCGTTATTGTAATTCCAAACAAATAAAACACATTCTTAATGCCGTTGCTTGCCCGCGAGCTAACGGTCAAGTAGAGAGATGCAACCGTACAATTTTGCAATCCCTCATAGCCTACACAGGTGAAAATGATGACGATTGGGAACAAATGATATCACTAGTAGAAAGAGGTATCAATACCACACTAAATAGTACTACCCAAAAATGTCCCTTTGAATTAGTTTATGGATTTAAACCTAGATTTGATATTGATTTATTCACTAACCAACAAGATGTACCTAACTTGCCTGAATTACGAGCCCAAGCCCAAAGCAATACAGTATTAGCTTCTAAGAAAACTAAATTAAGATATGATAGGAATAGACTACCTCATGTCAGTTTTAAAATAGGAGATTTAGTTCAGGTTCAGAGAAAGATATTAAAAAAAGGTTTGACTAGTGGAAAACTTGTAGATAAATATGCTGGTCCGTATAAAATTATAAATGTTTACAATAATGATCGCTATAGAGTAACATCTTTAAATAAACGTGGAAGAAAATATAATAATGTTATAGCTGCTGATAAAATGAAAAAGTTTGTTGTGCAATCACTTTCTGATGATGATGATAATAGTAGCGAGTAGTCTGTAAATGCATGCACATAAATAGTGTGAAATAAATAAAAACACAACAATCATAATATTTATTTACATGATTTTGGTAAATTGTATAGAAATTGACTTATTGTAAAATTATAAAAAACTTATGTAGGAAATAAAAACATTAGTAATCACAGGAACATACCACCTATTATTATATACCTATAGGAACATACCTATATTTTAATTTTCATTTAATTTTCATTACCTATTAGTAAGTAATCTACTTGATAATAGTCACAATAGTTTTTAATCATAAGTATAGAATATTTTTATTTGTATCAGTAATACTTCATCTTACACTTTTAATCATGATTACTTGTTATTCCTTGGCTTATTAAGTGTCTGTTGTTAAAGTTGATGTGAAAAAATGGTTGTCTGAAATGTTTATAATTTGTACTTAATTATAGGAAAATTGTTTATTTATCCAGATGGCTAAAGATTTATTTCTGGTTACTTATTTAGAAAAATTATTGGATTTATCAAAAAATAATATACAACAACAATGTTCTGTACAACATGATAATAAAACACTAAGTAATAAAAACTTACAGTTATGATTAAGCATTGTTACTGATTTTACTCCTCGAGTGCTGCTTTGGTGTGTCCGGTAGCTTCAATCTGCCCTGGTGTGTCCGGTAGCTTTAATCTGCCCTGGTGTGTCCGGTAGCTTCAATCTGCCCTGGTGTGTCCGGTGGTTCAATAATATCTTACACTTACACTTTTATTTCTTTTGCAATGTGTGGTCTGAGCAAGTTTCTCAGCGATTTAGAACTGCTTTGGTGTGTCCAGCAGTATAACGATAGAGGACTGAACGAGTTCCTCAGATAAGTAATTTGTAATCAATCACCTAGGTGTGTCCGGTGATAGTAAATACAACATCAGTAAATATTATTAACCTATTATTAAAATAATCAATAAGTATTTCATTGTGTTTTGGTTGTTTTGTTCTGGGGCTGTGGAATTACGAGGTCGTAATTGTTTATCAGGACGGCCGAATCTATGCCATACAATGACAGGAGTCAGATATTAGATCGTAAAAAAAAAAACTATCTTACCTTACAGTACTATTTAACTTTAAAATGAGATATTGTTATTTTTAATATTGTTATGTTTTTGCTGCCCTTGATTATTTAAGATGAAGTAATGCAAAGAATTTAGTAACGTCTAATATTACGAGGCCGTAATATTTACAACCATCAGGTTACACAACCCCCAGCCTCATCATGAAGACTCCTCCTTGTTGCGCCCATATGTATACTGGCATCCCTCAACAAGCGCCTCGAGCCACTCCTATGTACAACGGACTTTCCACCCGTTGTATACAATCTACCACCCGTCAAAATCCTTGCGACCTGGGACCCATGAGGAATGTGTCCATCATTGTATCATACAACAGACCTGTTCATACTAGAGTTTCTGGATGGAGAATCAAGGTTATGGATGTGTCTTGCACAACTCATTTCTTCTTCTGGGGCTCTTACACATCCTCGCTCAACTCTGCAAGGTCCACTGATGTCCTGTTCCCTGACATGGTGCAAGGGATTGTATGTCCCATCGAGACTATAAGATTTACCACCACAGAAGATCTGAAGAAAACAATTTGCTCATACTCATGGCCTTCAGAGTTCACCGCTACGAAAAGAGTGTGCTACGTGGAGCCGGCAGAGATGATATCATTTGAAGGAGTGACTACTGTTGAAGGTCATCCCGTTGGAGTATGTAACAAAAACATGTGCATCTTATCTCCGTCAGAACGCTTCTACTACTCAGGTGGTATCCCTCTACGAGACACAGAGAGTGTAATCCATTATGAAGGACCAACTGTTGTCAAAAGAAACCATCATGAACCCCCCATCCACCTCAACCGAGCGGAAGTTCCTTGATCGGGAGGACATCCACACCTCTGAGAAGCTGATCATAAATCTAGCACCAGTTGCCGTAATGTCCACTCTTCTACAATCAGCCCCCAATGGGCAGATCCCCCTGAACCCGGGAGTTGTGGCGTCATGTGCATATTGGATCATGAATGTGACAGGATCCAATCATGTCACGTACACAGATAAACTGCCCGAAGCAGCCGCACGAACCCCGTTAGGACAGCAAGCCGTAGGCTTTATAGGGCTCGCTTACATGATGGGGTTCGTCAAAGAGCCAACCCTACTCAACCAGCCCGCAGGAACGAAGCGATGGGCGGCGGGGTTGGCCGGAGTCGCCACAACAAGCTGTCTTCCGGATGCCTTCCTGCAACATGTCTGGAAGCATATAGTGGACAACAAGGCCCAACTGTACAGCAGAGCAGAGGTGAGATCCGATCTGCTGAGAGCCTATCTCTCGGGTCGCCTGTCCAGGGAAAGAGAGCCGGCCATTGTTAAGGCAGTCTTAAGCCAACTAGACCTCATTTACCCGGAAGCATATTTAAAGTCTGTGAACTTGATGCAAATGTTCTCCCTGTCAGGCAACAGGGCTGTGGAGATCCCAGCAGTCTTGACTGAGGCCATGAAGCTTGACAAGGCCTTGTCAGTTGTGAAGGCCATGGAAGGGGAAAACTATCTACTATGTCGCCTTCTTGATAATAATAAATACCCCGACCTCAATCATGCAAATTACCCGAACCTATATGCTGCAACGCTCGAGTGGGCCAAGAGGACCAAGAAGGTCCAGAGGAACTATGTCGGCAGCAAAGCCCTTATTGACAAGGCAATCAATCAAGATGTGGTTCGCCAAGTCATACGTTTGACATCCGCCCATGTAGGCTCCGCGGACCTAACCGAGGAGCAGCGCGCCTGGTTAGAGGCAAAGGGGTATAGAATCCCAGAGACCCCGCTATCAGACCTCCTTAGAACTCATGAGATAGCTCGGAAAAGAACCAGGGATCACTCGGACAGCGAGTCAGACTCGGAGAGCGAAGCAGAGCAGCCCGACAGGACCCATAAGAGCAAAAGACGCCGCAACAACACAATTGTCCTGTGCCAGGTACGTCCGCTGATAATTATGTTAACAATGTTCCCGCATCAAACACACAACCCTCAGAAGAACTTAACTTGCCTGCTGTGCAAAACCCACCAATTCAAGTGTGCCTACCTTCAGCCAACCTTGTTTTACCATCGAGCAATTTAGCCAGTCCAGTTAACATCTGTGAAAATAGTAACCCTGAAGTGAGACAAACAGATCTAAATACAACGTCGTTATCTAATTTTAACAATAATGGAAATAGTTTGAGATTTATCGGAAAACCTGAAAACGTGCCTAAATTCGATGGAAGTTCTAATGCTATGACTGTTCACGCATGGTTGCATCGATTGGAGTCATTGGCGAAGATCTACGGCTGGGATGAGAAAACACTCATCTACCACATGACCGGTAACCTGCAAGGCAACGCGCTCTTGTGGTTTGGACATCAACAAGACATCGACGTGACGTGGGACGAGTGGAAGAAACGTCTTCAAGCATACTTCCCTGCTGACCGGGGTCTCGCTGCAAAGCTGCACGACTTCGTAACTACCAACAAGCGCCGTGATGAGAAGGTAATAGACTTTTATTATAAGAAGTTAGCGCTGGGTAAATCTTGTGAGCTTACCGATAGTATGATTTGTGATGTGATAATTTATACATTAGGTGATCCATTGCTTAAGGCAGGGGCTCGTGGTACAGGTTGTAGGGATACACGTGCATTATTAAACTATCTTACAGACGCGGCAATTGATTATATTCCCCCAAAAACTAGTGAATCCGTTGAGAATAGATTTAAATGTTTTACTTGTGGTCGCCGAGGTCATATATCATCTCAGTGTCGACTTCTTTCGCGTTGCGAGGTATGCAATAAATTAGGTCATAAAACGGAGAACTGCAGATTTTCAAAGAAATGTTCACATTGCAACAAATTAGGCCATGATCGCGACGAGTGTTATAGCCTTAAAAATAATCAGAAATCCAATAGCTCTGTACCTAAGTCAAACGAAAATATGAAATCTCCTCCTCCACCTCCTCAAAAGTCAAAATTGTATAACATCCATCCAATAGATAATGGTGACCGTAAATATCATAAAACTGCAATTGCTAACGGTTTTCAGGTAACAGCATATATTGATTTAGGAAGTGCTTGTAATACTATTACTTTGTCAGCTGCTAAGAAAATTAACCTTGATTTTAAAAGACAGTGTAGTACAAGTATTAGAGGTTATGGAGGCCAAATTATAACACCAGAAGGTGAGGCCTTTGTTGAACTTAGCATCGATGATGTCTGTGTTTCTACTTCAGTTCTAGTAGTTCGAGACGATCTTATAGTGAATTACCTGGCATTTGTCTCTTAAAAACATCAGATACTTTAACATTTACAAAAACTTCAGATAATACAACTGTCGATAACGAATTACCATTTGCAAATGCTTTAGAAGTTCCCCTATCAAAAATAGAGCTCAAATTACCGTTTGACACATTATTAGTTCAGGGTTTAAATAGAATCGTTATCTGCACAGATCATAACGTAGAAACGAATACTATTCGAGTTCAGCGTTCTGAACATAGGCCATTAGGAAAAGAAGTAGATATTCCGGAACAAACTATGATAATGCGGGATAGTATGGGATATTTAGATGTTTATAGTTTACAATGTCACCCACTTACACTTTATTCAACTCATTGCATTGCTCGAGGGTACTTAAGTGAACACAATAATAAACTCGATACGGATTTGGAAGGAGACGATCTTAAAAATTTAGAACGTTTATTACAGAAATTTAGCCATTGTTTTGATGATGAACCTGGAGTAAATATAGGCAAATGTGATGTTGAAATGAAGATAGAGCTTACCAGTGAGATACCTTTTTATTATCGACCATACCGCATGTCTTTAAAAGAACAAGAAATAGTCCGTGATATTATTGAAAATCTAATTAAGGAAGATATAATAGAACCCAGCAATTCCCCTTACGCTAGTCCAGTAATATTAGTCCCAAAAAAATCAGGAGATTATAGAATGTGCGTTGATTATAGACAGTTAAACAAACTAACTAAAAAAGATCGCTATCCACTTCCAATCATACAAGATCAGTTAGACAAATTAAGTAACGAAAAATGGTTTACAAAATTAGATTTAGCTGCAGGTTACCATCAAATCAAAATGCATCCTGATAGTAAAAAGTACACAGCATTTGTAACACCATTTGGGCAATATCAATTTAAAAGAATGCCATTTGGCTTAGCAAATGCCCCAGCCGTTTTTTAACGGACTATGAATATTCTGCTAGATAATTTTAGATTTGAGTTCGCAACAGCTTACATAGATGACATTCTTTTGTCCTCCAAGACCGTCTCTAATGGCTTAGAGCACCTTGAAAAAATTTTAGATCTTATATCTAAATCTGGACTAGTATTACGAAAAGCAAAGTGTTGCTTTCTAAAATCCCAGATAGAATATCTAGGTCATGTTATTTCAGTGGGAGAAATCCGTCCATCACATGATAAGATACAAGCGTTAAATAAATTTAAAGAACCTACTGATATTCACGAATTAAGACGTTTCATTGGTTTGGCCAGTTATTTTAGAAAATTTGTAAAGTCTTTTGCTACTAGGATTAGACCACTATCTATTTTGCTCAAAAAAGACCAATCATGGCAATGGGGAGTTGACCAACAAAAGTCTTTTAATGATATTAAGTCAGCCCTTACTTCGAAACCAGTTCTTGCTATATATAACCCTAACTATGAAATTGAGCTGCATACAGATGCATCAAGCCACGGTGTAGGCGGAATTTTACTCCAAAAACAACCGGAAGGGGAATTAAAACCTATAGCTTATTTTAGCAAGCAAACTAGTACGACGGAACAGAAATATCACTCTTTTGAGTTAGAAGCAATGGCCGTTGTTTTAAGTATAAGAAAGTTTCGCGTTTATTTGTTTGGCCGTCCCTTTTTAGTTGTATCTGACTGTCAAGCTTTAAGCACAACATGGTCCAAAAAAGATTTACTTCCTAGGATAGGTCGGTGGTGGTTGGAACTGCAAAGTTGTGATTTTACTGTAAAATATCGACCTGGGACCCGAATGCAACACGTCGACGCACTTAGTCGAAGTGCTCTCCCTGTTCAGCATATAACTGAAGAAAACTGGGTAATCGCAGTGCAAACTGATGATCCCAAAATACAAAATATAGTTAAAAATATTGAAAATGTAGAATATAAGTACTTGTATAAAATTAATGATAACATATTATATAAAAAAGTTAATGATGAATTTAAAATTGTTATTCCTAAGTCAGTACGTTGGAGAGTCACTAAAATGTTTCATGACGATAACGGTCATATGAATGCAAATAAAGTAATTGAATTAATTCAAAGACAGTACTGTTTTGAAAAACTCCGCAGGTTCGTCACTAAATATGTCAAAAGATGTATTTCTTGCCAATTTGCTAAAAAACCTACCGGCAAACAACGTGGATTTCTAAACCCTATAGAAAAGGGCAATATTCCATGGCATACATGGCACTTAGATCATTTAGGCCCATTCTGTGCTTCTACAAATTCAAACACCTATCTGTTGGTTATAGTAGATGCCTTTAGTAAATTCACTTGGTTACAACCCGTACCAAACACCTGTACTGAACATGTAATAACCACAATGAACTTTCTCATCCGCGTTTTTGGTTTACCGGCGCGCATCATAACGGACCGTGGTAAAGCATTTACAAGCCATACATTTGTTCGTTATTGTAATTCCAAACAAATAAAACACATTCTTAATGCCGTTGCTTGCCCGCGAGCTAACGGTCAAGTAGAGAGATGCAACCGTACAATTTTGCAATCCCTCATAGCCTACACAGGTGAAAATGATGACGATTGGGAACAAATGATATCACTAGTAGAAAGAGGTATCAATACCACACTAAATAGTACTACCCAAAAATGTCCCTTTGAATTAGTTTATGGATTTAAACCTAGATTTGATATTGATTTATTCACTAACCAACAAGATGTACCTAACTTGCCTGAATTACGAGCCCAAGCCCAAAGCAATACAGTATTAGCTTCTAAGAAAACTAAATTAAGATATGATAGGAATAGACTACCTCATGTCAGTTTTAAAATAGGAGATTTAGTTCAGGTTCAGAGAAAGATATTAAAAAAAGGTTTGACTAGTGGAAAACTTGTAGATAAATATGCTGGTCCGTATAAAATTATAAATGTTTACAATAATGATCGCTATAGAGTAACATCTTTAAATAAACGTGGAAGAAAATATAATAATGTTATAGCTGCTGATAAAATGAAAAAGTTTGTTGTGCAATCACTTTCTGATGATGATGATAATAGTAGCGAGTAGTCTGTAAATGCATGCACATAAATAGTGTGAAATAAATAAAAACACAACAATCATAATATTTATTTACATGATTTTGGTAAATTGTATAAAAATTGACTTATTGTAAAATTATAAAAAACTTATGTAGGAAATAAAAACATTAGTAATCACAGGAACATACCACCTATTATTATATACCTATAGGAACATACCTATATTTTAATTTTCATTTAATTTTCATTACCTATTAGTAAGTAATCTACTTGATAATAGTCACAATAGTTTTTAATCATAAGTATAGAATATTTTTATTTGTATCAGTAATACTTCATCTTACACTTTTAATCATGATTACTTGTTATTCCTTGGCTTATTAAGTGTCTGTTGTTAAAGTTGATGTGAAAAAATGGTTGTCTGAAATGTTTATAATTTGTACTTAATTATAGGAAAATTGTTTATTTATCCAGATGGCTAAAGATTTATTTCTGGTTACTTATTTAGAAAAATTATTGGATTTATCAAAAATTAATATACAACAACAATGTTCTGTACAACATGATAATAAAACACTAAGTAATAAAAACTTACAGTTATGATTAAGCATTGTTACTGATTTTACTCCTCGAGTGCTGCTTTGGTGTGTCCGGTAGCTTCAATCTGCCCTGGTGTGTCCGGTAGCTTTAATCTGCCCTGGTGTGTCCGGTAGCTTCAATCTGCCCTGGTGTGTCCGGTGGTTCAATAATATCTTACACTTACACTTTTATTTCTTTTGCAATGTGTGGTCTGAGCAAGTTTCTCAGCGATTTAGAACTGCTTTGGTGTGTCCAGCAGTATAACGATAGAGGACTGAACGAGTTCCTCAGATAAGTAATTTGTAATCAATCACCTAGGTGTGTCCGGTGATAGTAAATACAACATCAGTAAATATTATAAACCTATTATTAAAATAATCAATACACACATCAAACACAATGAAATACTTTCATTGTGTTTTGGTTGTTTTGTTCTGGGGCTGTGGAATTACGAGGTCGTAATTGTTTATCAGGACGGCCGAATCTATGCCATACAATGACAGGAGTCAGATATTAGATCGTAAAAAAAAAAACTATCTTACCTTACATACAGTACTATTTAACTTTAAAATGAGATATTGTTATTTTTAATATTGTTATGTTTTTGCTGCCCTTGATTATTTAAGATGAAGTAATGCAAAGAATTTAGTAACGTCTAATATTACGAGGCCGTAATATTTACAACCATCAGGTTACACAACCCCCAGCCTCATCATGAAGACTCTCATTGTCCTCCTTGTTGCGCCCATATGTATACTGGCATCCCTCAACAAGCGCCTCGAGCCACTCCTATGTACAACGGACTTTCCACCCGTTGTATACAATCTACCACCCGTCAAAATCCTTGCGACCTGGGACCCATGAGGAATGTGTCCATCATTGTATCATACAACAGACCTGTTCATACTAGAGTTTCTGGATGGAGAATCAAGGTTATGGATGTGTCTTGCACAACTCATTTCTTCTTCTGGGGCTCTTACACATCCTCGCTCAACTCTGCAAGGTCCACTGATGTCCTGTTCCCTGACATGGTGCAAGGGATTGTATGTCCCATCGAGACTATAAGATTTACCACCACAGAAGATCTGAAGAAAACAATTTGCTCATACTCATGGCCTTCAGAGTTCACCGCTACGAAAAGAGTGTGCTACGTGGAGCCGGCAGAGATGATATCATTTGAAGGAGTGACTACTGTTGAAGGTCATCCCGTTGGAGTATGTAACAAAAACATGTGCATCTTATCTCCGTCAGAACGCTTCTACTACTCAGGTGGTATCCCTCTACGAGACACAGAGAGTGTAATCCATTATGAAGGACCAACTGTTGTCAAAAGAAACCATCATGAACCCCCCATCCACCTCAACCGAGCGGAAGTTCCTTGATCGGGAGGACATCCACACCTCTGAGAAGCTGATCATAAATCTAGCACCAGTTGCCGTAATGTCCACTCTTCTACAATCAGCCCCCAATGGGCAGATCCCCCTGAACCCGGGAGTTGTGGCGTCATGTGCATATTGGATCATGAATGTGACAGGATCCAATCATGTCACGTACACAGATAAACTGCCCGAAGCAGCCGCACGAACCCCGTTAGGACAGCAAGCCGTAGGCTTTATAGGGCTCGCTTACATGATGGGGTTCGTCAAAGAGCCAACCCTACTCAACCAGCCCGCAGGAACGAAGCGATGGGCGGCGGGGTTGGCCGGAGTCGCCACAACAAGCTGTCTTCCGGATGCCTTCCTGCAACATGTCTGGAAGCATATAGTGGACAACAAGGCCCAACTGTACAGCAGAGCAGAGGTGAGATCCGATCTGCTGAGAGCCTATCTCTCGGGTCGCCTGTCCAGGGAAAGAGAGCCGGCCATTGTTAAGGCAGTCTTAAGCCAACTAGACCTCATTTACCCGGAAGCATATTTAAAGTCTGTGAACTTGATGCAAATGTTCTCCCTGTCAGGCAACAGGGCTGTGGAGATCCCAGCAGTCTTGACTGAGGCCATGAAGCTTGACAAGGCCTTGTCAGTTGTGAAGGCCATGGAAGGGGAAAACTATCTACTATGTCGCCTTCTTGATAATAATAAATACCCCGACCTCAATCATGCAAATTACCCGAACCTATATGCTGCAACGCTCGAGTGGGCCAAGAGGACCAAGAAGGTCCAGAGGAACTATGTCGGCAGCAAAGCCCTTATTGACAAGGCAATCAATCAAGATGTGGTTCGCCAAGTCATACGTTTGACATCCGCCCATGTAGGCTCCGCGGACCTAACCGAGGAGCAGCGCGCCTGGTTAGAGGCAAAGGGGTATAGAATCCCAGAGACCCCGCTATCAGACCTCCTTAGAACTCATGAGATAGCTCGGAAAAGAACCAGGGATCACTCGGACAGCGAGTCAGACTCGGAGAGCGAAGCAGAGCAGCCCGACAGGACCCATAAGAGCAAAAGACGCCGCAACAACACAATTGTCCTGTGCCAGGTACGTCCGCTGATAATTATGTTAACAATGTTCCCGCATCAAACACACAACCCTCAGAAGAACTTAACTTGCCTGCTGTGCAAAACCCACCAATTCAAGTGTGCCTACCTTCAGCCAACCTTGTTTTACCATCGAGCAATTTAGCCAGTCCAGTTAACATCTGTGAAAATAGTAACCCTGAAGTGAGACAAACAGATCTAAATACAACGTCGTTATCTAATTTTAACAATAATGGAAATAGTTTGAGATTTATCGGAAAACCTGAAAACGTGCCTAAATTCGATGGAAGTTCTAATGCTATAACTGTTCACGCATGGTTGCATCGATTGGAGTCATTGGCGAAGATCTACGGCTGGGATGAGAAAACACTCATCTACCACATGACCGGTAACCTGCAAGGCAACGCGCTCTTGTGGTTTGGACATCAACAAGACATCGACGTGACGTGGGACGAGTGGAAGAAACGTCTTCAAGCATACTTCCCTGCTGACCGGGGTCTCGCTGCAAAGCTGCACGACTTCGTAACTACCAACAAGCGCCGTGATGAGAAGGTAATAGACTTTTATTATAAGAAGTTAGCGCTGGGTAAATCTTGTGAGCTTACCGATAGTATGATTTGTGATGTGATAATTTATACATTAGGTGATCCATTGCTTAAGGCAGGGGCTCGTGGTACAGGTTGTAGGGATACACGTGCATTATTAAACTATCTTACAGACGCGGCAATTGATTATATTCCCCCAAAAACTAGTGAATCCGTTGAGAATAGATTTAAATGTTTTACTTGTGGTCGCCGAGGTCATATATCATTTCAGTGTCGACTTCTTTCGCGTTGCGAGGTATGCAATAAATTAGGTCATAAAACGGAGAACTGCAGATTTTCAAAGAAATGTTCACATTGCAACAAATTAGGCCATGATCGCGACGAGTGTTATAGCCTTAAAAATAATCAGAAATCCAATAGCTCTGTACCTAAGTCAAACGAAAATATGAAATCTCCTCCTCCACCTCCTCAAAAGTCAAAATTGTATAACATCCATCCAATAGATAATGGTGACCGTAAATATCATAAAACTGCAATTGCTAACGGTTTTCAGGTAACAGCATATATTGATTTAGGAAGTGCTTGTAATACTATTACTTTGTCAGCTGCTAAGAAAATTAACCTTGATTTTAAAAGACAGTGTAGTACAAGTATTAGAGGTTATGGAGGCCAAATTATAACACCAGAAGGTGAGGCCTTTGTTGAACTTAGCATCGATGATGTCTGTGTTTCTACTTCAGTTCTAGTAGTTCGAGACGATCTTATAGTGAATTACCTGGCATTTGTCTCTTAAAAACATCAGATACTTTAACATTTACAAAAACTTCAGATAATACAACTGTCGATAACGAATTACCATTTGCAAATGCTTTAGAAGTTCCCCTATCAAAAATAGAGCTCAAATTACCGTTTGACACATTATTAGTTCAGGGTTTAAATAGAATCGTTATCTGCACAGATCATAACGTAGAAACGAATACTATTCGAGTTCAGCGTTCTGAACATAGGCCATTAGGAAAAGAAGTAGATATTCCGGAACAAACTATGATAATGCGGGATAGTATGGGATATTTAGATGTTTATAGTTTACAATGTCACCCACTTACACTTTATTCAACTCATTGCATTGCTCGAGGGTACTTAAGTGAACACAATAATAAACTCGATACGGATTTGGAAGGAGACGATCTTAAAAATTTAGAACGTTTATTACAGAAATTTAGCCATTGTTTTGATGATGAACCTGGAGTAAATATAGGCAAATGTGATGTTGAAATGAAGATAGAGCTTACCAGTGAGATACCTTTTTATTATCGACCATACCGCATGTCTTTAAAAGAACAAGAAATAGTCCGTGATATTATTGAAAATCTAATTAAGGAAGATATAATAGAACCCAGCAATTCCCCTTACGCTAGTCCAGTAATATTAGTCCCAAAAAAATCAGGAGATTATAGAATGTGCGTTGATTATAGACAGTTAAACAAACTAACTAAAAAAGATCGCTATCCACTTCCAATCATACAAGATCAGTTAGACAAATTAAGTAACGAAAAATGGTTTACAAAATTAGATTTAGCTGCAGGTTACCATCAAATCAAAATGCATCCTGATAGTAAAAAGTACACAGCATTTGTAACACCATTTGGGCAATATCAATTTAAAAGAATGCCATTTGGCTTAGCAAATGCCCCAGCCGTTTTTCAACGGACTATGAATATTCTGCTAGATAATTTTAGATTTGAGTTCGCAACAGCTTACATAGATGACATTCTTTTGTCCTCCAAGACCGTCTCTAATGGCTTAGAGCACATTGAAAATTTTTTAGATCTTATATCTAAATCTGGACTAGTATTACGAAAAGAAAAGTGTTGCTTTCTAAAATCCCAGATAGAATATCTAGGTCATGTTATTTCAGTGGGAGAAATCCGTCCATCACATGATAAGATACAAGCGTTAAATAAATTTAAAGAACCTACTGATATTCACGAATTAAGACGTTTCATTGGTTTGGCCAGTTATTTTAGAAAATTTGTAAAGTCTTTTGCTACTAGGATTAGACCACTATCTATTTTGCTCAAAAAAGACCAATCATGGCAATGGGGAGTTGACCAACAAAAGTCTTTTAATGATATTAAGTCAGCCCTTACTTCGAAACCAGTTCTTGCTATATATAACCCTAACTATGAAATTGAGCTGCATACAGATGCATCAAGCCACGGTGTAGGCGGAATTTTACTCCAAAAACAACCGGAAGGGGAATTAAAACCTATAGCTTATTTTAGCAAGCAAACTAGTACGACGGAACAGAAATATCACTCTTTTGAGTTAGAAGCAATGGCCGTTGTTTTAAGTATAAGAAAGTTTCGCGTTTATTTGTTTGGCCGTCCCTTTTTAGTTGTATCTGACTGTCAAGCTTTAAGCACAACATGGTCCAAAAAAGATTTACTTCCTAGGATAGGTCGGTGGTGGTTGGAACTGCAAAGTTATGATTTTACTGTAAAATATCGACCTGGGACCCGAATGCAACACGTCGACGCACTTAGTCGAAGTGCTCTCCCTGTTCAGCATATAACTGAAGAAAACTGGGTAATCGCAGTGCAAACTGATGATCCCAAAATACAAAATATAGTTAAAAATATTGAAAATGTAGAATATAAGTACTTGTATAAAATTAATGATAACATATTATATAAAAAAGTTAATGATGAATTTAAAATTGTTATTCCTAAGTCAGTACGTTGGAGAGTCACTAAAATGTTTCATGACGATAACGAATGAATGAATGCAAATAAAGTAATTGAATTAATTCAAAGACAGTACTGTTTTGAAAAACTCCGCAGGTTCGTCACTAAATATGTCAAAGGATGTATTTCTTGCCAATTTGCTAAAAAACCTACCGGCAAACAACGTGGATTTCTAAACCCTATAGAAAAGGCAACTAACAAAGCCTGGGGCCACAACTCTAGACAAGCAATTAGGGATGCAAAATATACGACTAAAAAAATTTCATGCATCCCTTGTCTTATTGAGTATCTATCTCCCGGCACTTATCGTGCAACACTTCGAAATATTCTCACCGAAGTGGATTAAAGATCTATCCGATGCGTCGCTCATAGCTAGGGAATTGCAACTCGGCAAAAAGAGCACTATACATCTGGAGATACCGAAAGGCGAAATCATATACTTAACCCCCAAAGCCCAATATTGCGTCAAGTTCAGCCGGGAATGGTTGAGGGCACTGTTGCAACCGATGAAGTTTTATCTGAAGCACAACAACGACGAGTGGAGCCGGAACAAGTTCAACCACACTCTAATGTTCAACAAGGAGAACTTGGAAACCTCGGAATCCCTAAGTCGGGAAGATTTAGGGAATACAGTGACTCAAATAATCAACTGGTTCTCTTCTTGTGTCAGCAGGGAGCTTTCGATGAAAGCGAAGCTCAGAGAGCTATGTGCGGCACGCCTGAAGGGATTGCCGTCCAATTTATTAAGAAGTTCCCAGAGAGACTCAGAACCGCAACATCAATTTCCCGTATACTGGTATTTCAAGAAACCGCACAAAACCGCATAGAGCGATGCAAGAATATACAAATAAAAAGAACACCAGAATTGTGCACGAAAGATGCGATAAAACGACAAGTACAAAATTTGGAATATGTTATATCACATAATAATATATTACTAACAGTATTCGCTACACTGACAAAAAGGCACTTCCTTCGGGTTGACGAAAAAGAAAAACAACTTGTTCTTCTTAGGACCACCAAGTACCGGAAAAATTATGGAGTCCTTAATACAAATGCATTACAACTATGAAAGGTTGACGGGAATAACACCAGGATCATCATTTAATTTCTGTTCACTAGTTCACACTAATGCATGTTTCATGGACGAATGTAAGCTCACCCAGAATCAGTTCGAACAGTGGAAATTGTTAGCAGCCGGACAACCAATGGCGACGGACGTGAAGAACAAAAACCGTCATTCGATAACAAACTGTAAATTGTACACGGCGAGTAATTATGCAATCGACCTATACCTAACAGTACCTGAAGCAAAAGAAGCAATCGACGCCAGAACATTTACGATGAAGTTTTTCAACAAAATAGACGAAGAACATTACTTCTTCGCAACAGCATTCGCGTGGGAAGAATTCTGGAAAAAACATGCTCTAGACGACGACGAAGATATAAGTTGTACGAGCAACGTCGTACAATTACATATGTTAACATTTTTAGCTAACGTCGGCGTAGCGCTGCGCTCGTTACCCGACACTTAACATTAAAATCAGTAGCAATAAAGTACTCCTTAAAGCAACACATTTTTCTTATCATTTATCACATCGATTACTTTCGGGATACTTTCGGGATAATCGAACTATCAAAATATCATCGGTAACAATCCGCAAATGTATGGTTAACAGACCATACATTTAATGGTCCTTCGAGCAACGAAAAAAGCGGGACCCTATCGCGACACGTGTGTGATCAAGGACGTTTCGTGCGAGTGTTTCCGCTGAAGCAGCAGGAGCAGCATACCTACCTGGTGAAGTCTGGTCTGCCAAGGAACACAACCCAAGGCAGTTGCAGATAGCAGATTTATCAAGTAAGATCTTTCCATATTATCGCTTACGTAACAATCGCAACGATGGAGGATCTGTTAGCAAATCAATGCCAAATCTACTCGGCTATGGAACAGCTCTTGTCCAATTTCAAAAAGGACGGTGCTGATCGTAAAACATCTGATTATATCAAGAAGAAGATTAATTTGTTGGATGATTATTGGAAAGAATTCCAGGAAAATCACTTACAATTATGCAATGTAGGTGAAAGGTCACATGACTATTTTACGGGTAATCATTATCAAAAAGCCCACGATTTTTATAAAAGCACTCGAGATTATATTATTAATCAACAAAGGCAACTTTTAAAGCCTGCTACACCGTTGGCGTCACCGAGACCATCGCCGGCAGCCTCGGTGGAGCATCTTATTCAGCCTAACGATAATTTAACTAGTATTCCGAAATTTAGATCGCAAGGTACTAATAGTAAGCTTGATGAAATGCTAAGAAAGCAAACTAGCAATTTCAAAGCCTTCTCTCGTACAATTTCCAACTTTAATATTGATTTGCTATCAGAAAATTGGGAATTCCAAGAATCATTAGAGTCCCGTTGGTCAGTTATAGATGGGTTACATTGGGAGTTAGACAGTGAACTTGGAGGAAAAGATGAAGTATACGATCAAACATTTGCTTGTCATGAATCAACCTATATTAACATAAAGAAACAAATTAACAGTAAATTGTGGTCCGAAAAAACATCGAGAGCAATCAACGCCCCTCATCGATATTCCCATGTTTCACGGGAATTTTCAGCAGTGGGTATCTTTCAAGGACCTTTTTACAGAAATAATTCACAACAATCGTTCACTTACTAAAGCCCAAAAGATGCAGTTTCTGAAAACAAAGCTTAAAGGTGAAGCTGAGCGTCTGGTGCAGCATTTGCAGATCAGCTCCGACAACTACGACGTGTGCTGGGAGATACTTAATCATCGTTTTAATAATCAGAAGCTTATATTTAATTCACATATTAGTATTTTGATGAATTTACCAAGCATGTCACAACCAACTATTATCTTTATCAAACGTATTCATGACACAACACGAGAGTGCTTGAATGCTATCAAAAACATGGGTGTCGATATCTCTACGTGGGACCCATTGTTGGTATACATATTGAGCCAAAAGTTAGACTCGGAAACACATAGCGAGTACACGGCTTCTTTAAAGCAACCACGAGAGTTGCCTATGTTAGCAGATTTTTTGTCTTTTATGGAGAGCAAATTTACATCCATGGAAGCATCAAAACGAAAAGAAAATAGCCAGCAGAACAAAAATTATTCATTAAACAATCAAAATAACAATTATCAAAAAGCTCATCATTATAAACAAGCATACTCGGGGAACAAAACTATACCTCAATCTAATTATAAATCCAATTTCCGTTCGAATAAAAACTGTCTTGTTTGCAAAAATGGTGAACACCGTATATTTTATTGCAAACAATTTCAAGAAATGATACCTATTCGCAAGCGACAAACAATTGAAAGGTTGAATTATTGCGTAAATTGTTTGTTTGATCATTACGGCAATAAATGCATTTCGAATAAACGATGTCGTGAATGCAACGAGTGTCATAATACGATACTTCACGAAGCTTACGTCAAGCAAGAATCGAACTCAGCACCGGGAGTGTCGAACTCAAACAAGGTCACACCGACACGTGAACTGACTATGGGGAAGTTAACTAGGAAACATAGTGATAGCAATTCGCACGTGGCCCAAGCTGTAGAGATGCCAGAAACACTGCTTTCTACGGCACTTATCAAGGTTCAAAAACAAGATGGCACTTTTTTAACATTACGCGCGCTTGTAGATCAGGGCTCACAGGTGTCACTGATTTCCGAAAGTGCTGAACAACTTTTAGGTTTACCCCGCAGTAAATGCAAAGGTTTGATTACCGGTATAGGCGCCAAAGATAATAGCTGTAAATGGACTATTAACTTAAATTGTTCATCGACGGACGGAACTTATGCATTTAACACGAATGCTTATATTATGAGAAATCTCACGAAAAATCTGCCGAGTTATACTTTTTCAAAGCCCGATTGGTCATACCTAAACAACATTGAATTGGCAGACCCTGAATTTTATATTAGTCGTAACATAGATATTTTATTAGGGGCTGATATGTACTCTCAGATCATGTTGGGAGGAATATGCAGATTAAACAGTAACATTCCTATTGCGCAAGAAACACGCTTAGGCTGGATTTTGTGCGGTAACATGAAAAGCTTTCAGTGCAACGTAGTTCAGATCGACACAGATCAAATACAAAGTTTTTGGGAAATTGAAGATATTTCTCCGGATCAATCAAACTTATCATCAGAAGATTATGAATGTATCCAATTTTACAAAAGCACAACAAAACGTTTAGAAGATGGTAGATATGAAGTTTGTCTTCCTCTCGTAGATAATTTCGAAGAACAGTTAGGAAAATCTAAATCTATCGCGATTGCTCAGTTCAGGCAGTTAGAGAGAAAATTTTGGAAAAATGAAAAAATAGCGCAAGATTACAAACAATTTATCAATGAATACAGAGAGTTAAAACATTTAGAACCGTGCCACAGTAATTCGAACCCGGAATGTTACCTACCACACCACTACGTGTTACGGGAAGATTCCAGTACAACATCGTTACGAGTCGTATTCAACGCTTCGTCGCAAACAACATCTGGAAAAAGTTTGAATGATCTCATGTTTAAGGGTCCAAACTTACAAAATGATTTACAGTGCCTAATTTTAAAGTTCAGACAGTATAAAATAGCATTCACAGCGGACATTGAAAAAATGTTTCGCCAAATTTGGGTTCAAGAAAAAGATCAAAATTTACAGAAAATTATTTGGAAAAGTGATAACAGCAATAATTTACAGGAATTTAAATTATGCACAATAACATACGGTTTCAAGGCTGCACCTTTTTTGGCCATGATGACCTTAAGGCAATTGGCTAGTGACGAGCGAAGTAATTATGGAAAAGCAGCCGAGGTACTAGAAAACTCATTTTATACTGATGATTTAATGCACGGAACCCATAGCTTGGAGGCTGCAAAACAATTGCAGCACGATTTGATATCATTATTAAAATGCGGAGGTTTTAATTTACGTAAATGGTCTTCAAACTTTACTGAATTATTAGAAAACGTAGAATCGCAAAATAATCACAATAAAAATTTCAAAACGCCGGAGTCAACAAAAACTCTCGGTCTTAGGTGGGATCCAACACAAGATGAATTTTCGTATCAGTTTAAACATGAGACGTCAGCAAAAAAGATAACAAAAAGATTCGTGCTTTCCGAAATTTCAAAAATTTTTGACCCTTTGGGTTGGATAGCACCAGCTACAACTAAATTTAAAATACTTTTTCAGAAATTATGGACACTTCATTTGCAATGGGATGATGAGATCCCCGAAGAGATAGCAGTAGAGTTCACAGCATTACATAACGACATAACAAAATATATCAATTTAATAAAAATACCCAGATGGATAGGTACGAAACCGAATATATGTATCGAGTTACATGGCTTTTGCGACGCTTCGACAAAGGCGTATGCTTGCGTTATTTACGCAAAAATCAGGGAAGGTCATAACATAAATATCACGCTAGTTGCAGCAAAATCAAAATTGGTACCAAAATCAAAAAATGTATCATTGCCGAAATTAGAGTTATGCGGCACTGTATTGTTATCAAAGTTGATGACCAATGTTAAAAAATGTCTCGCAGAGTATCAAACACAAATATTTGGTTGGACTGATTCGACAGCGGTTTTGGGCTGGTTACAAGGAGATCCAGGCCGCTGGAAAACGTTTGTAGCCAACCGGGTGCTGGAAGTTATAAAAGACATACCTCCAAAACAATGGAGTTATGTTAAATCAGGTGACAACCCTGCCGATTGCGCGAGCCGTGGCTTATCAGTATCACAGCTGCGGGAATTTACGCTATGTTGGCAGGGCCCTACCTGGCTGTCATCTTATCAAAAGGAGGAAAGTAACAATCCCCCAATTTATACAACAAATGAAGAAGTGAAAAAGAGTAAACAAGTGACTGCTGTTACGCAAGATCAAGCGAATCAACAGAATGTTATTAAAATATTGTTAAATAAATATAGTTGTTTAAGAGACATAATACACATAACAGCATGGTGTTATCGTTTTATATCTAACGCTAGCAAGCAATGTAACAACAAAAGCAATTACATTAATATAGACGAGCTAAGAAAAGCGAAAATAAGCCTAATTAAGCATACCCAGCAAGAAGCATTTTATGAAGATATCAAAAGTTTGAAAAGCGAAAGCAAGCTAAGCTCAAAAAGCAAACTATTATCATTAAATCCATTTTTGGACGATCAAGGTATTTTACGCGTGGGTGGAAGACTAAAGCATGCAAATATCAGTAAAGACATGAAATATCCCATTTTGTTGCCACAAAACAGTAGATTTACCGAACTATTGATATATGAAGCACATGAAAGTACTTACCACGGTGGTGCTCGGTTGACCCTGAGTTTCATCCGCAAAAGGTATTGGATTATTAGTGGTAATCAAATAGTTAAAAAATTATTACGTCAATGTGTAACCTGCAAAAAACATAATCATAACAAGCATCAACAAATAATGGGAGACTTACCAAGTGCGCGAGTAAACCAGTCAAGACCATTTGCCCACACAGGAGTCGACTTCACAGGTCACATTTATATAAAAACGAACAAAGGTCGGGGCACGAAAACCACTAAGGGCTATGTGGCCGTCTTTGTTTGTATGAGTACCAAGGCGGTCCACTTAGAGCTGGTCTCTGACCTAAGTACGTCAGCGTTTATTGCGGCTCTCCGTAGAATGGCTGCACGAAGAGGAACACCTCAGCATCTCTACAGCGATAACGGACGAAATTTTGTAGGAGCCAATAAAACACTAAGTTTGGAGTATAAAGAACTAGAAAATATTTTTAACAACGAATTTATAACAGCAGTATCAGATATGGAGATCCATTGGCATTTTAATGCGCCGTCCTGGCCCTCAGCAGGGGGGTTGTGGGAGGCATCAGTGAGGAGCATGAAGCTACATTTGAAAAGAGTAATAGGAGATCAAAAATTAACATATGAAGAGATGACAACCGTGTTGAGTCAGATAGAAGCCTGTCTGAACTCAAGGCCGCTGTGTCCTATATCCGAAGATCCTGATGACCTGGACTTCTTAACGCCTGCTCACTTTTTGGCCTCCGGTCCAGTTCTGACTATCGTAGAAACTGAACGTGGTTTAAGAACTCGGTGGTAGCTCACTCAACGCATTTTTAATGATGTATGGAAAAGGTGGCGGTCCGAGTATTTATCAAAATTATCATCTAGAGGAAAATGGCAAAGACCTGAAAGCAACATGAAAGTCAATGATATCGTTTTAATTAATGAAGACAATGTACCTGCTGGAAAATGGTTAATGGGAAAAGTGGTGGAAGTGTATCCAGGAACAGACGGGTACGTAAGAGTAGTGAAGCTGAAAACAAAAAACGGCTTCGTTAAAAGACCAATCACAAAGTTGTCGAGATTACCCGTGCACCCTGAAACCAGCAACAACGCACCTGAAACATCAAATCAGCAATATAACGAAGAAACAAATTTAGCAATTGAACCTAAACAGACGCCTCAGAAATCTCATCGTAAGAGAAACAAAACTCAGCGATTTAATTTCACAAGCATGGCTATATCAATTTTAATATTTTTTATAACAATATTTTCGAGCACGGAAGCTTTACGGACAACCCTATTTAGACAAGATCAAGGGCTTTACTTTGATAAAGTTAGTGACATGCGATTGGTAAGAGACGAATGGAAGATCATCATATACTATGAAATGGAACCGTATTGGAATGGTATTACAGCTCTTGATAATTATTCGAACAACTTAGAAAAAACATGTAACGCAATACGAGAACAAAGCCATTGCGATATCGTTATTACGCAATTAAAACAAGGGATCTCCGACCTTGCGTACTACAACAGCATGTTGCTTGGTCAGCAGTCGGGCGCGCGGCCAGCCGGGCTCTCCAGACGGCGGCGCGGGCTCTTTAACGGAGGCGGATACGTGGCGAACGCGATATTGGGCGTCCTAGATCAGAGATTTGCTGAAAATTATAAAAAGGACATCAAACAATTACGCGATAACCAAAAACATATCAGCTTATTTTGGAAAAACCAAACCTCTATAATTGAAGCTCAGAATAACTTATTAAAACGAACTGCCGACACTATCAATAAACAGCATAAAATGATCAATCAGCTCATTAATAAACTAGAAAGGGCATTGAACGTATTCACAAAAAAGGAAGAATATACATCTATCTTGAACGAGTTTACATTAGGTCCGATTATAGCAAGCAATCTCCTAAACAATTTGAAAACCATTCAAAACACGCTAATCGACACTATAACAGACATCTATCACGGGCGTTTCAATCCACACCTGCTTACTCCAGAGCAAATACGAGACGAATTAAGTACGATAGCTAGTCAGCTTACTAAAGATCAAATGTTAGCGGTCGATGACGTACACTTGAACGTACACAAGTTCTACGAATTATTAAGAGTTAAAGCGCGTATGTTACATGTTATAGACTTTTTAATCTTTGAAGTGCACCTGCCGCTCATCGTTCGCGATACATACGAAATATATCAAATTGTTTCGATCCCACAGCAAAAGGGCGATAAAATGATTAACATAGTACCTATTTCGGAATACGTTGCCATAAGTTTAAAGAAAGATAGTTTTATTAGCATGACTGCTAACGACGTGACATCCTGTAAACAATTGGAGGAAACTCACTTATGTCATATTTTAAAACCCGTTTATCAATTAAAGATGGATGCACAATTATGTGAGATGGAAAATACAAAATGCAAAACTATCATAAATAAATGTCAAAACATTTGGCTAGAAAGTCATACTATTAATAATTACATTTATTTCTGTTGCGATCGGTGCCAGCTACGAGAGATATGCACGGATCAAGTTACCGCGCAACAGGTGACTAGCGCCGGTATACTAAGTATAGATAACGATTGTATTGTAAAGACTGATAATTTTACTATATCGGCATACAAAGAACGATCAAATAAAATTAACATTCGTCCAGAGATCTATGGACCCGTAATTGCACCTATCAACCACATTTTAAATATCTCACTTCCTCAAATTCCTCTGAACATAACGACCTTGGATACCGGAAAAGATATAACAGAATTAGGTGAAAAGATAAAAGGAATGAAAAATAACGCAGATGTTATAGAATCGGAAAGTATGTCCTTTCACGACATACATCACTACAGCATGATATATGGAATCGTCGTGGTGATAGGTATCATAGGATTCGTGGTGGTGGTCCGCCGGCTGCGCGGGCGCTGCCGCTGGCGCGTGCCGCGGAGCGCGAGCCCGCCCCAGCTGGAGCTGGTGGCGCGCCCGCCTTTCTCCCCAACAGTGCCAGTGCGAGTGAGTGTAAGTGCAGATCATAGTGAGCGTATTGTGAGTGATAACACTAATAACAGTGCCAGTGTTAGTGCTATGAGTAGTGCTCGGTTCGTAAATAAAGCTACGTCACCAGACTTGCGTGCTCGTATTTAGTAAAACTTTATAAGTACATAATAAGAACTTTAGAATTTAGTTTAAGTTTTTAGCTGAGGAAATATAAATCATGTCTTTGTTTAAAAATATCTTAAATAACTATCAGCTAAAAAGCTAAAATATCTTAACTGCTAACAACCTAGTTGTTTTATATCAAATAATTATAATTAAGTAACAATGTTTATGCAATTTAATATCTTAAAACTAACTTATCGACTAAGGATCAATTGTTACTAACACATGAAATATTTAAGATTAAAAATAAGTTCATGATTGAAGACAAGTCAAGTCTAATGAAATATTTTATTAACCCTATCATTATTTGAAGTATATTACATTGTATTTTTCTATTATTCCCTATTTTTGTTGCCCGGGAATATGTACGAGCAACGTCGTACAATTACATATGTTAACATTTTTAGCTAACGTCGGCGTAGCGCTGCGCTCGTTACCCGACACTTAACATTAAAATCAGTAGCAATAAAGTACTCCTTAAAGCAACACATTTTTCTTATCATTTATCACATCGATTACTTTCGGGATACTTTCGGGATAATCGAACTATCAAAATATCATCGGTAACAATCCGCAAATGTATGGTTAACAGACCATACATAAGTAGACATTATTTCTTTAATGATTATATGTATAATAGATTTTAAGAATAAACTAAGGTGTTGGTTATAATGTTAAGCGTGTGTTGGTGTGCGTATAAGGAATATAAAACGAACATAACACAAGTTAAGAATATGTAAATACTAACCCAATGATAATAAAAATAAACGACCGTAGCAACAATGTCTGCATTTTAATTAACGACTCCCCTAGTAAACTAAAGGTCAGCTCAGTCACACGGGAACGCTCGAACCGTGAGAACGTAACGTGGAATTTAATTGTGCAAAAAATGCAAAGTGATACAACAAGTTCTACAAACAGCCCACCGGTCAAAACAACCGGAGTGAATTATGGAGTTAACGTAATGTCTTACACTTTTAAAAAGGTGTTTGCGTTTAATGTGGAAGGGCGAACGAACCTCATCGGTGTCGATGTGGGGAGTGGGTGAATGAGCAGGGTCATCACGGTCTTTCGTATGCAAGTGGTGGCATTTTTAAGATCACAAGCTTAGAAATACTTAATACAGACATAGTGGGATCAGTTGCGAAATGTGGACAGTACACATGGTGCCGCAAGCAGAAGTTGCAACTCAAAGACTTTTGCGGGTGGTACGGAATGGAGTCAAACGCTTCGCAAATTGACCCCGCATGCCTAAGAATTAAAGAAACGAGATCATACGCAGATAGCAACGCGATATCATCAAAATTAGAATATAGAGCAAACAATTTCGAACCGACGCAGTTTGGATACAGGGAGTGCACCGACAGTGAAGTAAACAACGATGACACCAAGTCCGCCGTGGTCTGGACGCTGAGCCCTGGGGCACGGCTTAATGTTTATCACGAGCAGGAATTGGACTACGGCTGAAATGATGATGATGAAGCTATTGTAATTTCTAAACTTAATTTCGTTAAATAATCAAAAATTCAATTTAATATTATGTATCAAGTTAATTTGGTATTAGTTTGTGACTCGTTTAACTTTGACTTTTGCATTCTTCATTTATCTGTTTATTGTTTCATTTAGATAATTTTCAAATTATGCATGCTGTGTTCTTCTGTAAATGATAGAACATTTACTATGTTTTAAATAAGTTTTAATGTAATATTTAATGTATCTATCGTTGAAGAACCTTAATAAATATAAATATAAATAGATGCACACTACGAAAGATAAACTAGTCGATGCGATAAAGTGTGATATACGACGAGAAGTGTTGCAACTTGTCACGTGTTTCAGATACACAGTTGTTGACGACAGCCTTAAAAAGCGCCGCTATAGAATATTCTCGCATATAATTCAAAGACGTATAGTCCCGAATGATCGAGAGCAAGGCGGCGCGGATCGTGCGGGGCAGGTAAAGACGGCCGTCCCACGTGTGAAAGAGATGGCGGCAGCCGTCTCACGTGTGCGAGCGAGCAAGGTAACGACGACCGTCTCAAGCGCGCGAGCGAGATATCGCGACAGCTATCTTACACTGCCTTTGCTCGAACATTCAAGGAGTTGCGACCCGCGCTCGCGCCCTCGCGAATATTCCAGACACCGTCACAGCGCAGTATAAATAACGCTCTCGGCTGATGTGCCGACACAGTTTCAATTTGGCTCAGTTCTCAAGAAGATCTCTCCGAAGAAACAAGAAGAGCTCCAGAGCTACAGTACCAGCGCTAGTATCTACACCAGTTCAGTGAACCGCGCCCTTCGTATACCGCTGTGAACCGCGATCGCACGGAAGATCGTGCGCCCCTCGTACATCGTCATCGCGAACGTGTCTACGTGTCTAGTCGACGAACGTCATCAAGTACTGTCGACCACGCACAGTGGGACGGATTTCGGATTTGCGGACATTGGACTTTTTTGTTACACATCATTATTTTCATTATGCCAATCGATAGTCCTAATTAAGGTGATTAGATGTTATTCTGGCATTTTTTTGTAAATGTTATATTAAACAAGAAAAGTTGAATATTTAAAAAAAATGTATGGAACGATATCTAATATGTTCTATAAATACCAAGTCTTGGCAGATCCCGGCTTAATATTTTGTATGATTAATCTTTGGGTGTCTAGGTATAGCGCCACATACAAAGCATTTCCCCGGACGTCCCCGTTTTCCAGATATATGAAGCTGAACATAGGCACTTTTTCAATATTTTCTTAGGGATTGTTTTAAGCACTAAATTCCAACTAGTTCCAAAGAAACGGTCAAATATGAACATTATGAATAGTATGCTAATTTAACTAATAATTATCAACCTGACTCCTACGACAGATGACGTCATATAATAAAATTAAAACATGTGAAACAGGTGAAGCAACATGAAAATTTAATAATCCTGTTACAATATTACACACGTAAGTAAACGCATGATTACTACAATACATTAAAAATTTAAGATTATTTTTATTAAATTCGTGCCGATTCCGTAATTAGTTATCAGTGATTTCGTTCATAGTGTATTGTTTCGTACATCTCGATAGACGTTATCTAGACGTGTCGTCATACTTTTAAAGATATCTAGACGTGTCATCATACTTTTAAAGATATCAGACACTATTGTTCGCTGACTATATAATGAGGTCTATTTAGTGAAAAATAAACAGATTGTAACCAACCTACAAGCTAACAACATACTTTGTGGTATTTACCTTAAACAGTTGATCTTGTTTAATCTAATTGAATCAGGCTTAAGATCCCATTATGGAAATAATAAATAACTGTGTGTGTATACTAACAGTGCTAACTATAATTTTTTGCAATTTTCAAATATTTGTGATCGATACAAAACATTTTGTGAATAATATTGACTTATTTGTGCTTTTGAAAGATAATCTCAAAACCTTTTCGGATAGTACAAAATTTTGTGATCATCTAAAGCGGGAGCTTGGCTTGCAATTAAATGAAGAAAACACTGTGATTTTCTCAACATTTTGCCAGAAGTATACTTCTAAAATGAAACGTAGATGGAATGATGCTAATTATACTTACGTAAATTTTATTAAAAATAATGAAAAGTGGTTAGAAAGTCCCATAGTATGGCCCAGTTTTTTCGCAACTGACAGAGAACAAAGTAATGTTATTGATATTGAGCCATCTGAAAATTTACAAAATCTACTTCCTAGTATACATGAAGCATCCACTTCTACTAGTTCCACTACTCCCAGGAAACCATTTGAAGATTTGAGCTCAAGACAAAAAAAAAGACGTATTCAAACTTTGAGTGATTCTTTGTCTCCAGGGGAACTAACAAAGAGTACAGTAATAACTTTGAAAGACAACGGTAATGAAGACTTAAGCAGAATTTTGGATCATCTTTTTAAACATCCTGAAGATATACAAAGGGTTCAATCCAGCCTAAGCAAAAACAAGGCATATTCAGCTGAAAAGGGACTGGGTCTGTTAGTGTCACTAAAACTTTCAAAGTGGCAGTACATGAATCTGAGAGAGTCAGTCAATGAATTGCATAATGGGTTGTTTCCTTCATATTTCAAAGTCAGAAAAGCAAAACTGGATTGCTATCCTTCGGAAAAACATATAACAGTAACTGAAGAAGGAGCGCAGATAAAATTGCAAGCCTTGCTCGACTTAACCGTATCTAGACTTATAAGTGCAAATAATTTAGAACTAACTACAGAAGCTAACATAAAACTTGTTAGCAAATGGGGTTATGATGGAGCTTCAGGACAGAGCAATTATAAACAAAAGGCGGATTTTGATGACTCGAGTGTATTTATGATTAGTTTAGTTCCTATAAGGCTTCTTTCGGGTGATGTTATCATGTGGGAAAACGATCGACCGTCATCTACATTTTATTGTCGGCCTATTATGTTTAGATTCATGAAAGAAACTAAAGAGTCTTCTGAAAGAGAGAGAAAAGAAGTTGAAAGCCAAATTGAAGTCCTACAACCTACAAAAATAGGAGAAATATCTATAACTCACGAGTTGCTGTTGACAATGATAGATGGCAAAATTTCTTCATATATTTCTGATACTTCAGCTGCTTGCTGCGATATCTGTAAAGCAAAGCCCTCAGAAATGAATAACCTAAACGCAATTTACAGAAAACCAGTAGATAAAAATATTTACAAGTATGGACTTTCATCTCTACACGCCTGGATTAGATGTATGGAGTGTTTGCTTCACATAGGTAAATTTTTCGCACTTTTATTTATTAATTAAATGTCATGATTACCATGTCAAGTATTAATAGGAAATATTTTCAGCGTACAGATTAGACTTCAAACAATGGACTGCAAGAAAAGAAAATAAAGACATACTAGAGACTCGTAAGAAGCAAATTCAAGAATCATTCCGAAATGAATGCAATTTGCAGATTGATATCGTTAAGCAGGGTGCTGGAACCACAAATGATGGCAACACGGCCAGAATTTTTTTTAGTGATTGTGAAACAACTGCACGTATTACAGGCATTAATGCAGATTTAATCAAAAGGTTCTATGTTATTCTTCTAACTATATCAAGTGGAGAACGTGTAGATGTTTCTAAATTTTCACAGTTTTGTCGAGAAACAGCAGCCTTGTTCGTAAAACTATACCCATGGTATAATAATATGCCTGCTAGCGTCCATAAAATACTTATACATGGAGCAGACATAATTGATCATTTTGGATTGATTCCCATCGGAAAGCTTTCTGAAGAAGCTTCAGAAGCGAGAAACAAGGAGTTTAGAAAATATTGAGAACACCAATCAAGAAAAGTAACCCAACCCAACCTAACGTATCACGCAATCTAACCTAACAACCCCCCAATAATTTTTTTCAACCCCTGTGAAAATATTTCAGGCAATGTTTCACCCTTATTTTATTTTTCATTTGTTGTGTTCTATACGTTCCCATATTTTTCTCAACTCTTTTTTTTCCCCGGGGTTGATGGGTCCGCCAAACCCCGTAGTGCCAATTTTGGCATTTTTTTTCTGATTTCGCCTATGTCACTGACGTACGTCACCAATCCGGCGTTAGATTTACTCCATCACTCCTCTAACACACTTTTCGACGGCTCCGACCGTCTCGTGGGCCCCTTACCAGAGCCTATTAATAACACCTACACACCTACACTACCTACCTGTTTTTTTTTTTGTGTTCTCCCGGGGGAAAATGCCATCGCATACCCCCCCGCCCGGGGAGACGAGGAGGTTATGTGGGGCTCGAACCCACTAAAAACCCCCGGGTTGTTCCCACCTCGTGTGGACGGGGGCTACGGGATCAGTGTATTAGTCGCCGCGCCTTCCGCCCCGTGTCAGCGTCTGTGGTCAACGCTCCACCCATTGGGACGACAGAACGTCCCACCTCCGGTGTGGCGCGCCGGGAACAACAGGCGCGCTCCTCCACCACGGGGGCCTGGGTGGACGACAGAGTTCCCCTCTCCGCCGCCCGGCCCCCCTACCAATTGCGCCGCTTCCTGACGCCGCCTCTCTTCCGAGAGGCGGGCGGAGCGGCGTACTACGGGGCGCTGCTCTCTTGGGGGCCGCACTTCCGGTTGTTGTGGGGGCGTCACCTCCATGGACGACCCCCTCTCCTGTTCACTGTGCGCCGAGCGACTCCGGTCCCGACGCACAGTGTTCTGCCCAACATGTCCTTCCTCCCCTTCAGGCCGATTGGCCAAATGTGTCGGGGGTTTCTCTCCGGGTCGCTTACCCTTCACCGGCAGCGGCTCGCACTGCCGGCTCGCCATCACGTGCCCATGTGGCCGGCCACTGTCGGCGCAAACTTAGCACTTGGGCTCTGCGTCGCATGTCGCAGCCATATGGCCCGTACGCCCACACCTAAAACATAGCCCGCTCCGGTCCTTGTCGGACGGGCATAACGGCTTGGTATGCCCCACCCCTAGGCATTACCTACACTACCTACCTAACCTAACCTGACCATTTTGAACGGGTGTTCTGGCTCCGTGACATTTAACTCAGTCCGGCCCTGTATTCTATTTTTGGCTTGACCTCCTTTCACCCCGTAGGGCGCTGTCTCCACGAGCGAGAGAATCGCGGCGATATTATCGTCGTGCCACGTATTTCTATGGAACCGTCTCCACACGGCGATATTATCGCCGCGATGCGACGAGTGACAACGAGCGCGCGGAACGTCATTACATCGTCGCTAGCTCGCCGCGACTAGCAGCGAGCCCGCCGCGCGCTCGCGCACCGGACCCGGCGCTCTCGCGACGAGCGCGCAGCGGGCGCGCTGTCAAACGCAGTGTCATTTCAGCGTTGCCTGTCGTTAAGCAAAGACGTTTCGAGAAGCTTTTCAAACAATAGTACAATGTTTGACATTGAAAAGTTTATACTTGAAGTGAGAGAGAGACCTGCCCTTTACGATGTTCAGTTGGCCGAGTATCGAAACAGAGAAATTAAAGCAAAGTGTTGGTATGATGTGGGAAGTGCTATGTTCACAGAGTGGGATGACCTAACCTCTAAAGAAAAAAAAGAAAAAGGTAAGCGTACAATATTATTTATTTAGGTAATTTTTGTTGTTATAATTGTTAGTTTTTATTGTCTATACTCTATGGTATAACAAAATAATATAGGTACTTACATTCGTCGGTACAAAACCGTTGTTTCAACAATAATTATAAGAAAGATTATTTTCATTAAACGATGTAGTCATTTTGCCAAGGAACCGCGCCCACTGTGTTAAAATAATCTTTAAATAAGTTTCGAATTTGCAACCCCGAATTCCTTGTCCTTTGAAGTACGGGTGTCATATTTTGTTGATTGGATATGTCTTCATTTTCCCCGTCAGTGGCATTTAATGCTCGACGCTTTATGAAGTTGTGCAAAACGCAAGCTGCTTTTATTACAAGAATTGAACTGTCCGGTTGAAGATTTATTGTATTATGAAATATGCGAAATTTTGAGGTGATTTGTCCAAAGACACATTCCACGTAACGTCTCGCACGAGACAGTCTGTAGTTGAAAATCTTTTTATCCGTAGGAAGACATCGACCTGGATACGGTCGCATTAAATTTCGATGAATACCGAAGGCCTCATCAGCTACAATCACATATGGCATTTTGGGTCCGCCAAATACCAGTTCTTCTTCTTCCGGCAAATCAAGGGTTTCTTCATTTAGCTTCTGGCCTAGAATTGAAGATTGAAAAATGGCAGAATCATTTTCACGGCCATACGAACCTACGTCAATCACAGTAAATAAATAATTCGAATCCACCAAAGCCAATAAAACGATTGAGTTGTACTTTTTATAATTAAAGTATAGAGAGCCGGAATTCCGGGGGCACTGAATTCGAATGTGTTTGCCGTTGAATGTGTTGCGCTAGCGCTCCCAAGCAATGTGGGAAATTCGCGTTTTCTTTAAATCCCTCTGAGATTCTTTTCTATGATTCTTTGTTCGGGGCTGCCATTTCTGTAGGTGCTAGCACTTTCCATATAATTCCACATGTTCCTTTTATTAATTTAGCCAACGTTTTTTTCGAAATTCTGTACTTATTCTGAAGGCGTTTATAACTTGTTCCAGAAGCGAGATATCTGGAAAATGACATTATTATTTAAAAATTATACTTTATTATATTTTTTTTTTTAAATAAAATATTCTCGCGTTTGTTTGCAATCACACCTGATGGAAAGTTTTTTTTAAATGGGATGTAAAACGAAGACTCCATCAAAGCGTTCGGATTTATTAATCTGTGTTGTTTTTTTTTATTAAAATACATAATAATTAATATATGTATACTTATATATTTTTATAATATTTAAATTAAAAGTTATCTCTTTGCTTCAGGACTTGAGTTAATGACAAAATGGAAATCTTTAAGGGATCATTTTCGTAAGGAGTTAAAGTTGCAGCAATGTTCAAAATCCGGTCAAGCTGCCTCAAAACGACGAAAGTATATTCATTATGATGCATTACTTTTTTTAAAGAAACATACAGAACACGCTTCAACATCGTCAAACATGTTCAATGAGGACAGTCAAGATGTTTTTGAGGATGACGACATTTCGGTTAATACCACCCCTAGTGTTACGGAACCATCCACGTCTAATAAAAAGAAAACATTAGTCCAAATGTTTCTGGAATCTAATAAAGAGATATCGAATGTTATGCGCGAGAGTATAGATATACAAAGAAATAATGTTCAAACACAGCATCGCGACGAGCGTGGAAATGAGGCATTTTTCCGTTCGTTGCTACCACTTATGGACAAAATAAAAGAAGACTGTTTAATTGATGCCAGAACTGAGATTATGGCCGTAATTAAGAAATACACACCATCATCACATACATTGCTAGACTCTTATTCTCGTACATCCACACCAACAAGCGAGGACGATATTACTCAAATGTTAGAACACTTTGATGGAATGTAAACTTTAAGTTTTAATTTGATGTAAGCGTTTAAGTAAAATAAATCTGCTTTAAACTTACTGTAGTGTTACTGCTAATCTTTCACATGGCCCGATACTTTTCCTCATATTAGTATCTTGCTTTGATAAGTGTCTTGATAGTAAACTTAACAGTTCATCGAAAACAGGAATTGGCATTAAATATTCATCTTCAAACCATTCTGGATGATTTCGATATTCTTCATAATTCACATGGAAATGTCCATGACTTTCACGACGTAGCAACATGGGATGTGTCCACCAACGGCGCTTTTTTCTCCTTCTTAACAATAACAATAACTGCATATTCACTAGCGTACTTGCAGAAGCACCCCACAACACTATATCCATAATAAAGAATTATTTTATCGACTAAGACACTACTTATTCCGCTCTCGTCTGGCACGTAACTGAATTCTTTCTTTCGCAACGCGTCGTCAAGGAAACACGGCGATACCGTTACGAGTCGCCGCTGCGATTCCGTTACGAGTCGCCGCGGAAACGCTGTGATTCCGTTACGACTCGCGACGATACGCGGCGGAATTATCGCTCGTTCGTGGAGATTATCCGACGATATAAGGGCGGACTCGTCGCGATTCTCTCGCTCGTGGAGACAGCGCCTAGGTCGTCGCCTCCGCTACCTGCACGGCCGAGAATGTGGGTTCCCGCCCGCCGCCGAACCGGCTCAGAGACCGGCTCCAGTGAGCGGTCGAGCAGGAGATTTAATTATTCTCCCGCCTCGCCGCCTTACCCGCCCCCGGCCTCCGCGGACCCACTTGAAATCGAGTGAGTGTTATCTTAAGCAGTGATTGTGCGGACGCATTTAAAGACTTTAAGTTTTTTAAATATTTTATTAAAATGTAAGTATTCTTAAATAAATCTAATATATCTTAACTAATTCTTTTTAATGACCACCTCTTCTTTGTCCTTGCTGCTGTTTTTGGTACGTCGCTCTTTGTCCTTGCTGCTGTTGTGGTTGTGTTTCTCCTTGGTTTGGAATTACTTTTTTTATTTTTTGTCCAAAATGGTCAGGTTAGGTTAGGTAGGTAGTGTAGGTGTGTAGGTGTTATTAATAGGCTCTGGTAAGGGGCCCACGAGATGGTCGGAGCCGTCACAAAGTGTGTTAGAGGAGTGATGGAGTAAATCTAACGCCGGATTGGTGACGTACGTCAGTGACATAGGCGAAATCAGAAAAAAAAAATGCCAAAATTGGCCCCGGCGGGCTTGGCGGGTTAAATGGAGAGTTTAGTGAACATGCATTTCAATTATACACGGTTAACGGGACTAACGCCAAACTCATCATTTAACTTTGCAAGCCTCATCCATACAAATGCATGTTTTATGGATGAGTGCAAGTTAACTGATAACCAGTTTGAGCAGTGGAAATTACTTGCGGCAGGACAACCAATGTCCACTGATGTAAAATACAAGAATAGACAGGACATAGCAAATTGTGTTCTATACACCGCAAGTAACTATCCCATTTGTGCATAATTATGTGAATGTGATTGAAGCAAACGATGCGGTAGAAACAAGGACAATAACTTTTCATTTCTCTAAGCAAACGAAATACTTTAAATTAAATCCATTCATATGGGAAGAATTTTGGTCAATATATAGCAATAATGGAATGCGAGTGGAAATAGAATTAAGTTTAGATTAAATTATTATAAGTGGTGAAGGGTAATATAAGTAGAATAAATAAGGGTGACGGTAATAAGTAACTATAAGTAAGAACTGTAAAAACTGTGTAAATATTGTAATTAGGACTATCGATTGGCATAATGAAAATAATGATGTGTAACAAAAAAGTCCAATGTCCGCAAAACCGAAATCCGTCCCACTGTGCCACGTCTCGCCAGTGACAGTGAAGTGTCCTGTACTGTCGACCGCATATCGTCAGTACCTCGTGTCCGCGTGTTGTGTGACCGCGATTACGGACGCCGTGTCCTGTACTGTCGACCGCATATCGTCAGTACCTCGTCTCCGCGTGTTGTGTAGCCGCGATTACGGACACTTATAGTGCGAACGAACGCTTAAAGTGCGATAAAGGACGCAAAGTAGTGTTAGTGCTTGTGTAAAAGATTACTGTAGTGCTCAAGTGAGAACTGTGAAAAGACACGAACGTAGAACTTAGAACTTAAACTTAGTGCAGTGACTTAGTGCAAACTCTCTGTGCTAGTTTAGTACTTCACGTTAGTATCTTGGTTATAACTTTGTTAGTTAAGCCTCCTACCTGTTAAGTTTAGTGCATAAGAAAAAGACCTGGTCACAGAATAAAACCAGCGACCTTATCGACGAATTTGTGTTGTTATTTACATCTTCGTCACCACCTCACCTACTAAATACAGTCCACCCTCTACAACAGTGATAAGTGAAACACGTAATCATCGGTGACCGAGCGCGGTCCATACTTCATACAAAGTATTTTTACAAACAATTGCAGCAACGTAATGCTAATGCCATGGATAATGAACGCGCCGAGGAGCTGAAGAGATTGGCCCTGGCCCAAGTATTGAAACAACAAGAAGGAAGGAGACAAGAAGAGGCGAAGCACGAATAATAGAGGAGGGAATAACAGAAGGCAGAACTTCAACGTCGCAACAATAAGAAATAGATAAAATAGATGATAGATATAATAGTTTATGCTATTGCATAGTTCATTAAATATAGAACGTAATAGTTGCCTTTCCTCCAATTATTATGTGATTAGACTTTCCCGTACCTAATATTCAATAACCGAAGTAATTCAAGCACATTATATTTAATCAACGCCATCGAAGAGAACAGCGCCTGCGGATCCGAGAACGAGGCAGTACGCAGGAAACTCGTGAAAACATTCGAGGAGATATTAGCGACACCGAGTTTGAAGACGACGAGGAATAGACCATCGAATCAGACTCTGAATCCGTCATCCATTGCAGTATTTCTCCAAAAAGAAGGTATCGATGATGGAACAACGATAGATCTCCTAGGAAAGTCATCTTTCGACATACAGGAACGCGCAACATGCATTACCATATCATCTACATTTCAACTAACAAAGCCTGGGGCCACAACTCTAGACAAGCAATTAGGGATGCAAAATATACGACTAAAAAAATTTCATGCATCCCTTGTCTTATTGAGTATCTATCTCCCGGCACTTATCGTGCAACACTTCGAAATATTCTCACCGAAGTGGATTAAAGATTTATCCGATGCGTCGCTCATAGCTAGGGAATTGCAACTCGGCAAAAAGAGGACTATACATCTGGAGATACCGAAAGGCGAAATCATATACTTAACCCACAAAGCCCAATATTGCGTCAAGTTCAGCCGGGAATGGTTGAGGGCACTGTTGCAACCGATGAAGTTTTATCTGAAGCACAACAACGACGAGTGGAGCCGGAACAAGTTCAACCACACTCTAATGTTCAACAAGGAGAACTTGGAAACCTCGGAATCCCTAAGTCGGGAAGATCCGGAGAGAATTAGGGAATACAGTGACTCAAATAATCAACTGGTTCTCTTCTTGTGTCAGCAGGGAGCTTTCGATGAAAGCGAAGCTCAGAGAGCTATGTGCGGCACGCCTGAAGGGATTGCCGTCCAATTTATTAAGAAGTTCCCAGAGAGACTCAGAACCGCAACATCAATTTCCCGTATACTGGTATTTCAAGAAACCGCACAAAACCGCATAGAGCGATGCAAGAATATACAAATAAAAAGAACACCAGAATTGTGCACGAAAGATGCGATAAAACGACAAGTACAAAATTTGGAATATGTTATATCACATAATAATATATTACTAACAGTATTCGCTACACTGACAAAAAGGCACTTCCTTCGGGTTGACGAAAAAGAAAAACAACTTGTTCTTCTTAGGACCACCAAGTACCGGAAAAATTATGGAGTCCTTAATACAAATGCATTACAACTATGAAAGGTTGACGGGAATAACACCAGGATCATCATTTAATTTCTGTTCACTAGTTCACACTAATGCATGTTTTATGGACGAATGTAAGCTCACCCAGAATCAGTTCGAACAGTGGAAATTGTTAGCAGCCGGACAACCAATGGCGACGGACGTGAAGAACAAAAACCGTCATTCGATAACAAACTGTAAATTGTACACGGCGAGTAATTATGCAATCGACCTATACCTAACTGTTCGCGCCGCGCTGCGAGCGGTGCGTTGTCATTGTCAAGGTCACGGGCGACACGCAATGCGCTCGGGCCGCGTGCAGACCAGTTGGCCGTAAGCAGCCGTGAGACAAGTTCGTGTGTTTCTGTAGCGACGTGCCGCGCAAGTTACCTACCCATATTGGGACCGAGATTTCGTTTTGCACCTACTAGGGCTCCGGTCGGGGTACGGACTTGTAACCCGTGTGTGTTCGCTTTGAAAAGCGCCGGGAAAGTTTTAGCTGCCTATTAGGGCATTGTGTAGTATAAGAGTGTTAGCTGTAAGAGTATCCCATCGGGGGTTGTGTGGAGATCGTTTTGCCCGGCGCGCGCCGGCGAGACAACGTTCAGCCCCCCTGGATTACGGACACTATTTTCTAGTAAGGTAGGACTAGTTTTAATTTACTTAATTTTGCATGAGAAACCTTCGTTTCAATAAACTGTGGAACACAGTAGATGTGGTCATCACAATTGTGCGTGATCATATTTTTGGTAGCAGAGCGTACCTAGTTGATATAATTAGTTAATTTTCATATTAAAATTAACTAGGTACATAAAATTTCATAGTAAAAATAAAATTATTTTTTTTTTTTGTTAAAAAGGGTATTTCCGATCCGATTCCCGATCCGATCCGATTCCCGATCCGATCCGATCCGAGACGAGAAGTACTAAGAAATTGTTCTAGTAAATTCTCGAAGCGAATGTTTCTCACTTGGTGGATCCGATAATAGATAGACACTTATATAATTGTTGTCACATACTAGTGATTTGATACGAGTTTACTCGCCTAGATGTGTATATTTTTTTTTGTGTGTCCGGATTTATTTGACGAATAGTTTCGTTCGAAAGTGTTGTTTATTAGTACCACATACTAGTGTTTGTTCCGAGTCCGCTTGCCTAGTTAAAAAAGTGGAACTAGTTTTAATTATTAGTAGTATTAAATTACGAGTATTATTATTAAAAATAGTTTTGTTTTCGTTTGTTGATAACGGTTTAGTAGTTGATTTGCGAGGTATGCCATACCGTTAATCCTATACGTTTTGTTTATACCGTTATATTGTTAGCCCTTGAAATTGGTAAGTTGTTAATAATTTATGAAAATAGTAGGGTCCGTGTATGTCGTCCGAATTTTAATTGTGTTTTATATTATCGTGACGCGACCTATTTCTATTGTTTTTTTTGTTGATGTTTACCACTTTTATATTTCTTTGTTTGCTTTGTTTATTAAACGGATTATAAATGGCTCCTACGAATCCGACCGCCGTATCCAGGGCTGGCATCCAAGGAGCTTTGCGTTGGCTTGCTTGTGCGGTCACATTAATAGACCGAGCCGACCGGGTAGGTGCGTTGCTAGCTCGGTATGGCGGGCTGGCAGCTCGGCTGCAAGACCTGGAGCGCCACGCCATGGAGTGTCGCGCGTATTATTTGGAAAACCCCCCAGCTGATGATGCCGTGTCGGAACAGCTGGAGCAGGATGTAGCCCAGGCCTATGAGCTGGCTGACCAGTTCACGGAGGCGGCTGAGAGGGCCCTGGCTGTTCGGAAGGGGGAGCCGGTTTTGAGCGGGGAGGTCAAACCTACCCCGACGGCGTTGCTAGGCCGATTGCCTACATTGGAGATTCCCACTTTTAATGGGGATCTGTCAGCCTGGATGGGCTTCATTAATTTGTTTGACAGTTTGGTGGATTAACGACGGGACTTATCCCCTAGTGAGAAGTTGGCCTATTTGCGCTCCTCCCTGCGAGGAGAGGCCAGCTCGGTAATCCAGCACCTGCTCATCAGCGACGACAACTACCAGGTGGCTCGCCAGCTTCTGGTTAGCAGGTACCAGAATGTCCGGTTACTGGCGGACACCCACGTGGCCACGATTTTGGCCCTCCCGCGAATCACGCGGGTACACCTGTTACGGAGGGAGTTGCTGAACCCGCTACTGTCAGCGGTCAACTCCCTAAGGCGATTGGACCTGCCGGTGGATCAGTGGTCCTTTATACTGCTGCACATAGTCCTCGCCAAATTGCCCGCTGAAATGAAGGGGCGTTTCGAGCAGAGGTACGGAGGCGACAGCGCCTCGTATCTCCCGCCCTTCGCGGACCTCCTTCGTTTTTTGGAGGACGAATGTAGGGTGACGGACCACCTGGAGCCCGCCCCGGTTCCAGGTGTTGGTCGTATGGTGGCGGCGAGGGAACAGCCCCGTCGCCCGACCAATCGCTATGCTGCCTTCCAGCAGTCCCCTCCCCCCGCACCGAGTGAGCGGTGCAGGTATTGCAGGGGAGATAGGCATGTGGTGCACGAATGTGCCAAATTTAGAGGCCTCCGCCCAGAGGGACGGAGGGCCGTTGCGAAACAGCGCCAATGGTGCTATAGGTGTTTGGGGGGACACATGCAGTCGGCGTGTCCCCAGACCGAGGATTGTCGTCTTTGCGGAGGGAGGCATCACCCCCTCCTTTGTTTGGACCGCAAGGACGCCGGGAGCGACCGGGGTTCGAATTCCTCGCGCACGGGCGGGGGCCCGGCAGCCCGGAACCGGTCCCCTAGAGATTCGGCGGGGCTTAGCCCCCCCGTTCAGTCCCCCCCGGAGAGGGGGAACTATAGGAGGGACGCCCCCGCCACGGGCGGGGGTAGGGGGGTACCACAAGAGTACGCCACGGTGGCGATGGGCACGGGCCCTATTTGCTACTCCCCCCCCCTAATGGAGAGGCCTCGATTGGGGTACTATGTACCGAGGCACGCCCCACACGGGTATTACCCTGCACCTAGGAGTGCTGTTGGTCGGGGCCAGTATGTACCCGATTGGGACCCGCTCGCCCGGTACGAGCGTCCCACATTTGGCGCGCCGACTCAGGCGCGAGGGGGACAAGTACCCCCCCAAAATTTTTAATGGCGCCCCTGTCGGACCCAACCACCCCTCCGGAGCTTGTGCTGTTGCCAACAGCCTCCGTGAATGTTTGGGGACCTAAGGGCAATGTTGTCACGGTGCGTGCCCTTTTGGACTCAGGTGCCCAGGGGTGCATAATGTCCAGGTGGCTTGTCCGACAGCTGGGTCTTTTGCTTGTGCCGCATCACGAAGCGGTAAGGGGGGTGGGAGACTCGCGGATCCCTGATCCGATTGGTCGAGTTGAGTTCTCCTTCTCCCCCCACTTCGCGCCAAGGCCGAAGATCGGTGCTTCGGCGATAGTTTTTGATAAGGTGGTTGGACCACTCCCGCAAGTGCGAGTGCCGCCATCCACGATTGAGCTGACGTCTGGACTGGCTTTGGCTGATCCTTCCTTCCACCGACCGGGCCCAATACACTTGTTGATTGGTGCGGATGTCCTCGGTCGTGTACTGTGTGGAAGCAAGCGAGTTTTGCAGACAGCCGATCTTGTCGCCTTGTCCTCGTCGCTGGGTCATGTGGTGATGGGAAAGGTACCACAGACACCAGAGACCCCGTCGGTAGACCGCCAGACCATTGTCGGTTCTACTTTGTCCGACGTTCTCCAAAAGTTTTGGGAGGTGGAGGAACCCCCCACTGCCAAGCGGTTGGATCCGTTAGCGGAGGAGTGCGAATTGTTCTACCAGAACAACACTGGGCGCCTCCTCTCGGGTCGCTTGATTACCCGCTTGCCCTTCTTGGCGGTTCGCCCTCCTTTAGGGAGCTCCCGACCGATGGCCGAGAAGAGATTGTTGTCCATGGAGCGTAGGATGGCCAGGGATCCCGCATTCAAGGAGAAGTATATAGACTTCATGCGGGAGTATTTGGACCTTGGGCACATGTCCATCTCGCAGTTGGACTGGCGTAATGTGGAACATTACTTCCTGCCACACCACGCTGTTTTGAAGACTTCCAATGGGAAGATCCGCGTGGTCTTTGATGGTTCAGCGCCCACGTCAACCGGAGTGTCGTTGAATCAGTGTCTGCATGCGGGGCCGAAGTTGCATCACGATGTCTGTGATGTTTTGACCAACTTCCGCCGGCACGCTGTCGTCTTTGTGGCCGATATCCGCATGATGTTCAGACAGACCGTGATTCACCCGGAGGATAGACGATACCAGCTCATCCTTTGGCGTGAGGATCCCCAGGATCCGATGTTGGCTTACGAGCTGAACACCAACACTTATGGTTTGCGGTCGAGCCCCTTTGTGGCGATCCGTTCGCTTTTGGAGCTCGCAGAGCGCGAACGGCTACGCTATCCCCGGGCATCTGCTCTTATTGAGGGGGGGGCCTTATTTGTCGACGATATCTGCACGGGGGCCTCGAGCTTAGATGAGGCTCTCGTCTTACGTGATGAGCTGATTGCGCTCTTGAGGGCTGGTGGCTATGAGTTGCGGAAGTGGCTGTCTAACTCACCGGACCTATTGGCAGATTTGCCTAAGGACCACCAGCAAGAGCCGCTCCTCTTTGAAAATCCGGAGACTCCAGACATGCTGTCTGTTTTGGGAGTCCAGTATCGACCAGTCCCGGATTTGTTCACATATGAAAAAAATGAAAATGAAAAATGAAAAATATTTATTTCGATAACAACATATAGATTGGAACTGCCAGACCCAAAGGTCTGGACTAAACGCACGGTGCTGTCCACTGTAGCCCGTACCTTTGATCCGAACGGTTGGCTCAGCCCTGTAGTGTTTTCGATGAAGTGCTTCCTACAGGAGCTCTGGGCTGCGGAATTGTCATGGGACGAGCCCCTCTCTGGTAGCCTCCTACGAGAGTGGGTGAGGTTCGTGTCATCCCTACCCGACGTCAATCGGGTTTGTATACCGAGGCAAATGCTGCCTTCGGGAAAGTTTAAAGCCTCCCTGCACGGCTTTTGTGACGCGTCCGAAAGCGGATACGCGGCAGCCGTTTACATCCGAACGGTGGATGCAGCAGGCGTTGTCGCCGTACACTTAGTTACGGCCAAGAGTAAGGTCGCCCCCCTTCGGACTAGGCTAACCATTCCGAAGTTGGAGTTGTCCGGCGCCACTCTCTTAGTACGGCTACTCAATCATGTTGCCGACACCTTGGGAAACGGTGTCGACTTGGGGTCGATATTTGCGTGGTCTGACAGCCAGGTCGTCCTTTGTTGGCTGAAGAGTTCAGTCCACACCCTTGAGGTTTTTGTGGCCAACCGGGTCTCACAAATTCAGACTTCAAAGGCCCCGTTGATTTGGCGCCACGTACCGGGCGAATTGAACCCCGCAGATTGTGCCTCCCGCGGCTGCGAGGCGCCTGAGTTAGTGGACCACCGCCTATGGTGGAGTCCATCATGGTTGTTACGGCCTGAGCGCTCATGGCCTGCCTACCCGGCTGTGGCCAGAGTCCCAGACCTAGGCATGCGTGTTCACGCCGTGGAGACGGTGGCGGCTCCGCAGATGGAGTTTTTGTTAGACCGCTACAGTTCTTTGGATAAGTTGCTCGGCGTGACTGCTTGGATGAGGCGCTTTGTGCGAAATTGTCGCCAGCCTCAGGAGAAATTGTTGTCTCCGGTCCTCGCCCCACAAGAGCGGCAAGACGCTCTGTTGCATTGGTTGCGAGTGACGCAACAGCGAGAGTTTGAACCGGAGCTGAAAGCCCTGCGCTCAAGTAAGCCCAAGTTGAAGGGACCCTTGGTGCGGTTGAATCCCTTCTTGGACAGTACCGGATTGCTGCGTGTCGGAGGTAGGCTCAGACATGCCAACCTGCCGTACGGATCACGCCACCCTTTGTTGCTCCCCAAGGATGGACCGTTAGTTAGACTGTTGATTACAGACCGACATGTAAAGAATGCTCATGCCGGTTGTAATGCTTTGACCGCGCTCCTCCAACGAGAGTTCTGGATTTTGTCAGCGCGGAGAATAATCCGATCCGTTATTTTTCGTTGTCTCCCGTGTTATCGTTTGCGCGCCGATACGATGCAGCCCCAGATGGGTGATTTGCCTGCCGATCGAGTGAACGAATCGATGCCCTTCTCAGGAGTTGGAACGGATTTTGCGGGGCCATTTACCGTTAAGACATCGCGGCTTCGTAATGCTAGAACGGAAAAGGCTTACTTGTGTGTATTTGTTTGTTTGGCCACTAAAGCGGTCCACCTGGAGGTGGTTAGTGCCCTCACCACAGAAGCCTTTGTAGCCACGTTGAATCGTTTTGTGTCTCGCCGCGGAATGCCGTCGTTAATCAGGTCCGATTGTGGAACCAATTTCAAGGGCACCGATAGGTTTAAATACCTATCGGTGCAGGAAGTTTGTGAATTTTTGGATAGGAATAATTTTGAGATCGGATCCACACTCTCTCGCAGAGGGGTACGATGGCAGTACTCCCCGCCATCCTGCCCCCACTGGGGAGGGATTTTTGAAGCAACTGTAGGGGCCGCTAAAACTCACCTTCGTCGCGTTATTGGGGAGACGGTCCTCACGTTTGAGGAACTCGCGACCGTATTTTGTAAGGTTGAGGCGGTCCTCAACTCGCGTCCGTTGTGTCCGTTGTCTTCGGACGCGAATGATTTAGAGGCCCTTACGCCGGGCCATTTTTTGATTGGCAGACCGCTTAACGCCTTGCCGGAATATCCTTATTCCGAAGTGGCCTCCGGACGGCTCTCGCGATTTGAATTGCTCCAGCAGCTTACGCAGAGTTTTTGGCGCCGTTGGCATCTGGAGTATTTGCACATTTTGCAGCAACGCGTTAAGTGGTCGGATAGGACGACCCCACCCAAGACAGGAGACCTCGTGTTGGTAAAGGATCCAAACCTGCCGCCCCTCCGCTGGCGTTTAGGACGCATTGTTCAGCTTCATCCGGGGTCGGATGGTGTGCCCAGGTTTGCCGAGGTCCTGGTGGGGGACTCTGTTTTGAAGCGAGCGATCGCTACCCTCTCTCGCCTGCCCTTAGATTGAGTTGGCGGACAGTTTGCTACTGTCCGGGACGGGGGGATGTTCGCGCCGCGCTGCGAGCGGTGCGTTGTCATTGTCAAGGTCACGGGCGACACGCAATGCGCTCGGGCCGCGTGCAGACCAGTTGGCCGTAAGCAGCCGTGAGACAAGTTCGTGTGTTTCTGTAGCGACGTGCCGCGCAAGTTACCTACCCATATTGGGACCGAGATTTCGTTTTGCACCTACTAGGGCTCCGGTCGGGGTACGGACTTGTAACCCGTGTGTGTTCGCTTTGAAAAGCGCCGGGAAAGTTTTAGCTGCCTATTAGGGCATTGTGTAGTATAAGAGTGTTAGCTGTAAGAGTATCCCATCGGGGGTTGTGTGGAGATCGTTTTGCCCGGCGCGCGCCGGCGAGACAACGTTCAGCCCCCCTGGATTACGGACACTATTTTCTAGTAAGGTAGGACTAGTTTTAATTTACTTAATTTTGCATGAGAAACCTTCGTTTCAATAAACTGTGGAACACAGTAGATGTGGTCATCACAATTGTGCGTGATCACTAACAGTACCTGAAGCAAAAGAAGCAATCGACGCCAGAACATTTACGATGAAGTTTTTCAACAAAATAGACGAAGAACATTACTTCTTCGCAACAGCATTCGCGTGGGAAGAATTCTGGAAAAAACATGCTCTAGACGACGACGAAGATATAAGTAGACATTATTTCTTTAATGATTATATGTAGTGTATAATAGATTTTAAGAATAAACTAAGGTGTTGGTTATAATGTTAAGCGTGTGTTGGTGTAATAATAAAGGATGTTTTATTTCAGTGGGTAGTTATGCATTTAGATAAACGGGAACGAATTAAGTTACGAATACCTAGGATCCAAAATTTACGTTGAGTTAAAGATTGTAGGGTACGAGGACCGCAATGAAGAAATTTAATGTGAAAGCTATCTATTATCATTTCCGATAATAAAGATTTTTTTGGGTAATAATAAAGGATGTTTTATTTCAGTGGCTAGGTTCGCATTGCGCAGACGTCCCCCCACTCGTAATAATCCAGATGAGTCAACAAACGGATTTAATTTCTGTAGATGTTTTGGCAAAGATTTTTCTTTACATAAAGATTTAATTTCTTTTTCAAAGTATATAGATTGTACGTAACGTACAAGATATTTGAGAGAGTTTTCAAGTTCCTCTGAGGTTAAAAAACATAGTTTTCTTTGATTTAGAGGTTGTTTTAGATTAGATGTAAAACGTAAACACCAAGCTAAGATTCGTTGTAGTTTCGTCAAAGATGAGGTACGTTCGATGAGTGCCGGTATAAGATTATTTGCGTCGACCTCGTGAGTGACATGAGATACTGAGATAGCTTTAAGCTCTGGCAAGGGCTCGGAAGGAGACTGAGGGACGCTATTTGGCCATTCAGACACACCTTGACGGAGCCACTTAGGCCCAGTCCACCAGGCTTCACACACCGCTAGCTGTGAGCATGTGAGACCTCGACTGCATAGATCTGCGGGATTATCTTGAGTAGATACGTGCCGCCATAGATTTGGAGGTAAAGATTCGGTAATTTTTACTACACGATGAGCGACAAAAGGTTTTAGATTATGTGGGGCGGTATTTATCCAGGATAAGACGGTTGAACTGTCGGTGAATACAATGATTTGATCTATATTAAGATTTTTACTAAGAAGTGATTGCATGTGAGCCATAAGACGGGCTAATAACACTGCGCCGCACAGTTCTATTTTATTAACGGTTAAAAGCTTCAAGGGAGCTACTTTCGATTTCGCGATTAGTAACGATATTTTAACTTCGCCACTATTTGATACCGTCCGGATATAAATACAGCAACCGTAAGCTTTAGTCGAGCCGTCACAAAATTCAATAAGTTGAGTTTGCACAGTGTCTAAAGGAATAATAAAACGTGGGATATTAATGTATTTTAGATTTTGGAGTTCTAAGATAAACTCATTCCATTCATGAGCTATAGTATCAGGAACTAACTCATCCCAGGATAATTGATAACGCCAAAGATTCTGAAGGATCAGTTTCGCCAAAAGAACAAACGGTGCTAACCACCCTACAGGGTCAAAGATACGAGCAATGTTGCTTATGATACAGCGTTTTGTATATTTTGTTTCGATTTGATATATGTTATAAGTGAAATAATAATAATGGACGGGTGTTCTGACTCCGTGACATTTAACTCAGTCCGGCCCTGTATTCTATTTTTGTCTTGACCTCCTTTCACCCCGTAGGTCGTCGCCACCGCTACCTGCACTCCCAAGAATGTGGGTGCCCGCCCGCCGCCGAACCGGCTCTGAGACCGGCAGATTTAATTATTCTCCGGCCTCGCCTCCTTACACTCCCCCGGCCGCCGCGGACTCAGTTGAAATCGAGTGAGTGTTATATTAAGCAGTGATTGTGCGGACGCATTTAAAGACTTTAAGTTTTTTAAATATTTTATTAAAATGTAAGTACTCTTAAATAAATCTAATATATCTTAACTAATTCTTTTTAATGACCACCTCTTCTTTTGTTGTTGTTGGTATTTGGTGGTGGTGGTGGTGGTGTTTTTTGGTACGTCGTTCTTTGTCCTTGCTGCTGTTGTGGTAGTGTTCCTCCTTGGTTTGGAATTACTTTTTTTATTTTTTGTTCAATTTCATCAACCTGTTTAATGACGTCTGCTGTTTTACGTTTCAAATCTCCTATTGCGTTGTGTTCCGTTTGTGCCTTCTTTTCCAATTCTTTTTGTTTATTATTTATTGCTTCTAATTGTTGCGCCTTTGTTTCCAGTTCCTTTGTTTTATTAGTTAATGATTCTATTTGTTGATTTTCATATACTTGGTTTGCCTCTAAGCTTTTTATTTCATTTTCTATTAATTTTTGGTTCGTTTCTAATAATGTATAGTCATGGTTGTCTCCTACTTCTCTTCTACTTCTACTTGCTATTTCTGTATCTTCACTAATTGGTTCCGCTTGATGTTATATTGGTGTTGCAATTAAATCTGTTATTGGTTGATGTCCCAATATTAATCCGGATTGGTAATGGTCAACTAACTAACCCAACCCAACCTAACCCAACCCAACCTAACGTATCACGCAATCTAACCTAACAACCCCCCAATAATTTTTTTCAACCCCTATGAAAATATTTCAGGCAATGTTTCACCCTTATTTTATTTTTTATTTTTTGTGTTCTATACGTTCCCATATTTTTCTCAACTCTTTTTTTCCCCGGGGTTTAAGGGGCCCATCAAGTACCATAAGGACCATTTGGTCTTTTTTTTTTTCTGATTTCGCCTATGTCACTGACGTACGTCACCAATCCTACACTACCTACCTAACCTAACCTGACCATTTTGGATTATATGTAGTGTATAATAGATTTTAAGAATAAACTAAGGTGTTGGTTATAATGTTAAGCGTGTGTTGGTGTGCGTATAAGGAATATAAAACGAACATAACACAAGTTAAGAATATGTAAATACTAACCCAATGATAATAAAAATAAACGACCGTAGCAACAATGTCTGCATTTTAATTAACGACTCCCCTAGTAAACTAAAGGTCAGCTCAGTCACACGGGAACGCTCGAACCGTGAGAACGTAACGTGGAATTTAATTGTGCAAAAAATGCAAAGTGATACAACAAGTTCTACAAACAGCCCACCGGTCAAAACAACCGGAGTGAATTATGGAGTTAACGTAAAGTCTTACACTTTTAAAAAGGTGTTTGCGTTTAATGTGGAAGGGCGAACGAAGCTCATCGGTGTCGATGTGGGGAGTGGGTGAATGAGCAGGGTCATCACGGTCTTTCGTATGCAAATGGTGGCATTTTTAAGATCACAAGCTTAGAAATACTTAATACAGACATAGTGGGATCAGTTGCGAAATGTGGACAGTACACATGGTGCTGACAGTACACAAAACGCCCTTGCAGGGTCATGTTTGTGTCTATATGTATTGTAACATCTTTATAACAACATGATGCAATAAAGAACTTTGAACTTTGAACTTTTGCCGCAAGCAGAAGTTGCAACTCAAAGACTTTTGCGGGTGGTACGGAATGGAGTCAAACGCTTCGCAAATTGACCCCGCATGCCTAAGAATTAAAGAAACGAGATCATACGCAGATGGCAACGCGATATCATCAAAATTAGAATATAGAGCAAACAATTTTGAACCGACGCAGTTTGGATACAGGGAGTGCACCGACAGTGAAGTAAACAACGATGACACCAAGTCCGCCGTGGTCTGGACGCTGAGCCCTGGGGCACGGCTTAATGTTTATCACGAGCAGGAATTGGACTACGGCTGAAATGATGATGATGAAGCTATTGTAATTTCTAAACTTAATTTCGTTAAATAATCAAAAATTTAATTTAATATTATGTATCAAGTCAATTTGGTATTAGTTTGTGACTCGTTTAACTTTGACTTTTGCATTCTTCATTTATCTGTTTATTGTTTCATTTAGATAATTTTCAAATTATGCATGCTGTGTTCTTCTGTAAATGATAGAACATTTACTATGTTTTAAATAAGTTTTAATGTAATATTTAATGTATCTATCGTTGAAGAACCTTAATAAATATAAATATAAATAGATGCACACTACGAAAGATAAACTAGTCGATGCGATAAAGTGTGATATACGACGATTAAGAAGTGTTGCAACTTGTCACGTTGTTAACGCCATCTATCTGATACCTAAGGCAACAATATCAGTCCTTGCCTTTCCTGTCAAACCAATAGTACCTTTGGTTTCGGATGGATGGCGCTAGCTCTTTAAAGCAGTAGTAGTACTGCTTACCTATCACGTTAAATGTCATCTTTCGACACTCTGTCATTTTTGCATTATATTCCCAAGCGCAACGCGCAACGCCAACTATTGTACTTAATATTGTAATAAAGACAATTTAAAACCTTTTTGGGGCCTTCACCTTTTCCTAAACATGGTGACCCCGTCGTTTTTGTTGTTAATTCCACAGAAGTGAAGCTTATTATCCATTATGGAGGACAGACGTCCACAATTGAAATCAAAGCAAGGTCAATCCGGCGGTAACCGCCGTGGACTGCGCGATGCCCAAAGGGCTTTCGAGCGCCGTAATAACTATGAAGAGGTGCGGGACTGGTCGTACCAGCCAGAAGAGTTTAATCCCGCTCGCGCTCGAGGTCGAAAACCAACTAGTAGGTCCGATGGCTTCAAACAAAGAGTAGAAGCCCAAAAGAACGAGAAGCATAATCCCTCGTCTCTGCGTCCTTCCACTGAAGAGACGCCACCTCGCGATGAACCCATGTACGATTTGGGTCCCCATAGTACATTAATTCCGCTACAAGATGTCCATGTACAAAACTTTGAGTTCAGTGGGTTTATCCCGCTAATTGAAGAAACGTACGAAAAGATGAGGGGCATAGACCCCAGGCTAAGTGAGCGATTACCACTAAGCCTATTTACACATGTATGTTGCAACCACTTAAACTTACAAGTCGCCGAAGTTGCACGTCAAAATGGACAAAACATATTCGGGGTGCTCACCGACCTACGTGAGGTACTCCCGGACTACCAATGGATACCTAAGGCAACAATATCTTTGTCTGTCAAACCAATAGTACCTTTGGTTTCGGATGGATGGCGCTAGCTCTTTAAAGCAGTAGTAGTACTGCTTACCTATCAGGTTAAATGTCATCTTTCGACACTCTGTCATTTTTGCATTATATTCTCAAGCGCAACGCGCAACGCCAACTATTGTACTTAATATTGTAATAAAGACAATTTAAAACCTTTTTGGGGCGTTCACCTTTTCCTAAACATGGCAAAAATGACAGAGTGTCGAAAGATGACATTTAACGTGATAGGTAAGCAGTACTACTACTGCTTTAAAGAGCTAGCGCCATCCATCCGAAACCAAAGGTACTATTGGTTTGACAGGAAAGGCAAGGACTGATATTGTTGCCTTAGGTATCAGATAGATGGCGTTAACACACGTGTTTCAGATACGCAGTGATAAGTGAAAGGGATGGGTAAGCACTGTAGTATTTACTCAGGCCAGAGTAAATACTCAGTAAAAACTAATTTAAGGACATAGTATTTACTTTTAAGTGAGTATTTATGTTTTACTAACCAGAATTGAAATATGTAAGGTTTTTCTTTATTTTTTATATGATATGCCAATTAAACACGGGTTTTAACTATAAAATACTATAATATTTAAATGTAGGTTTACGTCAAACACAAGAAAAAAATTATATTGATTTAACACTTATCCGAAATAGATGTGCTTTTAATCTGATTCACTCCCAGGTTCTGTAAAATTTAGTTCAGATGTCATTGCACTTGTAGAGGGCTCATTGATATTTAATGGATCTGATTCGGTGGTTACGTTTTCATCTTCTTCTTGATTGTCATCTCGATCAATATATTTATTAATCAATTTCCAATTATACGATACAAATGTACTCTTAGCAGCTCGTTGCGTCGCGAGTCGATTTCGGACTTTAGAATGAATAAAACTTTGAACACTGAAGGACCGTTCAGTAGCTGCGGTTGTGCATGGAGCTGTAAGAATTCTTATAGCAACTACGCTTAGTCCCGTCGAACCACACAAGCCTTTCCACCATGTGACTGCGCTAATTTTTTCTTCTTTAAGGCTCTCCCAAATAAATCTTTTGGCCCACAATCCATGTTTAGCTCTGTACTTTGCCAGCTCTGATAAAACCTCTAAATTCATTTGCTGAGACAGTTCGAATATAAATTCCATAACATCTGCAATTTCTGATTCGGTCAAATGATTCCCTTGTGAATATGGATTTAACAAACATGCTGCTAAATGTATTGGCTTTACAGCGTTCTGCACTCTAGCTTCAAAAGACGACAACAAATTTTGTTTTTCTGACTCTTCTATAATGGTGTTCAAAGGTAGAGCCATATGCAATTTTATTCTTATGTCTCTGAATGCAGAATGTACACGATGAATGCTGCTATCATCCCCTTCTAATTTGAAAATCCATGTAGTGATTGGGTCTAAAATATCAAGAATTTGGTCAATCCACGTCCAAAAGTCGTCACCGAGCAAAACTTGTTTAGTTTCCAAATCAAAGTCAGCATCTTCATGAACAACCAAAGTTTGTAGTGTAGATTTGCTATTTTTTATACTTTGAAATGACTTAAAGTAGCTGCCCCAGCGGGTTTTGCATGGCAGTTTTAATTCTTCATTGCAGTTTTTATCGTGCATAATTTGTACAAAAAGTGCACGCAAAATTTGACTCAATCGTATTTTTTTTATAATCTTAATAACAATATTTATAACAGTGATTATGCTTTGATTTTGCAAAAAGTCATTACATAACAGATTCAAAGTGTGGGCAACACAACCCAAAGGCACAACATGAGGATACTGCATCTTTATTAGACGAAAAGCCTTTTGCATATTGGCAGCGTTATCACCAATCAATACTAAAAATTTGTGACTGTTATAAGCATTTATTAAATCTTTTATTTGTTCTGCGATATATTCTCCAGTGTGTCGATTTGTACTGGTGTCAAGACTTTTAATAAAAATTGGTTCTGGTGTAGAAAACAAAAAATTTATAATGCCTTCATTGCGAAGGTTGCTCCAGCCGTCACACTGTAAATGCAGACACGGTGATTCTTTTATTTTGGATTGAACAATTTTGTTCATGTCGTTGTAACTTTTATCTAATAATGTGGTAGACAGTGTTTTTCTTGTTGGTGGTCGGTAAGTAGGATGTAGAAGTTTAAATAATTTTTTCCACAACGGATGCTCTACCACAGAAAATGGAGTACCGGTTACCAAAATTGCATTAGTTAGTTGTTTATCTATTTCTTCTTTGGATACAACTTCGATAACTGTTTCATTTGAGGGACCTTCATCATTATTACTAGGTGTAGATACACGAGATAAAATTGTTTGTGACTGAGGCTGATCAAACTGCTCTTTTATATCAGATGGACATACAGAACACTTTTTTAAATGAGTTAACATCCTATTAATATTTGCAGACTTGTAGATTATACCACAATGTTTACACGTAACTGATTTGTCAGCGCCTTTTCGATACTGATTCCACACTCGTTCATTTCTTGGTCTTCCCATCTACAAAGGGAAATTGATAAAAATAATGTAATCGTTGAAATAAATTGTTATACGAGTAGGTATAACTAAAACATAATGTCCCACTTATCATTTTAAGTTTTGAATAGATACAAAAAACATATGTGTATAATATATCTAAAAATAAGTTACTGAAGCCCGAAATCGTAAGAACTAGGCATTTAATCTATACTAATATTATAAAGCGGAAAGGTTTGTTTGTTTAAACGCGCTAATCTCAGAAACTACTGGTCCGATTTGAAAGATTCTTTTTTTTGTTGGATAGTCCATTCATAGAGGAAGGCTTTAAGCTATATAACATTAAGCTGCGACCAATAGAAGCGAAGCGTCTGTGAGAAATGTTGCAAAAACGGGGAAAATTATTCACATCCCGTAAAAACGCGGGCGAAGCCGCACGCGGAAGTCTAGTATAATATAATCTGACTTACCGTACAATCATTGAATGTATATTTCCCCTATATTCCAATTTTAAAATAAATCACTACATGTAAGTGTTTATATGAAGTAAAACTACGCAAACTGACGTCCGAACTGTGGGAGACCAATCACGAATTTGTTTCCCTCCGTTCCGTCAAAATCACGATATTTCAGTCAGGGAATCCCCGTCATTAAGCTCAACACAGACTATCGGACAAAACGTCCGAGAACGAAAATGGATTGTCTCTGGTGAATGAAAATTATCTGAGTTATAGATATTTCTGATATGAGTTTGAGGCGGCACATTTCAAACATATTAATGATTTCTCGATATATTTATTTATTTAAACTTTATTGCAAAAAAAAAAAATACAAATGGCGGACTTAATGCTAGGGAGCATTCTCTAACAGTCAACCGGAATAGACAGACATATATATAGACAGACACATACACATATATATAGACAGAGGAAAATGTTTTAATATTTAGGCATACGTATTTTCGACCGAAAGTGCTATATAAAATATATGGCATAGACTGCCAATTTGAAGATCACGTTTAAGTTTTAAAGCCTGCGCAGACGAGGGATTTTTTCTAGCGGACTTTTTTCTCCGCCAAAATAGATCGCTTGCAACTGTATCGAGTAACGCGAACGAGGTAGAGCGGAGAAAAAAATACGCTTCCGCCACGCCACGGCCGCGGAGCGGGCCGGAGCGTAGCTGAGCGTATTTTTTTCTCCGCTGCGCTCCGTCGCCTGCGCAGGGCTTTAATGATTTTTTGAACTTTGAATATACCGCCCGAAACAGAAAATTTTCATTCACCAGAGACAAATCATTCGCGTCCGATAGTCTGCATGCATATCTATTGACATTTAAGGGGCCCGAGACGGTCAAAAGGTTTGATTCGAACACGTAAATTTTAGTTTGACTCAAACCATTTTGATCGTTTACAAAGCTAGTTTGAACGGTTTGTCAAACATTTACGAGTTTGAAGCTCGTTTGATGGAATTTCATATTTTTGCTGTGTTTGATCGTGTTCCGACGCCTTTGAACAAACTCCCAACATCAAGTGGTTTCATCAAACACATAAGGTTTGAATCAAACCGTTTGACCGTCTCGGGGCCTCTTTACGGTATCTATATTTCAAACCATAGACTATAGACTAAGGTAACGGGGAAGTCCCTAGTTCACGGTCTTGTATGTAGGGATGCCCGATTTTTTGCTTTGAATCGATCTTTTGGATCGTAATGGATCGTAACTTCGTGAATCGATTCACGATCTGAATCGTATGGCTTTGAATCGATCTCGGAAGATCGTATCGTATCGTATTAAAAAAAAGATAGTCTCAGTAAGCATGCAATTTTTTTATTTAAAGCACAAAGTCTCATAGAATAAGCTACAGATTCCAATTGTCTGCATTTAAACTTTTTAAAAATAATAATCTAGATAAACGCGGTGGATCTAGCTGGTTACAACTGTCGGTTAAAGTATTTCCAGCCAGTGAAAACAAGCGCTCTGAAGGAACAGATGTTGCAACTATTGTCAGATATTTTAAAGCCAGACAGCTTAAATCTGCCCAAATAGTAGACCTGGTAGCCCTATATGCTATTGGATCTGCTTGTCTAGCTATCAACGGCTCTCAGGTACTGTTTTAAAATGGCATCGATTCCTTCTCTAGGAATAGGTATTTTGCGTTGTTTGAGACACCAATTGGCTATGAAATTTCCAAATATTTTCCTCTTGATCGGGCAAAACAATACTTATCTTGCGCACGCGCAAGCGTAGATGAATCTTTATTGCTTTTAAGTATATTTACAAAATAAAAAAAGTTTCAGTTTCTGATGATACGATTTTTTCATACGATCTTCTTTGCATGCGATTCGATCTGCGTGAAGATCGCATTCAATTGAATCGATTCAAAAAATCGATAGATCGTATTGCCGTGAATCGATCTTCCAGAAGATCGATTCAGATCGGGCATCCCTACTTGTATGTGTGTGTCGATCGTATGAGTCTATTTAGGATTAAACGCATCATAAAACGTTGCGTTTCTTTTCGAGTCTGTGTTTTTTTTTTCTCTTGAATTCATTACATTGAATTTGTATAATTTTATTTAACTTGCCAAATTAAATCCAAATGGACGAAACTGTAAAGAAACTAGTCAAAGAAAAAATACGTAAGTATAAACTCTTTTATTTCTTTTTTTGCATATTCGAATTATAAAGCTGTTCGTTTAATTATGTAATTTGTTTTAATTTAGAAAAAAAGCGGTCTGTTAACTTTTCACCGAATATTTTCGGCGATGAAACTCAATGCTCAGATGATTTACCAGCACCTAAAAAAATTAAAGAATCCCCTACAAAAGAAGAAAAAAAGTCTAACTGTACTGAATGTTCATTATATGGAGAAGACAAGAGAAACGAATTGTTTGGTCTATTGGTTGCTGAAGAATTTAAATACATTCTGCCATGTGCGCGAACAAGGTGCTATGAAGAAATTCTACGATATTTAAGAGCTGCGAAGGGACAACATATTGATAACCTTCAACATGAAAATACATTGTCTTAGTAATTTTAGGTACTTAAAATTATGAACCTGTTCAATTATGTCTTTTTAATAAGTATGCTTCATTGTTGTGTAATATTCTGTATTCGTTTAAGTGTAATCACTTAAAATATTTAATAAATCGTTTTTACTGTGTCCGATGAGTAAATACTCATACAAAAAAGTAAATACTCAGTATTTACTAAAATCGAGTTTTTACTCGACTCAGTTTTTACTGCCTTAACCGCGCTCGGTCACCGATGATTACGTGACGTAATCATCGGTGACCGAGCGCGGTCCATACTTCATACAAAGTATTTTTACAAACAATTGCTAATTATGCAGCAACGTAATGCTAATGCCATGGATAATGAACGCGCCGAGGAGCTGAAGAGATTGGCCCTGGCCCAAGTATTGAAACAACAAGAAGGAAGGAGACAAGAAGAGGCGAAGCACGAATAATAGAGGAGGGAACAACAGAAGGCAGAACTTCAACGTCGCAACAATAAGAAATAGATAAAATAGATGATAGATATAATAGTTTATGCTATTGCATAGTTCATTAAATATAGAACGTAATAGTTGCCTTTCCTCCAATTATTATGTGATTAGACTTTCCCGTACCTAATATTCAATAACCGAAGTAATTCAAGCACATTATATTTAATCAACGCCATCGAAGAGAACAGCGCCTGCGGATCCGAATAACGAGGCAGTACGCAGGAAACTCGTGAAAACATTCGAGGAGATATTAGCGACACCGAGTTTGAAGACGACGAGGAATAGACCATCGAATCAGACTCTGAATCCGTCATCCATTGCAGTATTTCTCCAAAAAGAAGGTATCGATTATGGAACAACGATAGATCTCCTTGGAAAGTCATCTCTCGACATACAAGAACGCGCAACACGCATTACCATATCATTTACATTTCAACTAACAAAGCCTGGGGCTACAACTCTAGACAAGCAATTAGGGATGCAAAATTTAAGTGATTTTTATATTTTATGTGTATACTTTTATATTTTGAGTCGACCTAAATATAATCTGCGAATAATAAAATTCTTATCACTTCGCGAATGTAATATTATATGCTGTGCAGCTACGGCTTAATGCATGTAAATAGATTATTCATGATTTATAAATCAATTGAATGAGAAAGCGCTATAATTTTTATGTGTTATCAAAGTAAATAAAAAGGGGAACTTTTACGCTTATTAACTCTAATTATTATATTAATTATAAAACTGAATGAGGTCAATCCTGTTAAAAGGAGCGGTCAAAATAAGAGGTTCTCTATGTATTCGAAGATTATTTTAAAAAATCATATATCTTCCAGTATATAAATACATTAAAGGAAGTTTTGAGATTATTCACTATCAAAACTTTTTTTTTACTACAATAATAAAATAATAAAACAAGGAATAGAAAATGGACTTTTTGGCTCAAGCGGCAGGTGTAGCAGCAGGTCATGTTTTACAAGCAGCTGAAGGGAGAGCTAGTCAGGTATTAGAAACGGCTGGGGGTGTAGCTGGACAAGCTCTGGGAGCAGTTGGCTCAGCAGCTGGAAAAGTTTTGGAATCTGCGGTTATTCAGGGAATTAGTCGAGTACCTTCAAATAACCCTTTACCGTTAGCTGAACCATATGAAGGAGACATAGCTGAAGGGAGAGCTAGTCAGGTATTAGAAACGGCTGGGGGTGTAGCTGGACAAGCTCTGGGAGCAGTTGGCTCAGCAGCTGGAAAAGTTTTGGAATCTGCGGTTATTCAGGGAATTAGTCGAGTACCTTCAAATAACCCTTTACCGTTAGCTGAACCATATGAAGGAGACATATATCCTTCTTAAGCCCCGTATTCATGGTAAACATTTGTTTAGCAACAAAGTTGAATCAACGTGTTGCGGAGTTGCTGTCAACATGTTGCTGGCAACACTGCGTGTTGCAGAGTTGACAGCATCATGTTGACAAGCTCTCGCCCGACAAGCGTAAACATCAGTTTAGCGACAATTGTTGACGTGTGTGGACGAGTTTGCAACAGTTTATAAACATGGCAGTAGTGTGGAGCAATGTTAAAATAATGCAATTAATAGAATTATTTCAATCAAAACCATTATTATGGGATTGTTCTATAAAACAATACAAAGATAGAAACAAAAAGAACGATGCATTCGAAGAAATTTCTCAAGTCCTAAATATACCCAAAAAAGACGTAGAAACTAAAATACATGTACTGCGTACTCAATTTACTAGAGAGAAAAAAAAGATGTCGGCAAAAAAAACTACAGGCAGCGGCGCAATAGAAAAATGTAAATGAATTTATTACGAGCCATTGGAATTTTTGTTATGTGGTGCAACTACTTCTGGTGAAACGGATACTATGAATAAAACAGTAAGTTGTTTTTGTATATAATTGTTTTATACTATTGTCTGTAAAATTATTACAATTACGCTACATTATTTTGCCATGGAACTCTTCCCTCTGGAGTTATAAAGTAATCGGCAAACTGTTCTCTAATACAAAGAGCTGATTGTGATGCAGGCCTGCCCCGTCTTTGCAAATCAATCATAGGAAACGAACTTAGTTCCCTTCGCCAAGAACCTTCTAATAGGTAACCTTCAGAGTCTTCAAAATCAAAAGTTTGTGGAGGTGTATATATGGATCTGGAAACTGAGTTACGTCTTAAGAAGTTATGTAAATATACACAAGCAATTACCACGAGTTCACAATTGGCTGGTTTTAACGGAATAGGTTTAGTGAATACACGGAACACCACACATAAAATGCCAAAAACATTTTCTATAATCCTCCTAGCTCTTGATAGTCTGTAATTGAATATACACTTTTTGTTCCCACGTTCATGAATGCCAGGATATGGTTTCATGATGTTCTCCGTTAGCGCGAAAGCACTGTCACCTACAATTACATACGGCATTTCTGTTCCGCCTTGTGTTATTGGTTCAGGCCGTGGCAGTTTAAGTGAGTTTTCTAACAATGCATTATAAAACGGTGTTTCTTGAAATATTCCACTGTCGGACGACCGACCCTTAGCTCCATAATTTGCGTAAATAAAGTTGTAATTGCCATCTGCAATTGCTATAAGTACCATGCTGAACTGATTTTTATAATTGTAGTATTCACTTCCAGAATTATTTGGCGCCACAATCATAACGTGTTTCCCATCAATGGCCCCAATGCAATGTGGAAAATTCCATCGTATTTCGAATTCACGACTTATTTGTTTCCATTCTTGTTCCGAACTTGGAACCTAAAAAATAAATAAATATATAATAAGATAATAATTTACAGGTAGATGAAAACAATGCACTTGAAAGTGGTATGGAGTCAGAGCCATCTCAATCACCAAGGCCGAATGCTACAACATCTACATCTTCGAGGAAAAGAAATAAGACAGATGAATCAAATGAAATATTAGAGGTTTTGAAAAGTGCTAAAAAAAAGATGGATGAAAGGGAGAAGAAGGATCCATTTGATATATATGGTGAATATATTGCTGCTGAATTAAGAAGTGTTAAAGATGACCAAGCCGTGACACAGGCAAAGTACCATATTAATAATATACTGTATGAATTAAAAATGGGACGATATAATACATATAGATATCAAACGGCATCTTCTCATCCATCATCAACACCAAATAATGTTCAGGAAACTGAAATAAGGGAAATTGAGAGACACGAAACAAATATACTAGATGCATTACGAGACGAAACAGAAGATTCGGCTATACTAAACTTAGTTAACTATCTCAGTGATGAATCAACGCAATAGCATACACTGTTTTTTTGTGTTTTTTAATTAATAAAATACTTGATTACACAAATAGTGTTCTTGTACCTTGACATATCCTGCTAGTGATATAATTAGTTCTTGACATACATCTGGTATAATTTTGCTAATCAATTGTTTTGATACTCTGAATGTGTATGAAAGAGAACTGTATGAATCTCCAGTTGCAAGATACCGTAATGTAATAGCCAGCCTCGTTTGAGGTGAAACTGGCTGACGAATATTTGTTTCCCTTTTGGCTATTGATGGACCAATCATTTCTAGAAGATGTTCGAAATCACTTTTCGACATTCTCGTAAAGTTACAAAATGATCCATCTGTCATTCTGAGGTCACTCATCAAATTTTCTCTTCGCAAAAGATAATTTCGAATCCACCATCTTTTTCTCTTTTTTTTATTAGAGATTCTATACATCTGATATAAAGAACACAACAACACTACCTCCTCGGGCAACATTTTAACGCAGACTGGCGTGTGGACAACCTGTATTGATTTAAACATAGTTGCTAGCAACCTTTTTGCCGCTCACCAACAATGTTTAGCAACTGTTGCTAAACAAATGTTTACCATGAATACGGGGCTTTATTCTCCCGTACAACTGCGAAACAATTACGAGGAATATGATAACCGAAACAATGATGAAAATAACGATGATAACGAAAATGAGAATCACGAGCCAAAACCAAGACCTTTATTACAGTTTGATAAATATAGTATGGGTAATAACCCTCTGCACGACCTGATCCCATTTTTCGACGGAAATTCGAAACTGCTTAATTTTTATATAAGAAAATGCGAGTATGTAACTTCCAATTATCCTTCGGACAAAATGTCCAATGTACTGCAAGTAATTACAAGAAAATTAACGGGTAAGGCCGCCGCGATAGTCAGTGAGAACGACTATGTTCTTTCGGACTGGAGTTCTATTAAGAAATTACTAATTCAACATTTTGGGAATCACAAATAAATGGATTGTCTCGTATTAGAATTAGAATCTATACAAATAAAGTATAACGAAAGTTACTTCGAATTTTGTGGTCGCATACAGTCAGTGAGAAGTAATTTGTTCGCTAAAATATTAGCAAATTCTGAGGATAGACATAAATACATTAAAATGGAAATTTATAACCATACAGCCCTAAATGTTTTTCTTTATAACTTACCACAAGCATTACTTAGGAGTGTCAGGATCAATACAGATTGTAATGGAGGAGGATAACTTTGAGAAAACATATAGAATGAAGCATGAATTCATTTCTTCAAAGGGATGAAATTCAGCTATACAACCAAGACTACCTCAAAGAGGCGCAGCCTCACCCTCACGATCCTTCCCACCTGTACGAAATAATTTTAGATCCCAGGGACCAAATGCTTTCTATAAGATGCTTTCTTTTGACGACCGATTTGGCGCAGGGGTAGGCTACCCACCTTCTGCGCCAGTGGTCTCGGGTTCGATTCCCGAACAAGACAAATATTTGTGTGCATGAACATGTCTATTTGTCTTGGTCTGGGTGTTTACTATGTATATTAAGTATGTATTTACAAACAAAAAGTATTTAAGTATATATTTATCCGTTATCAAGTTTTCCATGATACAGTTTCTTAATGAAATTAAAATGGGCTTAGATAATTGGTGTGAATGTAAGAAGTTATTTATTTATTATTTATTAATTTATAAGGCTCAATACCAAAGTTTTAGACCCCAAGGTCAAAACCCCATTAGAATGACGACAATACGTCCTTTTCCACGTGTTAAACAAAATAATTCAGTTGAACGACCAATGTCCAATAATTTTAGACCCAACCGGCAAACTAAACCTAGTTTTCAAAGACCAAATATGCAAAATACGGTAAATTATCATCAGACTTCAGAATCGCAGCCAGGAACATCTGGATTAAATCAATCAACCGAAACTAACTTTACTCTCAATAATACACCGAAATTTCAAATAAAAGCCTCAAAACAGGCACCGACGAAATGAATCCACAATTATTGCCATACATTTATATTCCCGACATAGACGCAAAAATTCTAATAGACACGGGAAGTACAAGATCCTTCATAAGTAATAAATTGGCTAACAAATATTGTAATCATTTTAAAATTATACAATCATTTGATGTTACAAGCACGCATGGAACTAGCAAACATAATCTAGTAGTATTCATACCTATTTTCGACATATTTAAAATAAAGTTTATGAATAAATTTTATGTATATGATGTTGATAATACGTACGACGGTTTAATAGGAATCGATTTGTTAAATAAACTCAACGCGGTATTGAATATCCAAAAACAAATCTTAGTTACGCCACTAGTGAAAATACCTATAAAATATACTGAAAGTGAAAAGAGGCCTATTGTTACGTTAACAATTGAACCTCACAAAACACAAAAGGTCATTATACCAACCACCCTCACTCTCGATGGAGGCATTTTAGCATCAGTTCAGTTTTACGACAAGGTAACTATGCCAAGTTCGTTCGTACATTGTAAGGACGGGTTCGCAGAAACAGTGATTGTAAATGAAACGAGCGAATACATAACCATAAACGTGTTAAGTCCATTCAAAATAATCAAGCGCGAAGATCCTCTGAGCGTCATACGCAGACATTTTCACCCCTGTAAAATAAACTACTTAAGAAGTCAAGAACAATTATTGGTTGAAAATTTACATAGAAAACTTAGAACTGACCATATGAGTAAAATCGAAAAAAATATAATTTTTCAAATTTGTCATGAATATAAAGATATATTTTAGCATGAGGACATTCCATTAACTTTTACACACGAAATAAAACACCGCATTAGAACTAAAGATGAAGTACCCATATACATAAAACCATATAGACAACCGCCATCACAAAATCAAGAAGTAAAGAATCAAATAGAGAAATTACTGAAAGACAATGTAATTAAACCGAGTTTTTCACCTCGGAGTGCACCAGTTCACTTAGTACCAAAGAAAATGGATGCCAGCGGTGAACAGAAGTTCCGTATGGTCATAGACTACCGAAAACTAAATGAAGTCACGTTGGACGATAAATATCCTATACCGAATATAAGTGATATTTTTGATAAACTAGGAAAGAGTTGCTATTTCACTACCCTAGATTTAGCTTCAGGATATCACCAAATTGAGGTAGATCCAATTGATCAACCGAAGACCTTCAAGGAGTAGACTGTCTAATATATCTAGACGACATAATAATCTTTTCTACAACACTAGAAGAACACGTACAAAAATTGAGAAAAGATTTGAAACCTTAAAAGGAGCCAATCTAAAAATTCAGTTAGAGAAATCCTAGTTCCTAAGAAAACAAGTACTTTATTTAGGACATGTAATCACAAAAGAAGGTCTTAAACCAAACGATGATAAAGTAACTGCAGTCCTGAAATTTCCTGTACCTAAAAAGGTAAGAGACGTTAAGTCATTTCTAAAACTAGTAGGATACTATAGAAGATTTATCAAAGATTTTGCTAAGATTACAAAGCCCATGACCCAATTGTTAAAAAAGGATCAAAAGTATGAAATCAACAAAGAATTTAGAGAAGCATTCGAATTGTGTAAAAGAATTCTAACAAATGCTCCACTCTTACAGTACCCAGATTTCGAAAAACCATTCATTTTAACTACTGACGCCTCTAACATAGCGTTAGGTATATTATAGCCCATAAGGACGATTTAGGATTTTTTATTTTTTTTTGATTTCGCCTATGTCCCTGACGTACCTCACCAATCCGGCGTTAGAATTGCTCCATCACTCCTCTAACACACTATTTGACGGCTCCGACCGTCTCGTGGGCCCCTTACCAGAGCCTATTAATAACACCTACACAACTACACACCTACCTAACCTAACCTGACCATTTTGGACGGGTGTTCTGGCTCCGTGACATTTAACTCAGTCCGGCCCTTGCATTCTATTTTTAGCTTGACCTCCTTTCACCCTGTAGATCGTCGCCGCCGCTACCTGCGAGACCAAGAATGTTGGTTCCAGCCCGCCGATCCGGCTCCGAGACCGGTTCTAGTGAGCGGTCAGTCCGGAGGTTTAATTACTCTCCCGCCTCGCCGCCTTATCCTCCCCCGGCCGTGGACCCACTTGATATAGTGAGTGTTACTCTTAAGCAGTGATTGTGCGGACGTATTTAAAGACTTTAAGTTTTGTTTAATATTTTATTAAATTGTAAGTATACATATTTTTAATAAATTTAAATTATCTTAACTAATTCTTTTTAATGACCACCTCTTCTTTGTCCTTGTTGTCTTTGTCCTTGCTGCTGCTGTGGTTGTGTTCCTCCTTGGTTTGGAATTACTCTTTTTATTTTTTGTTCAATTTCATCAACTTGTTTAATGACGTCTGCTGTTTTACGTTTCAATTCTCCTATTGCGTTGTGTTCCGTTTGGGCCTTCTTTTCAAATTCTTTTTGTTTATTATTTATTGTTTCTAATTCTTGTTGCGCCTTTGTTTCCAGTTCCTTTGTTTTATTAGTTAATGATTCTATTTGTTGCTTTTCATATGTTTGGTTTGCTTCTAAGCTTTTTATTTCATTTTCAATAAATTTTTGGTTGGTTTCTAATAATGTATAGTCATGGTTGTCTCCTACTTCTCTTCTACTTCTACTAGCTATTTCTGTATCTTCACTAATTGGTTCCGCTTGATGTTCTATTGGTGTTGCAATTAAATCTGTTACTGGTTGATGTCCCAATATTAATCCGGATTGGTAATGGTCACTTACTCTGTATCCCATTACAAATGGATTTGGTTGTGGAATTCTCATTGCCGTGTATAGTATGTTTTGTCCGTGTGACATTGCTTCTATTTCTATTCCTGTTTCTACCATTATATTAAGTATACTGTTTTCGTGTGCTCCGTCTGAGCTTAATAATGGTATAATTCCAATTCCAACTGGCGGTGTAAATTGTAATTGTGGTACATTTTGCATTGAATTATATAGGTAATTGTCTACTGTTGCAAATTCGTATTTTATTGAGGAATGATACTCCTCAGATAATGATGAGCTCTATTTTTGAACCAATTGGGTCGAGACGAGCGCTCGATTTTTACTGATTTTCGTTCGGAATCTGTAATTCCGTATTTTTGAATCGGTCGACCGCAACGAGTGCCCCTACCCACTCGTTGCAGACAGGCGAGCGATAGAATAACTGTCAAAATCAATGCGTGTGTCACATCTCACGTTACTTGTTCTTGTAAAGTTTGTGAAAACAAGCAAATCTTTTCGTTTTGTTAGTTAAAAACAATTTATTGTTTTGACGACATAGGCACAAAACTTTAAGCACAAAATATACTATAAGAACGAAAAACTTAAAAAATTGCAACACAAATTCACAATTCACAATCACAAAAGTTTTTTCTTACGCTGTGACATTGATTTACAGTCATTTCCAAAAACTATAAAAGCAAAAAAAGTTTTTCTAAAAATAAATATTACGTTCCGTTTTCGTTGCGGAAGTTACCGGTTTTTCTAAATTCTGCGTGAAACGGATAAAACCCGACATTTCGTATTATGTTGGCAGCACTGGAAACGAACGATTCAAAAATACGGAAAATCAGCGTCATGCGACTTGGATGACGAGTGCGACTTATGTCGCATGCGGCAACTCGGTGTCATACGAGTGATTCAAAAATAGAGCTCCTGGCATCTCGGAATAAAGTAACATTCTTACAAAAGAATAACACTTGGTTGGACTCAGGACATTCGTTACATTTGCCGGACTCCGAGCAATATTCCACGCCATCGACATCTGGCCAACGAGGAAGAGCATGCGTGGCTTATGGAGATTCATCAGAATCTACCAAGAAGAGGAAAATCACTCTTCTACTGACAGAATATGGCTTCGACCATATAAATAACGCCTATGTGCAAGGACTACGGGCCTTGGGAGAGAATGCCGAAGCACAGCTTGTAGAAGAATTAAGAAAAGCTGACAACCAGAATAAATTGAATATCTTAAGTAAGTGGAACGACTCAGAAGAGATGAAAATTCTTTCCGATTCGGAAGCATTGAGTGCTTTCATAGATTTGGATCTCACAAAGGCTCAATATATGTACCTGAGAAATTTAACTAACGAACGAAAGTGTTGCATATTCCCGCCATACTACAAAATACAAGAAATAAAAAAATCTTGTTATCCACCATTATCTTCAATCAAAATCACAAATACTTATGCTAAAGTGAGTAATATTCAAGATTTATTGGACCACACTGTTGCTAGAATTTTGAAAATCGATTATGTTTTCCAAATACAATACAGAACATTAATTCTTTACTGTAAATGGAGTTGTGATGGTTCATCTGGCCAAAGTCAATATAAGCAAATACTTCCAGAAGAGTCTGAAACAATTTCAGATGCTAATTTATTTATCACTTCATTGGTCCCCATCAGATTAGTTGATGAACAGACGGGATACGTTGTTTGGCAAAATCCGGTACCGTCATCTGTCCGTTTTTGCAGACCCATTTCTATTGAGTTTTGTAAAGAAACTCCAGAAAAAACCAAGGCAGTTGTGAATGATATTACTAGACAAATTGGGACTTTACAACCATCTTTAGTAAACAAAGACGGTGTTGTAGTAAATGTAAAGCATTAACTTTTTCTAACAATGATCGATGGAAAGGTGGTAGCACAAGTCCTTACAGATACTCCATCTGGTTCAACGTGCACGATATGTGGGGCAACTCCTCGACTTATGAATGACTTATCGAAAGTAAGTGCCAGACCTGACAACGAAAGCGCTTACAAATACGGTTTGTCCACTTTACACGCCTGGATTCGCTGCATGGAAATGATATTGCATATTTCCTATAATCTTTCCTAGAGACTTGGTCTGCTTCAACTGAAGAAAAAAAAAGATTAGAAAAGAAAAGAAAGAACTTGTTCAAAAACGTTTCAGAGAAGAGTTGGCAAACCTCGGCAAGTTAGCGGGAACACGAACGATGGCAATACCGCACGAAAATTCTTCTATAATAGCACTTGTTCAGCGGAAATTACAGGTGTAGAAGAAACATTAATCAAACGTCTTTACATTATCTTGTAAGTTCTTTCTTCTGGGATGATGATCGATCCTGAAAAATTTGGGGTATATGCAACGGAAACTGCAAGGATCTATGTGAGTAATTATAATTGGTATTACTTGCCATCCTCAGTTCATAAAATACTCATACACGGGGAAAATATAATCAAATACTTTGCAGTACTCCCTATGGGACAGTTATCAGAAGACGCACAAGAGTCTCGAAACAAAGACTACAGAAACCTGCGACTTCATCATGCTAGAAAATGTTCCCGATCAGCTACAAATGAAGATGTCTTCAAAACGCTTTTATACACGTCAGACCCATATATCACAAGTTTAAGAAAACCTTACGCTAGAAATGTGAAAGAACTTGATGAAGAGGCACTAAGTCTTTTTTTTAGCACTAATTATCATTCCTAAGACTAATTAATTTGTTAAGTAACTAAAAATAACTGCACGAAACTAAGATTTAAACATTTGGAGGTTTTATGAATTTTTTAGTTTTATTTGAGTTTAATGAATTTGGCGCGACCCGTTTTTGCCCATCATGCATTGTAAGCGTGAGGGCAACTTTTTACCTGCAATAACAATAGACTGAAAAGATAAGAGACGGTATTAAAAAAGTCTTGAATGGGTGGTAGGAAAATATTGACGATTCATAAGTACATATTTGTTATGTCTAAGTGAATAAAGAATATTTTTATCTTATCTTATCTATCTTATTCCTATCTCTCTCACTCTTGGTGGCGTTAGGGACCGAGCGCAACAGAAGCTAACGCAAAACGTTAGCTACCGACCTCAGTTGTATTCACATAGTGTTTACGATTACTCGTGTCGCCATTTTGTTATTACGCTTTGCCCACGGACTCCGTCGCTGCTAACTTGTTTGACCACTTTGCTCGTTTAATTGACTGTGTTTTTCATTCTGATTTGGACTTTGTTTACTTGGAAGTGTAAGATGAGTTACACGTTAAGTGAATATGCAGAAATGCATTATTTTTATGGAGTTGCACGAGGAAATGGTGTTGAAGCAGCGCGTCTGTATCGCGAACAACTTCAACGCCGTGGTGGGCCGCAACCTCCGCGATACCCCGACCATCGCGTTTTTATTAACACGCACAATACGTTAATAGCAGGCCGCATTCCTGCTCAACGCGGCAATCGTGAAGGAATCCCTAGAGCTGACCCGGATCGCACAGAAGTGGTGTTGGAAGCAGTTCAGCGAGATCCATCTACGAGTACGAGAGCTATGGCTCGTGCTCTAGACATCCCAAGGACTTCTATCCAAGCCATACTTCATGAAGAAGGATACCACGCGTTCCACATTCGACGAGTTCAAGCTTTACAACCTAGAGACCATGAATTGCGCATTGATTTTTGCCAAACTATGTTACGAAAAGAGCAAGAGGATCCTGGATTTTGTAATAAAGTTTTATGGTCGGATGAATCAAGATTTGAGCGATCTGGATTATTCAATATCCATAATTACCACACGTGGGCGATTGAAAATCCACACGCTGTGAGAGCTTCTACGTTTCAACATCGTTTTAGCGTAAACTTGTGGTCTGGTGTCCTCAATGGTGAACTAATTGGTCCGTTTGAATTGCCGACCAGACTCAGAAATTTCTTGGAAAATGAACTTCCAATGTTGCTGTTAGATGTGAATCTCGAACTTAGACGTACTATGGTGTTTCAAAATGACAGCGCTCCTTGTCACTACGCAACACAAGTCCGAAATTTCTTAAATGAAACATACCCCAACAGATGGATAGGACGCAGTGGACCAATTCCATGGCCTCCACGCTCACCTGACCTCAACCCCATAGATTTTTTTATTTGGAGCTATTACAAAGAAATAGTATACGCCCGAGAATGTTCGAGTGAACAAGAGCTGAGGCAGAAAATTGCAGAAGCCCAACGTGTTGTCAGTGAAAACAGAGAAGCTTTTAGAGTTTAGACGATTAAAACACAATTTTTTACGTAGGTGTAGAATGTGTACTGCTGCTGGAGGTGGCCACTTTGAAAACCTATTGTAAATTTTAAAAATAAATGTTTTTACATTATCATTAAATTTTTAAAACTTTCCTTATTCAACCTAGATTTCCAATATTCTCTGATCATTAATTACCCTTAGGAATGATAATTACGGCAAAAAAAAAATTAATTAATCAGATGGCTAATTTTAAGAATTTTCCACCTTGCTGTCTTTGAAGGCCGATTTTAGCTAAACTAGCTCATTAAGTACTACTTTTGTTTTATGATTATGAAAGCTTAGATTCTGGCGCATTTTTTAAGCTGTCTAAAAAATCATAAGGTCGCCTGTTTAGATTTTTAATTTAAAGTTGAAAATTTAAGTCATAATTAATTGAAACGTAATTTTTTTACTTTAGACCAACATTTTCATAACTTTTATCAAAGTTAGGAAGCTGATTATTTTATGCATAAAAGTTTTTTTCAAAATTTAAAATGTCTAATTTTGGTCGAAATTTTAAAAATATCGATTTTTGTCATAATTCTGTATTAAACGACTTTTTAACATCAAACCTTTTATTTTATTTTTCGCCTTAAATGTTGTTTATAACGTAGCATTCATAAAATGTGATGTATGTTTAAACATAACTAAAAATTTTAGGAAATACAAGGTGGGCGGTTAATTGTGCCTGTGAGTGTAGCTGCATGTAAATGTAAAAAAATTGTAAGCTGTACTTGTTTGAGAGATACAAAAATGCCAAAGGAGGAACAAATATTTTTAGAAGACCAACGCACTAACAGACTAATGGCTTTAGGAAGAAAGGATCTTATCCAGAGTAAAAAATTGCAGAATAGAAGATTACGTGCTCTAAAACAAGAAGTCAGGCATAATTCAAATACAAGAATTCAAGAAATTCCTTCTACTTCAAAGCGGCTAAATAGATCTGAAGTTAGTTCTAATGTGGACCTTCGTTCTTGTTCGTTGGCCGTAGATGGTCTAGACACCACTGACACAGTGGATCAAAGGCCTATAAAGCTCACGGATGCCAGTCTTCATAGTTTGACGACTGTATGCGATAGATACGGAGTGTCAGACCGAGCTGCGGCGGCTATCGTATCGTCTGTTCTATGTTCTGCTTCTGATGCCGACTCTGAGGTGCAGTCGACTAACGTCGTGGACAGAATGAAGGTAAGAAGAATAAGACAGAAAGTACGCGAGCAAATTTTAACAGAAATACCTGCTTTATATTTTGATGGAAGGAAAGATAAGCCGGCTAAAACTGTTTTAAAAGGATCTAAGAGGTTTAGAGTGTTTGTACAAGAGGAACATATTTCGATTATAAAAGAACCAGGTTCTGTTTATGTTGGGTATGTGGTTCCAACATCGGGCACTGCAAGAAATATTGAAAGAGCTATCCACAGCTTTTTGACGACTGAAAAGATAGCACTAGAGAGTATAATGGCTGTTGGCTGTGATGGAACAAACACAAATACAGGGAAAGTGGGAGGCGTGATTCGTCTTTTGGAAAATAGACTATCTCGTCCATTGCAATGGATAATTTGTCTCTTACACGCCAATGAGTTGCCATTGAGGCATTTATTTACCTATCTGGATGGCGCTACTGCAGGACCTAAATCATTTATATATATATATTATATTATATATAAAACGATGTTGTATAATTGTGGACTTTTGTGTGGGATATCAGATTATACGCGAATCGAAACGAAAGATGGAAAGATCAGTAAAACTTGCATTGACCATATATTCGTGAGGTCCCGCACACAAGACACATACACGGCCGCGCTCGGAACTGTACTGGCTGACCATCGTACCGTTGTGTTGGCCTGCAAGGCGCCTCAGCTACAGGATGCTTCATCCGCTTCTTATAAATTAAAGATAGTAAAAAACTTTTAACACTTCTGCATAACATAAACTGGCAGCCTATAAATAATATGTCTTGTCCCTTAGAAATATATAACTATGCAAATGATAATATAAATAAATGCTATACTCAATCAGAAATAAAAATAAAATCGAATTTCAAATACCAACGCAAAAGTAATATATGTCGCAGCGTGAGGCCCTAGAACTGTATCAGGATGGGTTACCATTATTTATTACGAGCTTATGATTGTGGGCAAAGGGAAACGCTAGCGAATGCTTTACAAAAAGGTTGATATTAATATCAAATCTAGTAACTGCGATTAACACTGACTTTAAGTGACGATCTAGATATCCTATTGACATTCTTTCTAAGACTAGGTTTTAGGAAACGAATTATGAGTTCGTGGGCCACGCTTTAACCGTGCAACGTCTGTAAACCGAATGCCAAGCTCCAAAGCTCATATGCAACAAGTTCGCATCCCATAGTTTTTTATAAATGTCTCATAAATCATTATTAATTGCGGGCCCTCGACCACATTCAGTGTGTGATAACACCGTTCGTTCCCAGAACGTCAAATCAATATCTTAACACTTGGCTCTTAAATCCTAACAAGAGGTATTTTCCGTAGAACTCAAATATTATAGGCAATAAATAACAATAGCTTGTAAGTTATTACGAACCTAATTATTGATATCGGCCAGGCGCCGACATATATGTTGGGTTAATAGCAAAATAAATAAAGTATGAGAATATAAGGATAAATTGTTTAACGAGTGGAAAAAAGATACAAGTAATAAAATATTACGACTAAAATATACTAAAACTAGGAACTACGCTAGTAAACTGATAAATAAGGCAAAAAATAATCATATTATGAAGGAAATATCTGAAAATAAAAGAAACCCACGATGCTTGTGGCAATTATTAAATAGATTAACTGGCAAAATTAAAACATAAGTTGACACTGCTTTAATTGCAACATTTGAAAACAGTACTATTAAACCGATTGATATTGCTAATAAGTTTGCTCAGACTTTTCATGATAGCGTAAAATCTATTGCACCAAATTGCAATACCCCTCTGCTAGATAAGTCAACGTATAGCCTCAGTACAAATGTCACGATGCGCTTAAAAAAGCACGATTTGAAAATGTACACAATATTATAAAAAAATTAAACAACAACAAAGCTCCAGGAAACGACGGTATAAGGGTAATCGACATAAAAAATATTGGTGAAAAAGTAACTTCGGCTATTGTCAAACTGATTAATGCTTGCATAGTCACAGGGAAGTATCCCGAACAGTTAAAGACCGGAATAGTCAGACCGATTTATAAAAAGGGTAGCCATAAAAACTATGACAATTACAGGCCAATTACTATTCTCCCCACTATTGATAAAGTCGTTGAAAAATATATTGGCAACGAAATATACACGTTTTACAGCAAAAATAACATCATATCAGAGAAACAGTATGGTTTTCAACCTGGAAAGAACACTACACAATTACTCTCGGATTTTACGGACTCTGTTAATAACCATCTTGATAGAAAGCGGCACGTCATTGTAATATTCATTGATTACAGCAAAGCATTCGACACACTTCGCCACGATTGCCTCATTGATAGTTTGGAAAAAAGCGGAATACGCGGCCTATTACTAGAATGGTGTAAAAACTACTTACAGGATCGGACATATTACGTTAAGGTTGGAGAGGCTTCAAGTACTAAAATTAACGTTACAGAAGGAACAGCTCAAGGGTCAGTGCTCGGTCCCCTACACTACATAACTTATGTTAACAACCTTATAAATCTCATTAAAGATTGCGAAATATTCCAATTTGCCGATGACACCTGTTTGCTTGCTGCCGACACTGATCTTAACTTAGCTCTTAAAAAACTACAGACAAATTTCACTGTGCTCTCAAAATGGTCGCATGACAACGGGCTAGTATTAAACGACAGTAAAACAAAAGTCATGTATATAAGCACTAGTCAAAATAGGAAATCAACTCCTATAACCGTTAAAGCTCATAATCACACTTGTCTGCATACTAACATTAATAATTCTAACTGTTACTGCGGCACACTAGAAGTCGTAAAAAAGCATACCTACCTCGGTGTGATTATCGACGATCGACTGTCGTGGGTTGAGCAAACTCGACATGTGTGTGATAAATTACGAGCACTGCTTGCAAAGTTTTCTATACTTAAGTACAAAATTCCTTACCCTGTATTGTTATATCTATACAAGTCACTTGGCGAATCAATTATTTCTTACGGACTGAGTAGTTATGGCCGGGCCGCTAAATCACATCTAGACTACATCTATGAAATTCAGATGCGTATTTTAAAAACCATTGTCCCGCGTAAAGTCAAGGAACAACATAAAAGTAATTATCATTCACTGTTTTCGTACTGTTCATTGATACCAATTCAAGATAAATTCAAATTCAACATTTTAACAGAACAATTTTTTAATGCGAAAGTACAGAAAGTTATTCCTCATAACAAATTTACTAGAAGTGCTAATAAAAATAAACTAATGACACCTACATAACAATCTTCATGGAAAAAGAACATCGCTTTATATTGTCCCTAATCTAAAAAATCGAAATAAGTTACCCATGGAAATAAAAAATAAAATTAACACTAAAAACTTGAAAAACACACTCAAAACCTACTTTATTAACAATCTATAAAATATAGTTTTGTATACTTTATTAACAATTTTCAAGTATAATTGTATCCAATAAATATTAATTAATAATTAAACCTAAACCTTTTCTAAATGGACCATCCTGTATGCGAGCCCGCAAACTACATTAAAAAAAAACCTATTGTATCTTATCAGCACGGACCGTCTGCTTTGCTAATGTATTTGAATAAAAACAAATGTAATGAATTCTATAACGAATACTTCGTTTCTTTTTGAATTTACCCTCATAAGGTTTTCTAAAATAATGTATAATTATGTCGTATTTTTAAATTAGTTTTAATATTAAACATTAATTTTGTCCATTGAGTACAGCGATGAATGAGTTAGTGTACGGACGGACAAACCTTTCTGGTTTTTGTAACACTATTTAGCTTAAGACAATATAACAACTTTTATTGTTCAATAAATAAATGAAAAAAAAAATGCAGGTAAAATTGGTAAAGCATTAGAGACATGCGAGACGATGCCGTTGGTCCACTTTGAGAAGTTAGAAGGTGAACTACCTTCACAAATATCAACAGATCTCAGTACAGACCAGAAATACAAATATATTACAAGAAATTACTACTGCTGTCATAAATGGATCCTGCCCTCCTGATTTATTACACAGAAGCCCAGGTAAGCTATCCCATGCCCGCTGATTGACGAGAGCTAATCGCATACTGCGGTTGTATATTTCTACGGAAAATCCACAACAAAATCTTGTGGCTTTAGCAACGTTTGTCGTAAAATCACACGCCTCTGTATGGTTTGCCATTAAAACACATTTATCCTGCAAAGATGGTTCAAAACATTTATGGAAGCTCATTAACAGCACTAGATATTTGTCCAACGAATTGTTAGCGATCGTGGACCCTGTTTTAATTCGAAACATTCAGAAAATTTGTTGTTGAGTATGATAACAGATTCACGTAAGCACATTCGAGAACTCGCTGCAAGACGCATTTTAAAGGCTCGTCAAGTTAATAAAAATTCTGTTTCGCGCATGTTTGAGGTGCCAAAAATAAACTTAAATTCACGTTCTTACATAGACTTGATTGACTGGCAACAAAATATAAACGAACCCCCAATACTGATGAATATCTTCGATGAGCAGTTACAAGATCTAATTGAAAATGGAGGAGATGCAGTTTTGGAGTTTATGAGACTGCCTTGCAACACCCAGGCTGTGGAAAGATCAGTAAAAGTTGTAACAGAAGCATCTATAAAGTGTCTGTGACAAGACAAAAAGAGAGGGATTCATAAAGTCTAAATTAGCATCTCGAAAGCTCATGCCAAAGTTTGAGACGAAAAAGGATTTTTACTACAAAAAATGACGTTAATCAAACCGACATAACTTTCTTAGCCTAGGTATGTTTACTTTTGAAATAAATTATTTTATTAATTAAAATATACTTTTATTTCATCATTTACATACATAACAAATTATTTACTTATTATTTTGTTTATAGGGTGTACTATACAAAACGTCTATAAATACTTAAAAAATGAAATTACAAGTCTATGGCGGGATCTCAAGCTGTCGAGCTAGAACTTTCAAATTAAGGGGTGTTATTTACAATTATATTATGCAACTTTTACCTGGTATTCCAATTCGAAATTAGAAAAAAAAAACATACAAAAGTGTTCCACCCAAATGTGGACATCGGACAGCAGTAAGAGTTATTTAACTCTAACAGCACATTACTTACATATAACAAGGCACAGCAGTCTCGAGTAATTGCTACAAAAGAGATGGCTAAGTCACAGACATCAGAAAACATAGCGACTTTGATACGCCATATACTTGAAGTTGAATGGAATTTGTTTAACAAAGTTGTAAGTATTACCACTGATAATGCAAGCAACATGAAGAAGGTCGTAGTAGAAATCTTTCAGAAACGCCACCATTTGTGCGTGGGCCGTGGCACATTCTCTGAATTTGGCTGTTGGTGATTGTTTTAAAGATAATGAGCTATTATTGCTTTTGACAGAAAAATGCCGAGATATCGCCATTAATTTTAAAAGAAGTAATATAGCTTTTAACAATGCAAGAGCAGATAATCATGACAAGTCAAAGCTGCTTCAAGATGTCAAAACTCGGTGGAACTCCATGTAAGTAAGTATTAATGCTTGATCGACTTGAAGCAGTTAATGTACCTACCACTGACAGCTGCTTTATCTTCATTAGCTTCATCATCAGACAACTTGACTAATGAAGAGAGGATTGTTTTACATCAATGTGTAATTGTTAAGCCTGTTGAACAATTAACGACAATATTTTCAGGTCAAGAGTATCCTACACTATCGTGCCTAATTCCGCTTAGGTACCTACCTATTCGAAGAGTAGACGCCTCATTACGAAAATTTGAGCTATCTACTGACAGTGCAATGCTTTAGGACAACATAAAGAAACAATCGATAAACGTTTGGGATGCTATGAAACTTACAAAACTGCCGCCAAGGCAACTTTTTTAGTAGACACCAGATTTAAAAAGGCTGGTTTCGGAATACCTAGAACCAAACGCTGATAATGCTCAGAAGTGGATAGTTGAAGAATTGATATGTCATGAAACACCTTCCATAGTCCATACCCTCTTCTATCATAGAGGTAGGTACCTTCGTGTTCAAGCAATGAACTATCTCATCAAACCCCTGCAAAGAATGAGTCTAATAGTTTATGGGGATTCTTGGATAAAAAAAGTACAACAGCAAGTGAGTATGGCAACAGAAAATTCTTCTGCTATCATAAAAGTGAATCAATATGTTCAACTTCCTTACTTGGAACGAAATATGGATCCATATAAATTTTGGGAGGCTAGAAAGATTATTTATATAAGTTTGCCCAAAATGACACAGTAATATTTATGCATTCCTGCAACATCTGTGCCATCCAAACATATCTTTTCCACGGCAGGACTTCTACCTTGACTACTTGACTTGACTTTACCTAAGTTTGAATGAAGTATAACTCATTATCATAACTTCAGATTACCAAATTGGTACAATAATTTGTGATAACCTTTTTGTTTTGTTAAGTTTATCGCTAGTTTACAAAGGATTTTTAGTATCCTACTAGTTAGGTTACATTTTTATTGATTAGGTAGGTACTAAAAAATTTATTCAAGATTTTTATGTTTATGTTACAAACATAATTTTTGTTATAAAGTTCTACAAAGCTCCCGTCACCGGGCCCCATTAATTGTTTGATAAGGAATGACCGCCTTGCGTTGATATTCGTTATGAGCCTACGACTCGTGTTTTGTTTACATTAACTAATTACTTCGGCGTAGTCTTACCTTTCGCTTTGTTCTTTGTGTCGAGATTGTATTACTCGTATTATATTTGGGGCCCGCGGGATGTAGTTAGTTTGAATTCATTCCTGTTTGTAACTTTGGTGACTGAACACGCAATTGATTTAATACTGCAGTTTAATTTCGCCACCCTGACCCAACTTCTTTTACACTTCAGAAGTGGGATAAGGGACAATGTCTGGACCTTATATTCGTGGTCTTGGCAAGCGCCGCTGCAAGGATTCAACATCGTCATCGACGGAAGAAGAAAATGAAAATTTTTTCCTGGAAGAACACTACGTAGCGCCGCAGACAAACAAGAGACTACGAGTTACTCCAACTGATGCAGAAATTATACCGAAGTTTCGCCCGGAAGATAAATCAAGCAACATAAAAAGCTGGTTACATAAGATTGACCAACTCGGAGATGTCTATGACTGGAACAGTAAAGATCGGCAATTTATAATGCAAATTCGCCTTCGCGGTTCTGCACGAGAATGGTACGACGACCTAGAGGACTACGATATGACCTGGGAAGAATGGAAACAAGCGCTCCAAACCGCTTTTCCGCGATCAACTGACTTTGTAAACAGACTGGAAGAAATGTTGGCACGGACGAAAACGGAATCGGAAACGATGACAAAGTACTACCACTCAAAACTGTCTCTACTTAAAAAGTGTAATATCGATGGAGAAGCAGCAATTTCTTGCATTATCAGAGGCTTGCCAATCGAACTGAGAGCGAACGCCAAGGCATACCAATGCAATACGCCCGAAAACTTATATTTTGGTTACTTATCATCGCTTGAAAACTACAAGCGGGTTGAAGCAGCAAGTGCCATACGGAAATCTACTTGGAGAAGAGGCACCTACGGGAGTAATAACTATTTTGCAACAACGACGAACAAGGATACTTCATCGGAAACATCGAAACCGTTATTACCAAAGATCTGCTACGTGTGCCGAAAACCAGGACACGAGGCAAGGGACTGCACGACTTCGCCACGACGCTGCGAGGTGTGCCAGCGCATCGGGCACGTTGCTGCGAGCTGCTGGTTTGCTGCAGGGACTTCGCGTCAACAATCAAATAAGGTCAGTAATGTCATGGTTGTCACACATAATTTACATGAAGATTTATATAAAAGAATAGTATATGTGGATGGAAATCAGGTCCTTGCTTTTGTAGACACAGACAGTAAATTGAACATTATAACAACTACGCAGGCAACAAATTTGAATTTAAAAGTTAGTCCATCTAGCGTCATTATGAAAGGATTTGGAGGTTCACATATACAATCATTGGGTACATCATTTATAAATGTCGAAGTAGATGATATTATGTTAAACGGTATAGTTGAAATTACAGATTATAATTTTGGAGAAATAGATTTGATTATCGGGCAACCAATGATTAATAAAGAAAATGTTAGTTTGGTTACGACAGCAAACTCTGTGAGATTTATAACTACTTGTGGTTTGGAAAATCTTTTATCAAATATCAAGTTGAGCATATTTGACTGTGTTTCAAAGTTTCCGATTTATTTGAAATATGATACTTTTTTGCCAATACGAGATTACGCTTATATAGAAGTAAAAGTGGAGTGTCCACACAGTGAACATGATGTTACACTTATGACTCAACCTGTGTACTTTCAATTAGGGAGTTTATCTTATTTAATTCCACAAGCCATTATAAGTTCAAAACAATGCTTCTTAAAGATTATCAATGTAGGCGATCAGGCTATTGAGTGGAAGGCAAACAAATTAATTGCTAGAGCAGAATTAGTTTCACTCGGTGATTTGAGCAAAACATCTTGCCTTCAAACAGTGAACCGAATAGAAGAGCCTGAAAAGCGAGTGCTCACAGTAAGCGATATAAATGTTGGTCAACTGGATGATGCGGATACGGGCAGACTTTTACATATTCTTAACAAACATATAAATTCATTTGCCTTTTCTACAAAAGAGTTAGGTTGTACTGATTTAATGGAAATGCATATAAAAACAACGGTAGATCAACCAGTTTTTTTTAAACCTTACCGTCTATCTCATAAAGAAAATGATATTGTGAACAGCAAAATTCAAGATCTCATCGATGCTGGCATAATTCAGGAGTCCGAATCAGATTATGCTAGTCCAGTAGTATTAGTTAAGAAAAAAGGAGGTGATTACCGGTTGTGTGTCGACTATCGAGCCTTAAATGCAAGAACAGTAAAAGGTCGTTTGCCATTACCTCATATTGAAGATCAAGTGACACGTCTGAGTGGGAAGTTATTTTTTACTACCCTTGATCTTGCACAAGGCTATTATCAAGTTCCCATGGCTGCAGATTCTGTACATAAAACTGCTTTCGTTTCACCCTCAGGGCAGTATGAATTTTTGAAAATGCCCTTTGGACTTGCTAATGCACCGGCTGTATTCTCTCGATTATTACGCATGACTTTAAGAAGTGTTAGTGAAGATATAGCTCTGTATTTAAACGATGTGATGATTGCATCTATCTCAGTTGAAACAGGATTACGGACATTAGAAAAGGTGCTCCACCTGCTCAGAGATGCAAATTTAAAATTAAACTTAAATAAATGTTCATTTCTCAAAAAGAGCACTAATTATCTGGGTTATGAGGTTACAGCAGGTACGATACGACCAGGTCAAGCTAAAATAAATAGTGTTGCCGAGTACAAAGTACCAAAAAACGTTCATGAAATCAGACAATTCATTGGTTTGACCTCATATTTTAGAAAATTTATCCCGAGGTTTTGCTGAAATTGCACGGCCGTTAACAGAATTAACTAAAAAGAATACCGAATGGCGATGGGGCTCGAAACAACAACAAGCATTTGAAACCTTAAAACAGAGACTAATCCAGCGACCAGTTTTAGGTATTTATGATCGAAATGCTGAGACAGAACTACATACTGACGCAAGTAAATTAGGCTTAGGGGGAATACTTATGCAGCGTGAATCTGACGGATGTTTAAGACCGATCGCGTACTTTAGTAGGGTCACGAGTCAAGACGAGCAGTTTTACCATAGCTACGAGCTTGAGACACTTGCTGTGGTAGAATCACTAAAACGATTCAGAATTTATGTGACGGGTATACATGTGAAAGTTGTCACGGATTGCGCTGCGTTGCGTACCACTCTCCTTAAAAAGGATTTAATTCCCCGCATAGCTCGCTGGTGGCTTACTATTCAAGATTTTGATTTAGAAATAGAATATCGTCAGGGTGAACGAATGAAACACGTGGATGCCCTGAGTAGAAATCCTGTTGCTAAAACAGTATTATTGATTGATGATACGGATTGGTTAGTGACTTTACAGTTGCAAGATGATAATATTCAGAGTATAATGACTCAAATACGCGCGGGCACGACTAATCGTGACATCACAAATAATTATATAATCAAGAAGGATCTTTTATACAGAAAGACATTGGCAGGTGAAAGATTTGTTATGCCGAAATCAGCCAAATTTAGTTTGCTACAAAAGTTTCATGATCAAATAGGACACCCAGGTTTCAATCGTTGTGAGCAGGTTATTAAAGAACAGTTCTGGTTCCCAGGAATGACGCGTTTTATACGCAAATATATTAGCTCTTGTTTACGATGCGCTTATGGGAAAGGCGAATATGGCAAGCAACAGGGGGAATTGCATCCTATTGCCAAGGAACCTATTCCTATGCATACGTTGCATGTTGACCATGTCGGTCCATTCGCTAAGACAAGGAAGGGAAACAACTACGTTCTTGTGATTATAGATTCGTTCACAAAATTTGTGTTTGCCAAACCTGCGAAAAGTTGTGGTTCCATTGAAACAATAAGACTTCTTAAGGACATATTTAATTTATTTGGATTTCCTCACAGAGTCGTTACTGATCGGGGTAAAGCTTTTACAAGTAGGTATTTTAAGCAGTTCGCAGAAGAAGCGCAGTTCAAACATATTTTGAATGCTATAGCCAGCCCACGATCAAACGGTCAAGTTGAGCGAGTAAATCGAACCCTCATTGATGGTCTTAATACCATGTCGGAAAGTGAATGCACTTGGGATGAAAAACTGTTAGATGTTGTATGGGGTATTAATAATACTCCTAATGCCACTACAGGTGTTGCACCCTTTAAACTCATGTTCGGGCACGGCACCTCTCGTCTTCCTACATATCCTAATTCAAATCCAGATAATTATAGCGCGCAGCAAGAACAATTAGGAGAGCGTAGAGCTACGGCTAAATTACGTATTGACCGTAATATGACATTAATGAAAACTAAGTTTGATGTTAAACATAAGAAATGCAAAAAGTATACAGTTGGACAACTCGTTTTGTGGAAAGGCGGCACAACCAGAGATCCTGCTTCTAAAGTTGCGAGGAAACTCGAAGATCTTTACACAGGTCCTTATAAGATTTGTGTAGCTGACCACTCTCTAGACCGTTATACAATTGCCAGTATAAAAGGAATAAAAGGTTATAGAAAATTTAATGCTGTAGTTTCAGGTGAAGCTCTTCGACCTTATAAACCTACAGTATCCGATGATGATAGTACTAACAGCGATCATGAAATAGATAGAGATGACCTAATAGATTTGTTAGAAAGCTAAATGTATTGAATACGATTAAATGCTGTAAATGTATCTATAATTTAGAGTTGTATTAAATAATAAAATTTACAAGTGGACTTTGTGTTGTCATTGAAATAAGATTTAACATACATAGGCAGATGAAGGCTAAATGCTACACCGTTGTGAAAAAATAGATAAACAAAAAACGAACTGTCGCATTCTACGCTGTGTGAATAGAGTCTATGCTGTGTGAATAGATTCTACGCTGTGTGAATAGAGCCTACGCTGTGTGAATAGAGCCTACGCTGTGTGAATAGAGTCTATGCTGTGTGAATAGATTCTACGCTGTGTGAATAGAGTCTACGCTGTGTGAATAGAGTCTATACTGTGTGAATAGACTGACCTGCGTGAATAGATTCTATGCTTTGTGAATAGATTCTACGCTGTTTTATTGATTATACAGAGTGTGAATAAATTCTACACTGTGTGAATAATGAAAATACTTATATGAGTTTGGAAATAACGACTACATCTGACACTTTGTGCAATGGCTCCAGTCGGTTCTTGGGGGACTTTGTGTCAAATTTAATACACACTCAATGCAATCATAACATTTCGTTTACCTACCTACATTGTTACTGTGTGATTCTTCATCTGATAATATTTATGATAGTTACGTTTTCGAACGAGTTACATTACAAATACCAAAATACTTGCGTGTGATCATTTTGTTGCAGGGTTCAGACTCCAGCAAGGAGAGATCACATTAAACGCTGCCGTGTGGACACGACGTGGTTGCAGGATGGCCGAGTGTTATAAAGTTCTACAAAGCTCCCGTCACCGGGCCCCATTAATTGTTTGATAAGGAATGACCGCCTTGCGTTGATATTCGTTATGAGCCTACGACTCGTGTTTTGTTTACATTAACTAATTACTTCGGCGTAGTCTTACCTTTCGCTTTGTTCTTTGTGTCGAGATTGTATTACTCGTATTATATTTGGGGCCCGCGGGATGTAGTTAGTTTGAATTCATTCCTGTTTGTAACTTTGGTGACTGAACACGCAATTGATTTAATACTGCAGTTTAATTTCGCCACCCTGACCCAACTTCTTTTACATTTTATTGTTCTTATCTCTTTTCTTAAATGTTCTTATTTGTTTTCTTAAATGTTCTTATTTTTTTTTCTTACAAGCTTTATTTTTATATATCTTCAATGACATTGAAGATATACCATTTTGTAACAATAACATAACATTGTTTAATCTTAGCGAGTAAATTGTGCTTCTATAGAACTTCTTTGGTATACATATAAAGTGAAAAATTCCAGTTGATAATAATGATTACTTGCTAGGTTTAATATGCAATGCCATAATTACCAAAGGATGATTATAATATGATTAAATAACTTCTTACTTCTTACAATGACACCAATTATCTAAGCCCATGTTAATTTCATTATGATACTGTATCATGGAAAACTTGATAACGGATAAATATATACTTTTTGTTTGTAAATACATACTTAATATACATAGTAAACACCCAGACCAAGACAAATAGACATGTTCATGCACACAAATATTTGTCTTGTTCGGGAATTGAACCCGAGACCTAAGGTGGGTAGCCTACCCCTGCGGTCCCAAATCGGTCGTCGCTATATTAAATGAATCTACTTATTATTATTTACATACTCTTCTGTCGTTCATACATGATTTGTGATGAAATATTAGGTTTTGTTGTCAAAAGCAAACTACAAAGTTCAATTCAAAAAGTACTTGACTCCACTGAAGAATGGGAATACTCAGGCTAGTACTCTAAATACTCTAATACCTGTTAAGTCTTCCGACTCGAGTCCTAATTTTTTTTTTACCAAATCACTACTCGACTCGGCACATCACTATCACCTAAAGGAAGCAAAGAAAAAAGTATTTAAAAAAATCTGATTTATTAACTTATCATATCAACAAAGTCACGTTGTGTATCGATTTATTATGTAAAACGGGACACTCCTTTTTGATGCAAATATTGAGGCACAACTTTCACTTCTCTTGGTAAATATTGAATAAAAATACTATTTGCTCTAAAGAAAAACGAAACCATAAGATTGACACTGCAATACAACAAAAAAATTTAACCAGCACATAGAAACAAGATAATTTTTATTTTTATTTGATACCTAGCAACACATAAAATACCAAATAAGACACTTTTTTTAAATAAAACCAACTTAAAAGACCTGATGACATTCCAACCAAGTAAACCTTTCTATTTTACTAGCGGCCGCCCGCGGTTTCACCCGCGTGGTTCCCGTTCCCGTGGGAATATCGGGATAAAAAAATACATATAAACCTTCCTCTTGAATCACTCTATCTATTAAAAAAAAAACGCATCAAAATCCGTTGCGTAGTTTCAAAGATTTAAGCATACAAAGGGACATAGGGACAGAGAAAGCGACTTTGTTTTATACTATGTAGTGAAGACCAGAAGTAAACTACAACCAAAATTTTACATTGCAAAAGACGAAAGACAAAAGATTTTTTTCCATTGTAAAAAGGACACTGACCCAAAAAGAACCACTTTCTTTTTTTTAGTTGCAGATACTAAGGAACATTTACCTCGGTGACTTCGTCAATACTGAATAAAAATATCTTCAATGAATAACGAAACACAAGCATGACGCTGCTATCTAGCACATAAAAGATCAAATACCTCATTGTTTTAGACGCTGAAACAGTAGTACCTTTGTCACTTGATACGTGTTTTATCAACAGCGGGAATGGTATGCCAGCAAGGCCAACACATCCTGGTAATTTGATAACAACTCATATAACAGAACTGCTAACATGAACTTCCCGGAATTTGGTTAGCCTGCGATGAAACGACAAATGTAAACCACAAAAATCAAAATAAAAAATATTGCAAAAGCAAAACATCTCGACCAATCCACAGTACACCAATCACCTTTACGACAAGACGAACTCGACCAAAATGAACACTAATGAACAGTTCAATGAATTTAACCAACGTCATCCAACGTTGACGTGATTGCACAACGTTGCAATTTGCATTGCATCACGTTGCATTTATCTGTCACTGTCAGTGGCCGCATTCAGCAGGACCATGAAGTTTGACTTAATACTCTGAGGTAACCTGGAGCTCTCACCCTGAATAAAAAAGTGTCGCCAGCAAATTTGACATTTATGTATGTAGTGGCTGTCAGCTGTCTCATATGACCATACGTATTTTTTTAAAGTGTAGGTGAGACGGAAGACAGCCACTGTGTTATTTGTGGTATTCAAAAAATTGTTCGTACTGCACTCTCCAGTTACCTCAGTATTAAGTCGAGCTTCATGAGCAGGACACATCGATCCATCGATTAACAAATGGGCGATTTTCTGAAAGCTCGCTCACTCACTAGATGGCGCTGTCCCACCTGATAGAAGGAACGGAACGTTATAAATTTTACTTTGACGCGACTTTTGTAACAAAAGTCGCGTAAAACGGAATGTCAGACAGATGTTGTTTATTTACCTTAATCCTATTTCGTTTCTGTTCCTCACAGTAGTACCTATCAGTACTTATTTAATTTATTTTAAGTTTCCTTTGGGTTTTTAAAAGTAAATAATTTAAATAAGATTTATACCAAAATATACCATAGACATGTACATACTTCGTTCAACGCCATCTAGTGAAGCTTTTGGAAGCTTTTTTTTTTAAATGGCCTCTCAGAAAATCGCATCTGCTGAATGCACGCAAAAACGCGATGACTGACAGCGATTAACAACAATCGGACGCCATCTTTTCCATCGCTTTTCATTTTCGATGAGAAGCAGCGATTAGCCGATTAGTTGCAAGTTGATGTCAAATGTAGTGATTTTGGTTATTCGTCATGTCAAAACAAAACAAACGCTAAAAAGTGTATTCAGCAGATCCATCGAAAATAGTAATCGGATGCGTAATCGATGACCACAAATTATATAGACTAGTATCGATGACTAAAGCTAGAAACACATTTCTCTGGCGCAGCGCAGCGTCGATCCGGGTGTGCACACTTTACTAGTACTAGTGTGGCGCAGCGCAGCACGTTCTGACGAAATTTTTGATTTTGAAAACAATTTCTGTTCTTACTTGAACATCACTACATAGTATAAAACGACTTTGTTTTATACTATGTAGTGATGTTCAAGTTCTTTCTCTGTCCCTATGTCCCTTTGTATGCTTAAATCTTTGAAACTACGCCACGGATTTTGATGCGTTTTTTTTTAATAGATAGAGTGATTCAAGAGGAAGGTTTATATGTACTTTTTATCCCGATATTCCCACGGGAACGGCAACCACGCGGGTGAAACCGCGGGCGGCCGCTAGTAATTATTAAATCCAAAAAAAAAATGTTGATGATTACGATGATAAGATTATGATGAATGAATACGAGATGCAATTTATATCTATACTAATACTATAAATACATTTTGTTTGTTTGTAATAGATAAACTCAAAAATACTGAACCGATTTTAGAAATATTTAGTGTAATTTATTTTCAAATCAGAATTATACATTATTTTTGTTATAAAATTAAAAAGTATAGTGTACTAAAAACACTTTAATACTGTTTTAACAGTATAATTAACAACCCTACATGATTATGAATTGGGTGACTCTTCTAAACAAAAAAAAATAATTTTTAAATTGGCCCATTATTGACGGAGAAATCGGAGAACATAAGTAGTAAAAAGCAAAATGCAGAGCTCCGCTGCGCAGTCCGCTACCGAGCCATCTGACGATACAATGCTAGAAACAGGGGGGCTACCGCGTAACTTTATGGGTATGAACTTCATACGTTTTTGGGAACTTTAAGTCAATTTTATAAAGAAAATAGCCGCTATCAGTTCCTTGTTTTGTAACGTCGGGTATAACGATAACTAGCTAGCAACGTTCAAAAGAACAAAGCAGCAAAAATCTATCAAAATAAGGAATTCAAATGACAGTTGAAACCCATACCCATATCCATATTTCTTAGCCGGTAGCCCCACTGGTGGGGGGTCTGGCGCAATCGGAGCCGAGCGATCGACGTCGCGCCAGATCGCTCTGCGCCACACCACACTGCATAAATGTGTTTCTAACCATACTAAATGTATGAAAACGATCGCGCTGCGCTGCGCTATGCTGCGCTGCGCCAAAGAAATGTGTTTCTAGCTTAAGAGATTAGTTCTGCTGAATGTGGCCAGTGTCAATTTTTAGGGATGTAAAATTATCGCTGTTTCCGGTAATCGTTTGTTTCTTGATTCAATAAATCGATTATTTTATATTTTCGATTATTACAATAATCGATTTTTTTTTAGTTTAATATATTTTCAAATAAGGATACCTCGTAAGGCCCAACTGCCTTTTAAAAGGTATGCAAGTGTATAGTGGTACGGACCCAAGATGTTATCCAATATTATGAGGTAAACACCCAACCACCTTTTAAAAGGCATTCGATTTGTATGCGCCATAACTTTTTAAACGACGCGCCAAAAGTGAAAAAGATTCTGAACACCTAATGGATATTATTAGGGTTAAGCAGGTGTGCCAATAGAATAAAAAAATCTGACAGTTTTGACGAAATCTCATTCAAGATGGCCAGACGTAGTAGACGTGGTAAGTACATCCATGTTTATTAGCATAATCTTAAGGCTTCTTTTTAAAGTGTCTTATTCTGTATACTAACAGATATATAATTATTACAATATCATAAAGATTTACACGAAAATAATAAATACGCATTTATAATATCCTTGCAAAATCCGAGTACCTATTAGAAGGTATGCAGGAATTTACAAAAACCTAGATTTTAAAAGGTATGTAAGTAGTTACAACTAATCAATTGGATTTGTTTTAAAAAACATGAATTTTGAGCGGTTTCTTCTCAAGAGGTAAAGATCATAATTCATAAATCATTATTGCTATCATTATGTAGTATACAAAGGTCTTATAATAAATTATACTAGTACCATACATGAACCCGGTTTGGGCACAGCAGTTTAACATTTTTCATTTAATATTCATGAATATTAGACGGAATATACATTTCAAAATAACGAATAAATTTTACATTACATTGTACATATTAATTTAAAAAAAAATCTTTTTTAAAACTACTATATTGATTTTAAAAGGCATATAGGCTGTTGTCGTGTTTTTAGGTGTTTTTTAGGACTTGATACAAAAACTGGTCTATTTATGCTCTAATTCTCTTTTAAATGTAGAACGAACTGATTGAACTCATAAAACATTATAACATACGAACCTTTTAATATAGTTAACACAAACAGCAATGAACATTATGTATATTAATTAATTCATTTTTCGTGACATTGCTAGTATTCAGTAGCTACTTTTGTGGTCATAAAAAATATAGCAAGCATGCCATATTCCAAATATCTATGTTATTTTCTTTCTGTAATATAAATATACCTTAAAGCGTCAACTGTTACTCAATTAGCCTAAAAATACGATTTTTACAAAAATTGGTTTGGGTATACATTAAAGCCCATACGCCTGATTATGCCTAAATAAAGGATGCTGAATTTAGGCTTTTTTAGTCACGTAAAACCTTCTAATGGTATTCGTTTATACGCAAAAAAATCCCACGTTCTTAGGGAGATCCTAAGACACTTTTTTGAACATCGAACCTTCTGGGTCTGAACCATGTGAACCTATAAAAAGGCATCTGGGCTGCAAGCCCTTATTTGGTCAAAATAGCTTGGGCCTTACGAGTGAATGAGAGATTTTTGAGGGACAGAAAAAAAAATAAAAAATAGTTCTAATAATGAAACGAGATGGCGCTGACAAATAGCGAAGTCGGTGTGACCAGAAATAAACTAAAATGACGAGTTGATAACATTTTGATTTGTTTTCAAATTCATAGGTAGCAAGTAGGTAGCACTGTCTAATATTAAAACAGTAAAACAAGAACGAAGTAACAAAAATATCAGTGAGAAGGCAAAGTAAATCTACTAGTTGAAGCATAAGCAATCAAAAAGTGTCTATAATTCCCTCGCTCGACTGACATGACATGACAAGCATAGCCTGGCAACGTCATGCGTGCGTGTTTTTGACCTAACTTCTAGTCTTTTAGATTACTTTTGATCATTTCGTTATTTGCGAGCGCCATCAGTCGCCACTTTAAATCAACTTTTTTTTTCTTTATACCTGTCAGAAAAATCCCTCATTGATAATTAAAAATTGGGCTAATTATATTTTAATCTTCGTTCAAATTGACGCGAATTCCGCCGCGCGGGACACGGGACGACATTAGCTCGCGCCGATTGCTTCAGCTAACTTGCATGGACGTGTTCACATTGGCGCAAATAGTCGCATGTGCTGCATACGCGGGATACTTAGTGCCTGATGATAAGTGTAAAACACTCCAAATTCTTTGCGTTGAGTACTCAGCTCATGAACCTATTTTCTTCTTTTCTTCCTTGAGATTCTTCTTCAGTTAATGCCAGTAACAACAAAACCTCAGTTTCGATATCAAAGGACATGTTTTGCTATTGAAAACCCAAAAATAATAACGCGCGGGATTCGCCTCAACTTGAACGGAGCTTTATTTTCAACAAAATCAATAGATTTGATGTTCAGCGCCATCTATCATGTATAAATATTGCCCAGTGGAGTGGCATCGATTCTAAGCACTACTGGCACTACTACTCTACCTGTTAATATTTTTTATTACTACCTACGAAATCAATAAATTTTCTTAGAAACACATCAATAACTGCAACAGTCTACTACAGCTACAGCACTAGGTATCTGAAAATATAGAAATAAATATTTTATAATTGTAGCATTCTAGTCTAAGTAATTATTTTCTTTTTATTTGTGATTGATTGATAAACACTATAATGCTCAAACAAAGATACAGCTAGGTACACAGACAAAAAAAAATACACAGTTATGTGGGCAAAGGCGGTCTTATTGCTAAGAGCGATCTCTTCTAGACCTTTGAGGCGTATGAAAATTAAAAACTCACTTACCAAAACACGTAAAAATGAAAAATTTAATTGAATCATTTAATTCATAGGACGAAAATGCTCGACTTTTTCTAACTAATCTTGGAACTTACTGATCTGTTTGAAGTCGGTGTCAAGTCCAAAATATGTATTTGATAGGTTACAACATATTACTTTACTCTTTGGGTTACAATTCACATCACTCCGCGCACCTCCACCACCTCCTCCTCCGGGACCAGCATTATATTTTTATTTATTTTACTTTCGGCTTGACACCGACTTCAAACAGATCAGTAAGTTCCAAGATTAATTAGAAAAAAGTCGAGCATTTTCGTCCTATGAATTAAATGATTCAATTTATTTTTCATTTTTACGTGTTTTGGGAAGTGAGTTTTGTTTGCAGTTTTTTGTTTTGAAGGCGGTTTAGTTTTTTTGAAAAACAAAACTAATTTTTCAATTTTTAGAAATCTACCTTAAGGTGATGAGCAAGTGTACCGTAAAGTGCAACGATATAACTGTGTCCAATGGTTGTCCATATCTAAATTAGAACACCAAGACAAGCTCCGCTTTCCAACTCTTAACTGTTATGCAATTTAACCTTCCACTGGCTTCCACCGTTCCACCATCAGCTTACCTAAATAACTTGAAAGAATACAACTAAAGTTCTATTCGTGCATGTGGTGGTACTTAAAAAAACGTGCTCTTACTCCTAAGCGTTAAGGAGTTTTACCTTCCATCATCAGCTCATCTGAATAACCATTACAACTACAAATCTTTACGTATGAATGATATTTAAAAAAACATCCACCAACTCCTAACCATTGAGGACACAGAACACGGAAATCAAATTTATTTGCTCTGTGATTGAGGAGTTGTACCTTCCATCACAAGCTCATTATCATGAGATGATGCAAAAACTTGAAAAACTTAAAAAAATATATAAAACACGTAAAGTATCTATAAAACTTTTGAGTTTTTCTCAATTTCTCCTAGATTCCACCATCAGATCCTGACTTGGTTACAATGGAACCACCTCAGGAGTATACTTTTTCAAATGAAAAAAGAATCATCGAAATTGGTTAAAAGTTCGCGAAGATATAGCGTAAAGCAGGAACTACCAGACAAAAATGAGTTTTTTTTTCAGGATTCTGAAGAAACTTCTGGTTTGACTACTGTAAAATTTTCATGAGAAATTTTCAAATTTAAACTTTGTTATATCAGATAAAAAAAGAATTATCGGAATGGGTTTACAATTGGCGGAGATATCGTGGAACATACATAAAAAAAAATCAGACGACTTGAGAACCTCCTCCTTTTTTTGAAGTCGGTTAGAAAGAGCGAGTAGTGGTAGTGCACCAGCAACGTACAAAAATTACTTATTTAATATTAAAAATAAATAAATAAAATAATAATATTATTTTTATGAAAAACGGGATATTATTTCGGCACAGTTGCACGCGCCACGTTAAACGTGGTTGTTCAAATGAACTTTGAACATTCGAACAGCAACTGATGCCGGCCCAGATACGAAAAGTACCTAGTTGCAAGGTAACTTTTCAGCGATCAATGATGACCGACTTAGTGAAAATTGAAATGCAACTTTGCATTTCACTAAGTACGGACGGACACGGACAGCTCACTAGTTAAATAAGTATGGTAGTGTGTATAGTATAGTAAAATTAGAATATCATCATCATTTCAGCCGTACGACTCCCACTGCTGGGCATAGGCCTCCCCCAAGGATCTCCACAACGATCGGTCCTGCGCTGCCCGCATCCAGCGGTTTCCCGCGACCTTGACCATCGTCGGTCCACCTTGTAGGGGGCCTGCCCACGCAAAGTCGTCTGGTTCGCTGTCGCCATTCGAGAACCTTATAAAATAAACGAAATTGGTATATAATATAATGTAAATCGTAAATAAATTAACTTTGTACTCAGCCAGCGTTGGTGTATCGTTTCAAGCTGTTAACCTGGAAACTATCCTCTCACTGCGGCCAAGACACCTTTAGCCGTCAGTGTCTGATCAGTCAGGTGAACCTGCTTGACTGGCAGTGAGAATATCACTACTCCTAAACCTGACTCCTACCAACACTCCGTCTGTTATCTTAGGTCTCTGATATCCTGCCTGCCTAGCATGACCATCATTATATCACGCGATATGATATAGCACGTCATGCTGTCTTGCTTACCCCACTAAGGTGTAAGCAAGATATAGGCTCTTATCATGCGTCAATAGTCGATAAATGCCGCTCATGCTAGGCCGGCTGGTGTACTTTTATATTTATCTATTCACAATTTATGATAGGGTAGGGCTGTAGGAAGTATAGGGCTTTAGGTCGTAAGGATCTAGGGAACGTAGGGAAACTCTCAACCCCTTAAATTGTTCATGGACAGTTTGCCGGTGCTAGTATACAAATAACAAGACTAATCACTAACACATTTCACAGACAACTAATTTACATTAAACAATGTCATTAAGTCGGCAAGCTGTTCAGTGGTAAATGTCCCGCTTTTCTTAATAGTTAGGTACAGTGAAATTGACCATGAAAGTTTAGTCTTATAAAAAAAAGTAGTAAGTAATTAAATAATAAGTCTACATAAACTAGGTAAGTACTTGCTAAATAAATAACATAATAATATAATTAAAAAAGTAATTATAATTATTTATTTATTTTTGTTAATGTAACTATTCTGTTATGCTATGTCATACATATTTTATTATCATCCATCATCATCAACATGTCAGCCAAACGATAATTTATTAAAATATAAGTAGGTTTATATTTCATTAATAAGTAATATTTGTTAGAATAAGTTCTAGCAATTAGCTCGCAGACAAATCAATTGTTAGATTTTTTGAGGCACTGTCAAACTTATCTTGTAACTTCTTTGTGAAATAAATAATATTAATAAATTCATGATTATCATGCCAATATTTCATTTGTTCGTGTCAATTAAGTGGAATAACAAAAATGCACGTTTATTATAAGTTGATACCTACTTCCATTTTAATAAGGTACGTGTATTTTTGTGAAAAATCAATTACTTTTATGCAAAATAATTGATTAATATAAATTGATTCTTTTCGTTCTAAAAATTATCGAGTAATTTTTAAATTTTCACTTTTTTGCATTCACAATGCAATTTTTATTATTGAAAAATTGAATATGAAGTATTTTAGAAAAAAACAAATAAATAATAAAAATTGCGGCAAAGAGGAATAAAGCAAGGAACTGACGACTTTTTGTTTGAGAAAACTAGTTAAATAATGACGAGGCAGTATAATTTCTGATCCTAGCTTTTTCGCTATGAACTTATAACCCAAGGAATTTATAAGTAGGTACTTAAAAATGTACGTAGTAGAGTGCTCGTCAGATAAGTCTGCGCGCGGTGTTAAAGAAAACTAATCTTTTCTATAACATTAGAACAAAAAAATGCACTGTAACTAGCGCCAAAATCGCGCCAGTCACGCGCAGAGTTATCTGACACACACTCTACTTATAAATTCCTTGTTATAACCTTATAACTTATAAGAATAAAATTTCAATAACACAGACTAGGAAATTTGATTGACAAATATTATGATTTGTGATTGTGACTATCCATTGCTGATCTAGTTGTATAGCAAATAATTTGTAATCGATGTGTTTTGCTGAATGCGGCCGACGCCATCTTTTCCATCGCTTTTCATTTTCGATGAGAAGCAACGAACGATTAGCCGATTAGAGTGCTCGTCAGATAAGTCTGCGCGCGGTAAAAATCGATTACTAATCTTTTCTATAACATTAGAACAAAAAAAATGCAGTGCAACTAGCGCCAAAAACGCGCCAGGCACGTGCAGAGTTATCTGACACACACTCTAGTTGCAAGTTGTTGTCAAAAGTGATTTTGGTTATTCGTCATGTCAATACAAAACAAACACTAAAAAGTGTGTTCAGCAAATCCATCGCGAAAATAGTATTCTTAATCGATGACTTAGCGATTAGTTCTGCTGAATGTGGCCAATGTCTTGGTTTGGTGTTGTTGGTCAGTCAGTAAAATTGATCTGTGGCTTTCTCTATAATCTCTATGCTATGGTCTTGTCTATGGGCGTCGTGCACGTCGTGCAATGCAAAATGCAAATGCTGCAATTTTGCAAGCAAGCAAAAAAAATATAAATAAAAGTAACTCTATTTATTCTATCGATTTGATCAGACTCATCAGGATGTTGATCATGTTATAATTAAATACTGATATGAAAATGAACATAAATAAAAAAGGTCCAGTCTTTGAAGGTGGTACTTGCAGGTGTTGCGGTGTAACAAAAAAGTGTCGGCTATTAAACGTCGATTATGAGTTTTGTGGCAAAAAAGAAAACTACTTCGATATGTTTGTCGATTGTTTTGGTTTGTTGGTAAGTTTATACTAGAACTAGCTGTGTCCCGGGGCTTCGCTGCCTTAAAATTTTGGGATACAATTAAAGCCTTCAATCTATTCTCAGAACTACCAAATAACGAGGAGTTCGGTACAAACAAAACAACATTGTGACACTAGTTTTTTTATAGGTACCTATTACATTTCACCCACGTATAGTACCTATGTGGGTGAAATGTAGAGTACATGCAGATCTTGGCAGAAATATATTGTCATTTTTAACTGTTTAGTCGCATAATGCCTAATTCGCTAAATGGCACCCGAGTCCGGAAAGGACTAATTCGCGGAATGGCTAATTCTTAAAAAGACTAATGCGTGAAATGGCTAATTCTTAAAATGGCTCATTCTGTAAATGACTAATTCGTCAAATGGCTAATTCTTAAAAAGACTTATTCGCGAAATGGCCAATAACAACTTATGTATTTTGAGTTAGTACTTTTTTCTTCATAATGATTTTTGCCGTCTGACATAATGAAAGATTTGATTAGAAACTTATTTGGGTCATAATGATTTCAACTATACAACGTAATAAAAGATTTTCATTAAGACTTTTATTGTCCTTAACAATAATCTGTGATTTTTTTATATTCAATCAGAAGATGTTGTTGCAAGATGAGCGTGTTTGTATGAAAATAATAGGGTGGCTGGTTAGATTTACCGCTGAGAGTATTTTCTTAAAATTCTAAAATATTTTAATTTGTTTATAATTTAAAAAAGAAAGGGCTGTGTGTTGTATACTTACCTGTAATTCACGAACATATTTATAACGAAACCATTATAAACTATTGTTAACTATGTGTAATATGTATTGCTGTGTTGGTATGCCTTAACCCACTTAAGCCAACTGACCCATACATAGGTTTTGACAAATAAAAAAATCTAGCATCATTGTTTCAGGGAAGTAATTTATTAGCAAAAAAAACAGCATATAAATCATTTGGCCAGCATACTAAGATTTTATTAGCAATAATAAAAATCATGCTGCAATTCTTGTTCTGTAAACAATCATACGAATGGCGTCCGCGAAGCGGACGATGTTCCGTGGGCAGGCCCCCTACAAGGTGTACCGACAATCTGGTAAAGGTCACGGGAAGCCGCTGGATGCGGGCAGCGCAGGACCGATCGTTGTGGAGATCTTTGGGGGAGGCCTATGCCAGCAATGGGCGTCGTACGGCTGAAATGATGAAACAATCATGATAATAATAAGTAATTTAAACAAGCAGGCAGCATGTCATAATATGTATTATGTATCTGCAAAATAAACAGTCGCACCGCAAAATAATTATTTGGGCAGCAGAGAAAACACTGCTACAAGCAGTTTACTTGATTGGTGTGCATATTCAAATTTTGGTTAGCAATATAAATATTTACAAAATGACTATCAGTAATTCAAACTCTTAGTTTTAACTAGAAAAAACATGTTGTGATGAAATTATTTAGTTAAAACAGTTTCAACCGAATATTGTAATTAAGATGGAACATGTTGTGTTTTTTTATGTAATTACGGCATGGCATATGGTAGGTGCGAAGAGCGAAGCGACGTGCATGTTATTTATTATTATAAGCATTATATTAGCGGCACAAAATTGAATTTTGCTTACCAAAATTTGTTTTAATATTGGTCATGCATTGCAGCTTTTATATACAGGCCGTCCCAAAACTATGCCACATGGAGGGAAAGTACCTTAAATCCCGAAGATATACAATTTTACTGAAAGAAAACTTCATTTTTATTTTAAAAATAAATCGAACTGCATTCAAAGAATTTTAAATAATCGCCTGTATGAACTGGGAATCGAACCTACTGAAATAAAAAAAAACTTTTATTTTATTGTACCGATCGAAAGGCTCGATTATACCTAAGCATTTCTTCTAAGTAACAGCATTTTAAATAAAAGGAAGACTATGAATTAGCCAGGGGAGGAGCTGATGAACCATTCATTGGCCCTGAACCAAGACTACCAATCGCATATAGAATTACTAAGAACATTATCGGGATCAGAACAATCAAAGAAACCAACCAAAGATGGATGAGAAGAAAGGACTGCAGACAGTCTAAGATTTTCATCAAATCGGTTGACAAGAAGAAAACTAGAGAACTTCTGAAACAGAGTAGGAGAAATATAAGAACGATTGTAGGTGTACTTACTGGGCACTGCCCACTAAACAGACACCTATCAGTGATTAAACGGACAGAAGACCCGATCTGTCCGCAATGCAAAGAAAGAGAAGAAACAAGCTACCACTTCATGGCAGAGTGCCCGATGTACGCATCACTGCGCTGGGAGCTCTTTGGAACGGACAAGCTTAAGGAAGAGGATCTAAAGAAGTTAACGATAAGTCAACTCAACAGGTACTGTAAGCGCACAGGTAGGTTTGAGGGTCCGACGCCGGTGGGGTAAATGATAACCCGCCTCCCCCCCTGATTTTTCAGTTTTTAGGGGACTTGGGGAACTGGGTGAAATGGTCCCGACCTAGGTGACTGATCACCCGTCCGGCTTTGCTGGCGTCCCCCCTATAAATAATAGTAATAATAAAATTCCCTCCATGTGAGTTAATTTTGGGACGCCCTGTATATTCGGCTGAACAAAAACATTTACTGCTATTCAGAATGATATAAATTGCAGACTGATTTAGAAATATTTGCTGACTATAAGTTGCTGCCCAATAAGCTATTTTAGCTGACCGATTACATGTTTTTGCTAACAAAAATATGAATACTTTGCAAACCATTTAAATAACACCCATTGTTTTATTAATTTGAAACTGGTCTTTCATTTTTTTTTTAATCTATGAGAAAAAAGATATTTAGGCTTATCTGGGTTAATAATAAATAATTAAATAAGCAATTTATGTAAAATTTGTGTAAGCTTTCCGCCCGCGGTTTCGCCCGCGTGGATTACACGACGTTATCCCGCAGGAATGTGATATTTTTCCGGGATAAAAAGTAGCGTATGTTCCTCTCCAGGCCACAAAGTATCTGTGTCCCAAATTTCCGCTAAATCCGTTCAGCCGTTTTGGCGTGATTAAGTAACAAACATACAAACATCTAAACTTTCACATTTATAATATTAGTAGGATTGAAAAAAAAAACTAATGCTGATTTGCTTTAATAGCATAATTTTTTTTGACATGATAACGTTTTATGCCGGCTGCACATACAAAAAAGTGTCACATTTTGCGTGCAAGCGAGACCGCAGAAGAAGCGATAGAGAGGAACGATCGGCCTAAAAGTTCGGCTTGTGACACGAAGAGAGACAGTGGCATATTGCTATCACTAAAAGTTATTGTCCGCAAACCGACAACCAATTTTTTTTCTTTGCACCAAAATGAGCTGTCATAAAACCCATGCTACAAGCACCTACAAGGTAGCGGCGCGTAAGCTTAGCGCTGACCGAAACGTGTAGGCCCCTACACGCATGGTGGTAATGGTGTGGCGCAGGATACCTTATTTTTTACTTCTGCGCAATTACAGTCAGTGCTAGAGATTCGTGGCGCTACTTGTGTACATTAAACAAAGTATAATGTATGTGATTTTGTTATATATTTATTTTGTCTCCAGTTGTCACATATGGAAGGCGAGGAAAAGGAGCGTCTGATCTGCGCCACCTGCGTGACGCGTTTGCGCGACGCCAGCGCGTTTAAGAAGCAAGTGTTGCACTGCGAGGAGAAGTTGCTGCTGCAAATGCAAACCGACGGTGAGTTGTTATTTTTTTCTGTCGACAGAAGTACTACTGAGACTAGGGTTGCCATGTTTTTAAATCGAAAAGCCGGACTGGCCAGTTAGTTTATTCGGATTTCTGGGTATCATGGCTGGACTCCCTAAAAATCAAGTAAGTATTTCAAGCCTTAATTCTAAAATCAAAGCCAAATTTGCCATGCCGCGCCGTCACAACAAACGTTTAGTTCGTGCAGGAGCGATACGCGCGCACAAATTTTGTTGCTAGCTGGTTAAGCGACGCTGTTGCTCATAGTACCTCGGCTTGCCAAGAAGCGTCCACGAAGCAGTCTCGAACGTAAGGGCGCTGGGAGTGTTTCTGCCGGCCTAGCATGAGCGGCTTTTATCGCGTGATATGATATGGTACGGCAAGTTGTCTTGCTTACCCCTCTAAGGTGTAAGCAAGACGGCATGTCGTACCATATCATATCGCATGATAAAAGCCGCTCATGCTAAGCCGGCTGGCTTAGCTGGGCTGGCTGGAGTAGTCCAGCTGCACACCCCCCTTTCGCGAAATACGCGCAATAACGCGGAAAACACCCGTACTTATCAAATGAGGAAGAAGAAGAAGTACTGCTACTGGCCCTATACCATCACCCGTTATTCCAAGAAGGAGCGCCTGATCCATAGCGGTATTGTAGATATAGCATGGGAGCCAGGCCTCCAACTGTCCTTCAGTTAAAAAGAGAGTAGAATGCGGTACCCTATCTATCTTTCTCTACTCGCAATACTGCGGAACGGGAGTATAGCAGAACGATAAGACGTCACTAGAGAGAGACAGATAGGGGTACGCCATCTTCACTCTAGTTCTAACCATCGGACGTTCCCGCTAACAGACAGCCGTGTGGCATCCATACACTAAGTATGTATCATACCTCTCTCAGTTGTATGTATAGTCTGATCTGCGCCACCTGCGTGACGCGGTTGCGTGATGCGAACCCGCCGAATTTTCAACTTTATTTGCATACTTGAAAAGACGACTATTGTTTGAAGAGGCCGAAAGAGGCGCGCGACTGCTCAATGCTGCTGCAGTCGAGCGGCCACGAGCGGCTTCTCTCTCCACATTGCTTGGTGCGCCGCGCGCCGATACAAGGCACGTGGGTTCGGGCACCGTACTCTGAAACGCAAATCCGAAACTTTGGTTAGCCCCGCCCCTTTCACTCGATTCTGACATGACTGGAGAGTGAGAGGGACGGGTATATAACGAAGTTTCGGGTGTTGCGTTTCCGAGTAGGCCCTCGGGTTCGTGGGACGTCTCGGTATGTTTGTAATATCATCGGTATGTTTTGGGGCTAGATGTCGTAGCCCACTTCACGACACCACTCTAACACAGCTCCCGCTCAACACTTTATAAAATAGAGGCAACCGCTCTCTGTCCACGTGCCTACAGCTAGCAGACAACTCGCTGTCCCCGCGCTTACAGCTAGCAAGTAATGTGTAGTAAGGTAAAAAAGCGATGACGAAAGACGTACGCCATCGCATTTGTTCGCAAATCCAACAACGGGAGACTTTTTATCAAGAAGAAGAAGAATACGTACCATCAACCGATTGGCGACGTTTCCCCCGTAGAGTTGTCCGTCAGTAAGGCTCGGACTATATTCTAGTTTTAACACAGGTGTAATGTAGATTATGTTGAAGAGCGGCTCCCTCCCAACACAGGTTATTTTTATCTTAAAGGGAGGAGTCCACTGTATTATTCAAAGTCTGTGTTTGTCAATAAAGATTATTGATTATTGATTGATATGCGTCAGGAATCGGTCCGGTTTGGAAAAATAACTACAACAAACAAGCTCGGATTCAATCCGTCGTTCAAGCAATCGTTTGAATTTTTCTTACGATGACTACATAAGATCCGGAGCCATCTGATACCTACGGATACGGATTTAATCCGAGCTTTTCCTTTGGTCCGAGCCTTAGAGATAAGCATAGCCCACCGGATTAGCAAACTGAAGTGACAGTGGGCCGGCCATATAAGCCGCAGAACCGATAACCCGCTGGGGTAAACGAGTTCTAGAGTGAAGACCGCGTATCGGCAAACGTAGTGTAGGACGCACTTAGACTAGGTGGAGCGACGATCTTTGCAGGGTGGCTGGCAAGAACTCCATGAGAGCAGCCACTGATTCTTTGCAGGGTGGCTGGCAAGAACTCGATGAGAGCAGCCACTGATTCTTTGCAGGGTGGCTGGCAAGAACTCGATGAGAGCAGCCACTGATCGTATTACCACAGTGTGTGGTATTACTCTTGGAGAGGCCTATGTCCAGCAGTAGACGTCAATAGGTTGATGATGATGATAGAGATAAGATAAGATAGCCAGATCCTTAGTGTAGGAAAAATGTGATAGTAAAAAACCACGAGCCCTATAAGTAGCTTTCAGGCGGGATTCGAACCCGCGCCTCCGGGAATCCGGCCCGATGCTCTGACCAACTAAGCTACCGAAAGGCTTACATCACACTTATTAGGCTTATAACATTTTTCCTTTACTTACAGAATTGCATTGTGAATGCATAAAAATAATTTAAAATCCAATTTAAAATCAGATCCTTAGTGGTTGAGGATTCCATCAATATTATCTGACCAATGAACAAAAATATGTTTTTATTTTTACTTGTGTAGTTGTGTGTGTTGTGTAATAGTAATTTTTACTATTGAAAATGATTGAATAATCAAACGATTAGGAAATATCGGCCCTTTTCACAACCAACAATTAAAGTTGACTGTTTAATTCTTAAATTGCATGGACCCCCCCCCCCCCCAATTTTTGTCCTATGACATTTGATCAACAATAACACCTAGATCTAGATATATAGTTGGAGTGACAAACACGGCCGAGCGAATATACGCCCACTTGAGTGGGCGAAATTTCATGGAAATCGTCATTTAAATGAGGCTGGAAGCAAAACCGGAAGTAATGCGGAAGTAGGCTGGCTGACAGATGCGCGCGATTGCCAAGATGGCCGCCGTCAGTTGAGAGGATAAATTAACCTTTTTTCTTCGTTTCGAGGTGCCATAAAAAGTTATGATTTAGTTTGTGAGCCTTCATCTAAGTAGTACTTACTATTGTTGATCGAATCCTATGACTATTATTATTTTTCTACTCAAGTTTGTCTCAAAGAAATTGGTTTTTCTTTTTTGCTGTGTTTCTGTCGTTTGTGTAATTAAATATTTTATTATTATTCTTAACAGATGAAAGCAAAGCAAGTAATGTGAAATTCCAAATCAAAGTGGAAGTTGAGGATGCTGCAGATATGGACAATGATTACGATGAACCACCCTGTGGTCAGACGGAGTCCGAACAGGCAGACATTAGTAAGTATGGTAAAAGAGGTATTTTGGTGATATAAGTAATTTAAGTAATATAAGTAAGTAAGCCCAGCAGTGGGCGTCGTTCGGCTGACATGATGACATGATGAAGTAATTTGGTGATATTTTTTTAAAAAAGCGCCTATGCAAGCACATTCATGAGATAGCGCCAGGGGTCTCTCACTCGATGTACTTGCGCGCGTTACTAGCCTACTCTCGCCCTCACCGCCGGTGGTGAGAATTCAGTGGGCTGCCAACAACCGTCAGACGCGCGCACGCACTGTATTCGTGTTACGCTCGGTCAATTAGTTTTCATACGGACCAAATAAGTGATCTGTGCTTGTTAAACGTTAGTTTTATTTAAGAAAATTGACTTCTGGTGGTGAAAATTTATGTCCTGTTGATGGGTGTATGTCGAATAATAAGAGAAATTTCTTTTTTTAGTCTACCAGCTTATGTAGGAAAGTGAGGATGTATTCGTTTTTTTGATAAAATAATGTAAATATTACCTGGTAAGTTAGTAATTTATTTACAAAATATATAAACAAACAAATTAGTAGGTACTTAGGTAGGTACGTTAATTGGTTAAATTATGGTTCAGCTTTATTCTGGGTGGGTACAAAATGAAATACCTTTACTTAGTGAAACATAGGTCAGGAATTTATCGAAATAATACCTAAGTATTAAATTAGTCTACTTTTTATGGGCTGTGTACCACCTATGAGCTGTGCGTATCGACTTACCTACGTAGTCGACAATGCGTGTCTAAATATGCTTTTTATTTTCCTAAAACACAATTAGAAACATGTGGTTGAAATATTTTTACCGAAAGAATCAACCCTAGTCCGATTGCCGCTCGCTCTGACGTCACGTGGTCTCGCGCAGCTGCGAAGCAATAGTGACTTTATACTCAAAGTTGTAGGTGCATTTTTGTACGCGGCAGAAAAAGTAGTCTAGTAACGCGGTAGGTATCGAACATTTTCTATGGAGTAATTTATCTGTTACGTAGTAACTTTAACGGGCCGGCTGGTAGAAATTTCAATTTGAAATAAGCCGTGCCCCTGTACAATACTTTTCTATTTCTTTCTTTTCTGTTTTACTCTTATGTGTGTGTACTAAATATGTAAATAAATAAATAAATAAATAACTATTTAGTAATCTGTGACAGCGCTAGCTCTAGCGAATTGTTACAAGTGTGAGGGAGATAAATATACAACGCGATCCGCTAAATCTCTTGGGACGTCCATTAATTACGTGAGGTGATTTTGGCGATTTTTTGACCCCCCTTCCTCCCTTGGTGAGATGTTGTGAGATTTGGCTTGCCTCCTCCCCACGCCCTAATCTCACGTGAAGTTTTTCAAAATTCGCGTTTTGATTGAAAATGCTTTATTAATTAAGACTGATGAAGTGATGAGATGAATGACTGATATTTAACTTGTTTTGAACCTTTTTGTTTTAATTATTTATAATAGGCAAGCGCTTGCTCGTTATCACGCTTGATGGTAAGCGTTGATGCGATCTACGTAGAATCGCGCTTGCCAAGACTAGAATATCTGGGGGCACGGCAGTGCCCCCGCCAAGTCGAGCGCGAAGCAAACACTGCCGTACCATCCTTTACTGGAACCATTTCGCCGCATTTTCAGGCCCCTATTTGAGAACCTCTGGATAAGACCAGAACGTAGAAATTTTCGTCATCCAGTAAGCTATAATTACATACATAAAATCCAAAATTTCAAGTCTGTAGGTCATTTGGTTCCGAAGTTAAACGAAAGCAAAGTTTCGCATTTATGACACTCACTCATGATCATCAAAATAGAACTAGTACTTCCCATAAACTCAGAGAGCTGAAATTTGGTACAGAGTTAGGGTTTAATGGCCACATAAAGGGAAAACTATAAAAACTAGGATAATTTCTAGTTACACCAACTGCATAAATAACTTTGTAATCCTATATAAATATATAGGATTACAAAGTTACATTTGCAGTAAATAAATCAGTATACCTGTATTCATATCTTTTTGCACATAAGTTATGTGTAATACCTAGCAAAAAGATATGAAATCTCACCAAAATAATCCTATAAAAACTGACCAACTCTCGCTGGAGCTGCTTATTTCTTTACAAAAAGCGTTGAAATCTCTCAGTAAAGTCAAGCAACTCTAATGAATGTTCCTTTCTGCGATTTCTTTATTGATATAGTTACGTTTTAATTTTATGGTCGTTGACTTGTGCCCACCAAGCTAACCAACATGTAGAATGTTCAACGTCCAAAGTCACATAAAATTAAAACGTAACTATATCAATAAAGAAATCGCAGAAAGGAACATTAGAGTTGGCTTGACTTTACTGAGAAATTACAACGCTTTTTGTAAAGAAATAAGCAGCTCCAGCGAGAGTTGGTCAGTTTTTTATAGGATTATTTTGGTGAGATACCTGTTTACTTGCGACAGTTGCGATGGCCCCCAGATTCTACCTATCGCAAACACAGACTCGGGCAAGTAGTTACATTCTCCAGCGGTACGGATGATAAAATTAGAAACAAAACCCCAAGCCCGTGTCTTTGGAATATCCACTAAAAACTGGTGGCGCAGATTCGTACGTCTGGTTGTCCGATGGAAGAAGGGAGATGGCGGTATTGTCTGGCAACACCGGCCGATACAGATGTCAAAGTGTATCAGCTGTTTTTAAATTTAATTTTATTATTTAAATTCATAGTATTTGTTTGTATAGTGTTTTATTGTAAAAGTGATTCTAACATTATAAATACCTAGTACAAGTGTTTTCCTAAAAATCTACTTAATATATTTTGAAAAACATCGACGACAAAATTGTAACGGCGAAACGTTAATGTAACGGAACGGACATCAAGATTTAGCAAGACGATAATTACCTATTGAAGAAGGACGATTAAATCGATAATAAGCGGCAAATAAAACCGGGGAAGTATTTGTTTCGTAACTTTATTGTTAATTAATAATACTTAGACACTTTGTTGTTCTCACTGAACTGATAAGAGACAAGTACAATTGTATGTCAAACTGGTTTCACACTTACTGTACACTAATTTAACATTACTGGTACAGAGTTCACTTCCAGTGAACAACGTCACAAACAATTACGATTTGGCATTGATAATACCTCTCTTCACTTGACATACTGTGGAAGTGAAGCTGATGGTGACCGCTACCTGTCACAGACATTCACCTATTCTGCTACTCTTTCCATGCACTACATATATACAAAGAAACCCAAATCATCTCGAACAAATATTGTGAAACTAGTTTGCAACAACAATTAGTAATAATAAGTCTGTTAATTTATTAGTGAATGGAGTTAAATTTCCTTAATAAGTATAAGTACCTACTGTATGACTAGGTACCTACATTCAAGTCAACAAAAATCAATCTTATTTCAGATCCTTTATTTTCAATATATGTATGCAAAATTATTTAAGTAAACTACACAGTATTAATAATATATTAATTTAAACATATTGATTGATATTTATGTAATTTAACTAAGTACCTACCTACATACTTCTGAAAGGCTTACCTCAATTTACTTTAACAAAAGTCAATCTGATGGTGACACCTTCCAGCTACTTCTATAAATATTTATTTATTAAACATTGTTAACTAACACAAATATAAACCTCACTTTCCTTTGCTCAAAGTAAAGTTGATGGTGTTATTAAGATTAACATAGCATTCATTCATAATTTTATTTAAGTATTTGTTATTTTATTACACCTAATACACTTTATGATTATTTAACTTTTTAACTGTTTGTTCCTTAAAAAAAATAGTAGTTAAGTACCTAGAAAAGTCAATTAAATAAAAAAAAATACTTTTGTTAATTATTTCCATAAATCTGTCAATCCTAACTTTACTTAAATCATATATTGATCACTTCTGTATATTTTCAGCGGTAGCAACTTTTAAGCTTAATTAGCAATTATGATGACCCGAAGGGCAACGGCTAAGGATGTGGAGGTACAACTCAAGAATGCCCTGCAAGATCTAAAGGCAGCTAAAGATCTAAGTGACTCCCTAATAAGGGAAAGAGAGGAAAGTGAGACGGAGATCTATAAGAACATTACCCGTAACACTGAGTGATCACGCACAATTGTGATGACCACATCTACTGTGTTCCACAGTTTATTGAAACGAAGGTTTCTCATGCAAAATTAAGTAAATTAAGCTAGTCCTACCTTACTAGAAAATAGTGTCCGTAATCCAGGGGGGCTGAACGTTGTCTCGCCGGCGCGCGCCTGGCAAAACGATCTCCACACAACCCCCGATGGGAAACTCTTACAGCTAACACCCTTATAACTACACAATGCCCTAATAGGCAGCTAAAACTTTCCCGGCGCTTTTCAAAGCGAACACACACGGGTCACAAGTCCGTACCCGGACCGGGCGCTCCTAGGTGCAAAACGCTCGAGATCTCGGTCACGATACGGGTAGGTAACTGGCGCGGCACGTCGTTACACACACACTTGCCTCACGGCTGCCTACGGCCAACTGGTCGCGATGTCGCGCGGGCGGCGGTTGGCGCCGACCCCACGAATGAACGTGAATGAATGAATCACGCGCGGCGTGAACATCCCCCCGTCCCGGACAGTAGCAAACTGTCCGCCAACTCAATCTAAGGGCAGGCGAGAGAGGGTAGCGATCGCTCGCTTCAAAACAGAGTCCCCCACCAGGACCTCGGCAAACCTGGGCACACCATCCGACCCCGGATGAAGCTGAACAATGCGTCCTAAACGCCAGCGGAGGGGCGGCAGGTTTGGATCCTTTACCAACACGAGGTCTCCGGTCTTGGGTGGGGTCGTCCTATCCGACCACTTAACGCGTTGCTGCAAAATGTGCAAATACTCCAGATGCCAACGGCGCCAAAAACTCTGCGTAAGCTGCTGGAGCAATTCAAATCGCGAGAGCCGTCCGGAGGGCACTTCGGAATAAGGATATTCCGGCAAGGCGTTAAGCGGTCTGCCAATCAAAAAATGGCCCGGCGTAAGGGCCTCTAAATCATTCGCGTCCGAAGACAACGGACACAACGGACGCGAGTTGAGGACCGCCTCAACCTTACAAAATACGGTCGCGAGTTCCTCAAACGTGAGGACCGTCTCCCCAATAACGCGACGAAGGTGAGTTTTAGCGGCCTTTACAGTTGCTTCAAAAATCCCTCCCCAGTGGGGGCAGGATGGCGGGGAGTACTGCCATCGTACCCCTCTGCGAGAGAGTGTGGATCCGATCTCAAAATTACTCCTATCCAAAAATTCACAAACTTCCTTTAAATACCTATCGGTGCCCTTGAAATTGGTTCCACAATCGGACCTTATTAACGACGGCATTCCGCGGCGAGACACAAAACGATTCAACGTGGCTACAAAGGCTTCTGTGGTGAGGGCACTAACCACCTCCAGGTGGACCGCTTTAGTGGCCAAACAAACAAATACACACAAGTAAGCCTTTTCCGTTCTAGCATTACGAAGCCGCGATGTCTTAACGGTAAATGGCCCCGCAAAATCCGTTCCAACTCCTGAGAAGGGCATCGATTCGTTCACTCGATCGGCAGGCAAGTCACCCATCTGGGGCTGCATCGTATCGGCGCGCAAACGATAACACGGGAGACAACGAAAAATAACGGATCGGATTATTCTCCGCGCTGACAAAATCCAGAACTCTCGTTGGAGGAGCGCGGTCAAAGCATTACAACCGGCATGAGCATTCTTTACATGTCGGTCTGTAATCAACAGTCTAACTAACGGTCCATCCTTGGGGAGCAACAAAGGGTGGCGTGATCCGTACGGCAGGTTGGCATGTCTGAGCCTACCTCCGACACGCAGCAATCCGGTACTGTCCAAGAAGGGATTCAACCGCACCAAGGGTCCCTTCAACTTGGACTTACTTGAGCGCAGGGCTTTCAGCTCCGGTTCAAACTCTCGCTGTTGCGTCACTCGCAACCAATGCAACAGAGCGTCTTGCCGCTCTTGTGGGGCGAGGACCGGAGACAACGATTTCTCCTGAGGCTGGCGACAATTTCGCACAAAGCGCCTCATCCAAGCAGTCACGCCGAGCAACTTATCAAGAGAACTGTAGCGGTCTAACAAAAACTCCATCTGCGGAGCCGCCACCGTCTCCACGGCGTGAACACGCATGCCTAGGTCTGGGACTCTGGCCACAGCCGGGGTGGCAGGCCATGAGCGCTCAGGCCGTAACAACCATGATGGACTCCACCATAGGTGGTGGTCCACTAACTCAGGCGCCTCGCAGCCGCGGGAGGCACAATCTGCGGGGTTCAATTCGCCCGGTACGTGGCGCCAAATCAACGGGGCCTTTGAAGTCTGAATTTGTGAGACCCGGTTGGCCACAAAAACCTCAAGGGTGTGGACTGAACTCTTCAGCCAACAAAGGACGACCTGGCTGTCAGACCACGCAAATATCGACTCCAAGTCGACACCGTTTCCCAAGGTGTCGGCAACATGATTGAGTAGCCGTACTAAGAGAGTGGCGCCGGACAACTCCAACTTCGGAATGGTTAGCCTAGTCCGAAGGGGGGCGACCTTACTCTTGGCCGTAACTAAGTGTACGGCGACAACGCCTGCTGCATCCACCGTTCGGATGTAAACGGCTGCCGCGTATCCGCTTTCGGACGCGTCACAAAAGCCGTGCAGGGAGGCTTTAAACTTTCCCGAAGGCAGCATTTGCCTCGGTATACAAACCCGATTGACGTCGGGTAGGGATGACACGAACCTCACCCACTCTCGTAGGAGGCTACCAGAGAGGGGCTCATCCCATGACAATTCCGCAGCCCAGAGCTCCTGTAGGAAGCACTTCATCGAAAACACTACAGGGCTGAGCCAACCGTTCGGATCAAAGGTACGGGCTACAGTAGACAGCACCGTGCGTTTAGTCCAGACCTTTGGGTCTGGCAGTTCCAATCTATATGTGAACAAATCCGGGACTGGTCGATACTGGACTCCCAAAACAGACAGCATGTCTGGAGTCTCCGGATTCTCAAAGAGGAGCGGCTCTTGCTGGTGGTCCTTAGGCAAATCCGCCAATAGGTCCGGTGAGTTAGACAGCCACTTCCGCAACTCATAGCCACCAGCCCTCAAGAGCGCAATCAGCTCATCACGTAAGACGAGAGCCTCATCTAAGCTCGAGGCCCCCGTGCAGATATCGTCGACAAATAAGGCCCCCCCCTCAATAAGAGCAGATGTCCGGGGATAGCGTAGCCGTTCGCGCTCTGCGAGCTCCAAAAGCGAACGGATCGCCACAAAGGGGCTCGACCGCAAACCATAAGTGTTGGTGTTCAGCTCGTAAGCCAACATCGGATCCTGGGGATCCTCACGCCAAAGGATGAGCTGGTATCGTCTATCCTCCGGGTGAATCACGGTCTGTCTGAACATCATGCGGATATCGGCCACAAAGACGACAGCGTGCCGGCGGAAGTTGGTCAAAACATCACAGACATCGTGATGCAACTTCGGCCCCGCATGCAGACACTGATTCAACGACACTCCGGTTGACGTGGGCGCTGAACCATCAAAGACCACGCGGATCTTCCCATTGGAAGTCTTCAAAACAGCGTGGTGTGGCAGGAAGTAATGTTCCACATTACGCCAGTCCAACTGCGAGATGGACATGTGCCCAAGGTCCAAATACTCCCGCATGAAGTCTATATACTTCTCCTTGAATGCGGGATCCCTGGCCATCCTACGCTCCATGGACAACAATCTCTTCTCGGCCATCGGTCGGGAGCTCCCTAAAGGAGGGCGAGCCGCCAAGAAGGGCAAGCGGGTAATCAAGCGACCCGAGAGGAGGCGCCCAGTGTTGTTCTGGTAGAACAATTCGCACTCCTCGGCTAACGGATCCAACCGCTTGGCAGTGGGGGGTTCCTCCACCTCCCAAAACTTTTGGAGAACGTCGGACAAAGTAGAACCGACAATGGTCTGGCGGTCTACCGACGGGGTCTCTGGTGTCTGTGGTACCTTTCCCATCACCACATGACCCAGCGACGAGGACAAGGCGACAAGATCGGCTGTCTGCAAAACTCGCTTGCTTCCACACAGTACACGACCGAGGACATCCGCACCAATCAACAAGTGTATTGGGCCCGGTCGGTGGAAGGAAGGATCAGCCAAAGCCAGTCCAGACGTCAGCTCAATCGTGGATGGCGGCACTCGCACTTGCGGGAGTGGTCCAACCACCTTATCAAATACTATCGCCGAAGCACCGATCTTCGGCCTTGGCGTGAAGTGGGGGGAGAAGGAGAACTCAACTCGACCAATCGGATCAGGGATCCGCGAGTCTCCCACCCCCCGTACCGCTTCGTGATGCGGCACAAGCAAAAGACCCAGCTGTCGGACAAGCCACCTGGACATTATGCACCCCTGGGCACCTGAGTCCAAAAGGGCACGCACCGTGACAACATTGCCCTTAGGTCCCCAAACATTCACGGAGGCTGTTGGCAACAGCACAAGCTCCGGAGGGGTGGTTGGGTCCGACAGGGGCGCCATTAAAAATTTTGGGGGGGTACTTGTCCCCCTCGCGCCTGAGTCGGCGCGCCAAATGTGGGACGCTCGTACCGGGCGAGCGGGTCCCAATCGGGTACATACTGGCCCCGACCAACAGCACTCCTAGGTGCAGGGTAATACCCGTGTGGGGCGTGCCTCGGTACATAGTACCCCAATCGAGGCCTCTCCATTAGGGGGGGGGAGTAGCAAATAGGGCCCGTGCCCATCGCCACCGTGGCGTACTCTTGTGGTACCCCCCTACCCCCGCCCGTGGCGGGGGCGTCTCTCCTATAGTTCCCCCTCTCCGGGGGGGACTGAACGGGGGGGCTAAGCCCCGCCGAATCTCTAGGGGACCGGTTCCGGGCTGCCGGGCCCCCGCCCGTGCGCGAGGAATTCGAACCCCGGTCGCTCCCGGCGTCCTTGCGGTCCAAACAAAGGAGGGGGTGATGCCTCCCTCCGCAAAGACGACAATCCTCGGTCTGGGGACACGCCGACTGCATGTGTCCCCCCAAACACCTATAGCACCATTGGCGCTGTCTAGCAACGGCCCTCCGTCCCTCTGGGCGGAGGCCTCTAAATTTGGCACATTCGTGCACCATGTGCCTATCTCCCCTGCAATACCTGCACCGCTCACTCGGTGCGGGGGGAGGGGACTGCTGGAAGGCAGCATATCGATTGGTCGGGCGACGGGGCTGTTCCCTCGCCGCCACCATACGACCAACACCTGGAACCGGGGCGGGCTCCAGGTGGTCCGTCACCCTACATTCGTCCTCCAAAAAACGAAGGAGGTCCGCGAAGGGCGGGAGATACGAGGCGCTGTCGCCTCCGTACCTCTGCTCGAAACGCCCCTTCATTTCAGCGGGCAATTTGGCGAGGACTATGTGCAGCAGTACAAAGGACCACTGATCCACCGGCAGGTCCAATCGCCTTAGGGAGTTGACCGCTGACAGTAGCGGGTTCAGCAACTCCCTCCGTAACAGGTGTACCCGCGTGATTCGCGGGAGGGCCAAAATCGTGGCCACGTGGGTGTCCGCCAGTAACCGGACATTCTGGTACCTGCTAACCAGAAGCTGGCGAGCCACCTGGTAGTTGTCGTCACTGATGAGCAGGTGCTGGATTACCGCGCTGGCCTCTCCTCGCAGGGAGGAGCGCAAATAGGCCAACTTCTCGCTAGGGGATAAGTCCCGTCGTGAATCCACCAAACTGTCAAACAAATTAATGTAGCCCATCCAGGCTGACAGATCCCCATTAAAAGTGGGAATCTCCAAAGTAGGCAATCGGCCTAGCAACGCCGTCGGGGTAGGTTTGACCTCCCCGCTCAAAACCGGCTCCCCCTTCCGAGCAACCAGGGCCCTCTCAGCCGCCTCCGTGAACTGGTCAGCCAGCTCATAGGCCTGGGCTACATCCTGCTCCAGCTGTTCCGACACGGCATCATCAGCTGGGGGGTTTTCCATATAATACGCGCGACACTCCATGGCGTGGCGCTCCAGGTCTTGCAGCCGAGCTGCCAGCCCGCCATACCGAGCTAGCAACGCGCCTACCCGGTCGGCTCGGTCTATTAATGTGACCGCACAAGCAAGCCAACGCAAAACTCCTTGGATGCCAGCCCTGGATACGGCGAGCGGATTCGTAGGAGCCATTTATAATCCGTTTTATAAACAAAGCAAACAAAGAAATATAAAAGTGGTAAACATCAACAAAAAAAAACAATAGAATTAGGTCGCGTCACGATAATATAAAACACAATTAAAATTCGGACGACATACACGGACCCTACTATTTTCATAAATTATTAACAACTTACCAATTTCAAGGGCTAACAATATAACGGTATAAACAAAACGTATAGGATTAACGGTATGGCATAACGGCACGGCCAAGTCAACCTCGCAAATCAACTACTAAACCGTTATCAACAAACAAAAACAAAACTATTTTTAATAATAATACTCGTAATTTAATACTACTAATAATTAAAACTAGTTCCACTTTTTTAACTAGGCAAGCGGACTCGGAACAAACACTAGTATGTGGTACTAATAAACAACACTTTCGAACGAAACTATTCGTCAAATAAATCCGAACATACAAAAAAAAATATACACATCTAGGCGAGTAAACTCGTATCAAATCACTAGTATGTGGTACTAATAAACACACTTTCGAACGAACTATTCGTCAAATAAATCCGGACACACAAAAAAAAATATACACATCTAGGCGAGTAAACTCGTATCAAAACTCTAGTATGTGACAACAATTATATAAGTGTCTATCTATTATCGGATCCACCAAGTGAGAAACATTCGCTTCGAGAATTTACTAGAACAATTTCTTAGTACTTCAAATCGTCTCGGGATCTTCAAATACCCTCGAGATTTCAACAAAAAAAATAATTTTTAGGTACGCTTTTTAGGTACGCTTTTTATTTTTACTATGAAATTTTATGTAGTTAATTTTAATATGAAAATTAATTATATCAACTACGCTCTGCTACCAAAATTATGATCACGCACAATTGTGATGACCACATCTACTGTGTTCCACAGTTTATTGAAACGAAGGTTTCTCATGCAAAATTAAGTAAATTAAGCTAGTCCTACCTTACTAGAAAATAGTGTCCGTAATCCAGGGGGGCTGAACGTTGTCTCGCCGGCGCGCGCCTGGCAAAACGATCTCCACACAACCCCCGATGGGAAACTCTTACAGCTAACACCCTTATAACTACACAATGCCCTAATAGGCAGCTAAAACTTTCCCGGCGCTTTTCAAAGCGAACACACACGGGTCACAAGTCCGTACCCGGACCGGGCGCTCCTAGGTGCAAAACGCTCGAGATCTCGGTCACGATACGGGTAGGTAACTGGCGCGGCACGTCGTTACACACACACTTGCCTCACGGCTGCCTACGGCCAACTGGTCGCGATGTCGCGCGGGCGGCGGTTGGCGCCGACCCCACGAATGAACGTGAATGAATGAATCACGCGCGGCGTGAACACTGAGCTTAAAAATGAACTTGCTGCTCTTCATGTAAAATACTCGGAAGTTGTGCAGAAGTGTAACCAAATGCAAGACTTTATTGAGTCTTTTAGGGCTTGCTCTGATACTCATGAACAGGCATTGAGTCGCATAACAGACCTGGAAATTAGTCTCTCTCTTGCCCAGAAAACAGTATTAGATTTAGAAAAAGAAAATAGAAGTATTATAGAAGATAAGCACTCTCAAAGCCTGTTTAATGAGTTGATGCAATGTAATTCTGCAGCAAATGACAATTCAACTTTGGAAGGTCTTAACTATGTTGATAAACCATTGTTTAATAATAATAACGTCTGCCAGTTTAGTAGCGGGAAGAAATTAAAAAAATACATTAAAATTAATAGATACATAAGAAAAACTCAAAAGTTAATGAAAAAACAAAATTATTATAATAAGTATAGTCACATAAAGCAAGAACGTAAGCAACTTTTAGAACAATTAAATATGATAAACATGGAAACATGTAATAAGAACAAAGAAAGTGAATTATTAGGTAGTCAATTATGTTATAAGATTGACAATTTAGAACTTTCACTTAGGGAAATGTACTCCAACTTGTGTGAGTTTTCTAAAAAACAATTGAATAATCAAAAAATGGCTGCATATAATATGGTTGACTTTTGTAATTTTAATTCAGACCGGTTCGAATCATTAGGGAAAAAATGCAGATGCAGTTGTAACACAGTATGCAATGACTTTTGTCAAAAGGAGTCATTAGGCCAAGCGGCTCAGGAGGTCTATTTACCAACCAAACCTGAAGTCTCTAACATTTGTGATAGTTTATTATTAAATAATAAAAGTAAATCCCCCACTAAAACTACTGACACCAAAACAATTATGTTCAGTGATGAGATTGGGAAGAATTTAGGCCAATTTTTACAGAAAGATTCAAAGGAAAATGTTATTAATTATTGCATGCCTGGTTCCAGTATAAACGAGATCATGAAAATAATTGTTAAAAAATCCTTAAGTGAAAACACAAACTTGATAATTTTAATTGGGAACAGGGATAATTTAAATAAAAACCAGTTAATAGCGTATTGCAACACATTATGTTCATTAAATGTAAGGAAGGTTGTTATGTTTACATTTCCCTACAGTAAAAGTTTTTCACCGTTAGAAAATAAAATAAGGTATAATCTAAACTTAACTATGAACACATTAGCCTGTCATAATAAAGAGTTGCATATTATTGATATCAATATGTTGTTGAATAATGTATACTTGACTAAAGATAAATATTATCTGCCTAATTATCTTAAGCGACAAATAGCGGTATCGCTATCATTTTATTTTAAACAATTAGCCAACAACTTGGCTAGTATAACCTCTGCTTCTATTGAGCAGTTTAACTTTGATACTTCTAATGTAACTTTGGAATCTGTTCCAAATAATTCGATTCTTTTGAATCCAAATACTGACATGGTTAATTTAAATTACCATTAGAGACAACGGAGGCATACTCTAGCCCAGTATTGACAAGAGGAAAGCCTAAATGTTTAAAAATAGTACACCAGAATATCCAAGGCTTTTCTGCTGGCAAAGACCTAGAAATAAGTTTATTTTTAAATTGTGAAAATATTGATGTGTTATGTGTTACTGAACATTGGTTAAAAGAATATGAATTATTGTTAAATTTGGATAATTATAGTGTTGTAAGTTCATTTAATAGAAAAACTACAATAAGGGGGGGTTCTTTAATAATTTTACCTAATAACACACAATATAAAGAGCGAAAGGATATAGTATCCCTCTCTGTTGAACGAATTTGTGAGATATCATGCGTGGAACTTGAACAAATAATTATAATCTGTGTATATAGCCCCCCTGGAGCAAATTACACAGTCTTTGAGTCCACTATGGAGGATGTTTTGAAAATATGTTGTCGTAAGAATAAAAAAATTGTAGTTTGTGGAGATTTTAATATAGACATCTTAGATATTAAATTAGCACAACACTCCAGTAAATTCCTTAATCTTTTTAAATCATTTAATTTGCTTCACACTTTTAATGAACCGACGCGAATTACGCCAACATCGGCTACTTGCTTAGATAACATCTTTTCCAACTGTAACTTAATTGAGAAATCGGTAATTAATATTATTAAATCCGACCACAGTGGACAACTAGCTTCTTTTGAGCACTATAATGTTACTCCTAAACGCGAAGTAATTTGCAGGCCAATACCGAAACGTGGTATTAATAAATTTAGAAATAATGTACAAGATAAAATTCAATGTTTGCCAGCTTCTGCTGACGCTAATAACTCTTATCAATCATTATTTGATATTGTTGAAAAAGAATTTAGTAACAATTTTAAACAAAAAGTTATAAAGTGTAATGATCGTAAGAAGTTCAGTGACTGGGCCACACCTGGTATTTATAATAGCAGAAGAAAGTTATTTGAACTCTATACACAAAAAACGACTTCCTGTGATCCTAGCTTCATTGAATATGTCAAGAAATATTCAAAAACATTTAGGAAAGTATGTGCTCTGGCAAAATCTAGGTATATTTCAAATAAAATTAAATCATCTGAAAATAAAATAAAAGCTACCTGGAGTATTATAAACCAAGAAACTGGCAAAACAAAAAGCAAAATTAATTCATTTAACTTAAAAATTTGTGATCAGACTTTTGAATCAGATATTGAGGTGGCTAGTGCTTTTGAAGGTTACTTTGCTCGAATTCCGTTAGAAACTACTAGCAGACTTAACTCTTGCCCCAACACCGCTGTCTCTCTTATGGAATCTAGTGTGAACAAGTGCCAGGAAACATTTAGTTTTAGCTATGTCACTACCGAAGATATTATTAAAGCATTCAAAGCAATAAATATTAAGAAAACAGAAGATCTCTGGGGCATATCTACAAGTATCATCAAATCAATAATTGATGTGATAGCTCCATCATTAGCAATAATTTTTAACCAATGTATAAGTGAAGGGGTCTTTCCTAATTTAATGAAGAATAGTAAAATTATTCCTCTGTTTAAAGCTGGTGACAAAAGTGACCCAGCAAATTTTAGACCTATATCCATACTACCAGCAATAAGTAAAATATTTGAGAAATTAATTTATGCTCAACTTTTAGAATATTTTAAATTAAATAGTATACTGCATGAGAAACAGTTTGGTTTTTCAAAAGGTAAAAGTACAACTGATGCTGGGGTTGCATTTCTAAAACATGTACTTGATGCCTGGGAGGACAAGCAGGATATAATCGCTATTTTTTGTGACCTTTCCAAGGCATTCGATTGTGTTGATCACCAAACACTATTAAGGAAGTTAAAACATTATGGTGTTTCTGAAATGTCAGTAAGCCTTATGCATTCATATCTGTATGAAAGAACTCAGAAGGTAGTTATTAATAAAACTGAGTCTACCGGAGCTCCCATTACTATGGGCGTACCCCAAGGATCAATATTGGGCCCGCTGTTGTTTTTAATATACATAAATGACCTTCCTTACTACGCGAAGAATTTATGTGAGACGGTGCTATTTGCCGATGATACATCTCTAGTCTTTAAAGTAGATAGAGGTGATGACTGTTCTGACGAAGTAAATAGTGCTCTTTCAAAAGTGTCACATTGGTTTAATAGTAATAATTTATCATTAAACTCAAAGAAAACTAAGTGTTTAAAATTTTCGTTACCTAATGTAAGACAAGTTGATTTTCATATTAGACTAGACGGCGATACGGTCGAATTCATTAACAATACAAAATTTCTAGGTATTATATTAGACTCGCGACTACAATGGGATCCTCATATCGAAGCCTTGGCGAGTAGACTCAGTTCGGCTGCATTCGCAGTTAAGAAAATAAGGCTCTTAACCGATATTGAAACGGCTAGAATAGTCTATTTTAGTTATTTTCATAGTGTTATGTCCTACGGCCTTTTGTTGTGGGGCTCAGCCGCTAACATCCAAAGTATATTCGTGCTCCAAAAAAGGGCTATTCGCGCCATTTACAACCTCCGATCGAGAGATTCTTTAAGAGATCTATTTAAAGAAATAAACATTTTAACTGTTGCAGGACATTACATCTATGAAAATATAATTTATGTGAAAAAGTATTATAATACATTTGTAAAGCAGAGCGATATTCATCGCTTTAACACAAGAAATAAAGATAAACTTGTCGTTCCCAAGTTTAGGCTAGCAAAATCCAGAGCCTCATTTCTGGGGAAAAGCATAGCCTTTTTTAATAAAGTTCCACAGCATATAATTGAACTACCATTGCATAAATTTAAATGTTACATTAAAGAGTCGCTGATGAGCAAAGGATACTATAAAGTAGACGATAATTTGAATGACCGCAATGCATGGTCATGATGTAACACATAACATAATCACTGTTTAATATGATGTATTTTTATACTAAGCAATTGTTGTATTAGTAACGATATGTTTTTTTTTGTAAATGTCGTTACCTAACTAAGAAACGCTGGCAAGTTTCTTGCGCCCATTCTTCTTGTCAGTTAAAAAAGTCTTGAATGGGTGGTAGGAAAATATTGACGATTCATAAGTACATATTTATTATGTCTAAGTGAATAAAGAATATTTTTATCTTTTTATCTTATCTTTATCTTTATCTTATTAGGTTCTGCAATTCCACTGCACCCTCGCTAAAATGAAACCGATAAGCTTGCATCCTCGATTTCACACAATTTTACACTGATGGTTGCGAAAAAAATTACGTGATATTTGTCGAGACCCAACCTCTCCCCCATGTGAGAGTAGATGAGATTCGGCTCGACCCCCTCCCCCCCTAAATGCCTCACGTTATTAATGGACGCCAGCAGCGTTTCCTGAACAAACTTTGTTTTCATCATCAGCAGCCATTTAAAAGTCCCCACTGCTGGGGCACAGGCCTTCCTTCATCATGTCATGTCACCCAAAGGCGCCCACTGCTGGGCATAGGCCTCCCCCAAGGATGTCCACAACGATCGGTCATGCGCTGCCCACATCCAGGTCTTCCTTATCTATACTAATATTATAAAGAGGAAAGATTTAATTGTTTGTTTGTTTGTTTGCATCGAATAGGCTCCGAAACTACTGGGCCGATTTAGAAAATTCTTTCACCATTAGAAAGCTAAATTCTTCCCGAGTGACATAGGCTATATTTTATCCCGATATTCCCACGGGAATGGGTACCACGCGGGTGAAACCGCGAGGATCCGCTAGTTGATGGATTAAGAGAATGGGCGATGACCCACCACGCGGGCTCAATGCGGATTGATGGGTATTAACGACTGCAAACGCAGCCGGAAGGGACCAACGGCTTAACGTCTCTTCCGAAGTACGGTCGAGCTCGACTCGAAATAATACATTTTTGGCCACCCATCACGTGGCCGACCAGCTTAACATCTCCTCCGAAGTACGGTCGAGCTCGAGATAATCAATTTTTGGCCACCCATCACGTGACCGACCATCGTCAAAGTTGCTTAACTTCAACGATTGCTGGCCGAGCGCGTTTACCACTTCGCCACGTGCTTTTCGATTTTTTTTATATCAAGAAATTAATGATTTATGTCACCAAAATACCTGCCTTTTAACCCCCGACGCCAAAAGAGAGGAGTGGACCCTTTTAGTACTTACTTCTATTTTTGTGGTCCCCCGACGGGAGGGAAATTTTATTTTTTTACTCTTTTAAGTTTTTATTTTTCCCTATATGATAGAGTTAGGCGTTTCTTTGTCTCTAGATATAATGGTCCGCAAATTAGTTTTTAGTTTTTATAGCTCACAGTTCTGTCTAACATAACATAATGGGCCCCACAGACGATCAGTCCGCCAGCAGGCAACGGTCTGTCAGTTGGCCGAAATCCATGATATTCAGCCATGATATTCGGTTTTTGTATGAAACACTGTGAGTGTGGTCAATGACGGCCAACTGACAGGCCGTTGCCGACAGGCGGACTGATCGTCTGCGATCGCCTTAACCTAACCTTATGATTTCAAACTATACTAATCAAAACAAAATACCACCCTGTTTCCTTGCATTTATTACAAAATACTTTTACGCATTGTTTTTTCTTGAATATACATTTGTAAGACTAGGTAGCCATAGCATGTACTTGTTTTTCATAACTATTTCGAAATAAGTATTTTTTTATTTTATTTTATTTGGGGAGCTTACAGCAATGAATCACCCTTTGACGCCCGCCCGGCCGAATAGGGCCAAACTGAATGCTGCCTTATTTCTTTAAGAAACACAAACCATAGTTAGGAAAATTATGGGGTGAATGAAACATATTTTGCTTTGAGTAGTATAATTTTATGCATTCACAATGCAATTATTGAAACATAGGAAAAGTTGTAATTTAAAAAGAACCCGTCCTAAAATCTGATACAGGACTGCGTGTGTTATTTTTTGCTAAGTATTTATTATTTTGTACAAAAATATTGCGCTTACTTTCTCTGTAACACCGTGCGTGACATATCTTGCACTTTCCCCGCTTACTCAGTGTCACACTCTTGCACTTTCAATTACTTATCACTTATGAAAAAACTTTACATTTCTCGCTTCTTCGGCTCAAGACCTAAAGGGTTGAACTACATCTGTCTATGGTGCTATCCTTTTCTGTCGCACCGAACCGTCAATAACTAGAGCGAGAAAGTGAGCGGGAATGCTCTAGCATGCGGCGGAATCGACGAGGCGGTCGCATATAGTCCCACACTCCTGTCTGTTCCGGTGACATCCGTGACAAAGGAGCCACATGCAATACGAAATTAGCTGTCAAAATAGACTGTCGTATGAAAACTGGTTTAGTTCCAAAGATTATCACCGGAGCAGAAAACGTTGTCGCACTGTACCTGCGCTCTTTCTCGTTCTAGCAAATGACAATTCTGGCATGGGAAAGTGCTGTTCCGTGCTGCCAGATGTACCTTACCGTATGATGTGTCTTACCCATTAGGGTGGAGCGTCACTGTATGAAAAATTTTTTTTCTTGCTAACTCGTAATGGAGCTATAACCAAAAGTTGTGTTTAGGTCTCCTATAGCTAAAATATTTTTGAAATTAATCAATTAGAAATACTGCCCAAAGCAACTTCAAGTTTGAGAAATTTCAAAATATTTAAGTACTTTTCACCCTTTGTTTTAATATAATTACTTAAATAATATTTTTAAATCTTTATATAACAAAGGTCAATCTTTCAAGATTATCGCCTAGGACATCACTATTGCCGCCCCTGCGACCCCCGCGGCCCCCCCAACTACTGGCAAAATACGAAAAAAATTCAAATTTCAGTTGCGCGTCGACCGTTAATTAATTTTCAACACACTTGCTCATAAAGTGAGCCTTATTACATCGATCTTAGGGCCATAAACCGAACTATAACCCACGTGTGCATAATAATATTACAGTACTAGTTGCGTAATAGAATTATCCCTACAAAGTTAAGTAAGTACCTAATTGCAAATTATATGCGAGTAAACAGAGACTTTTCAATTTAACCGGGTAATACAGTATCCCTACAAAGTTAAGTTAGTACCTAACTGCAAGTTATATGCGAGTCAATAGAGAATTTTCAATTTCAGCGGGTAATAGATACAGTTCTTTTTTTGTAACAACAAAGAGGTTTTATACGGCTGAAAATCCATTTACGTTTTTAGAATAAATAAATGTGTCCCTAATTAAGACAAAAAACATAATTAAGTATATTATTATCAAATTATTTATAATTCACATTAATTTGTTATAAAACATTTGCATTTTATCACTATTATTATACTTAATTATTTTATATTGAAGTAGGCTGTATGGCTGTATATGTAATCAATCACCTCACATTTGGCGCGTGCAAAAAAAAAAACTTGCGCGCTTTTTCCCTTAATTAATATTAGGTTAATAGAATATGTATGCAATAAATGTTTGTTTTTCCTCGCAAGTGTGTTGAAAAAGTGCGTATGAAACTCGTGAGCAACTTACTCACTAGACACTCGGCTGATTTACGCCCTCGCCTGCGGCTCGGGCTGCAACCCACAGCCTCGTGTATAATGAGCAACCTAAGCTCACTTGTATCATAATATACTATTAAAATGTCGTTGTCTACTCTTGGTAGTGATTTGCAGAGCACTTTATTCGGCCATAAACGTGATTTAAAATCGAATGTTTTACCTACATATGAAGATATTATGTTATTGAAAAATTGAAATTGAAGTATTTTAGAAAAAATCGACCCGTCTCGCAACCAGCTCCGATGGGACACGAACCCACGACCTTTCGCCATTGAGGGACAGACCTTTCGCCATTGAGGGACAGTTTTTGCCATTGAGGGACAGTTTTTGCCTGACACCTCTTCTTCTTCAAGTCGAGTCATGAGAAACATCAAGACAAATTACCGTGGGAACCTTCGTGGTTAATGTCTCGAGAAGTCACTCAAAATTGTTATAGGTACGATTGCTCGGGCGGTTGACTGATACGGTGTCTCAGATAGAGTTGCAGCAGATATAGTGTCGGCGGTGGCATTTTAAGAGGTGGGTCTAATAACAGAAGAAAGTTCTACAAACATTGTACAAGATTTGAGCTTCGATCAACAGTACCTGTATGATATTTGTATGGCTATTTAATTCCGGTCATAGTAGTCTAAGTTTATCTGAAAAGAATCGTGGCAAAATTGTTCATTCCAGGTGGCTCACGATGGCAAACAGGCTTCTTAGATTATACGTCTCGACAAGGTCTCCTACGGAAAACCTAACCTAACACACTTGGTAATATTTATTTTGAACGTATTTTGCTGGTTATGTTGGCTGATGTAAGAGTCTTAGCGCTGCGCAAAATCCTCAAGGCACGGAGAGAATTTAAAGTTCCCCAATTAAATTTCAATGCTATTGACTACATTAACATCGTAATTTGGAATGGTGTGGTTGTCACTGAGCCTCCAAGTTTAAAAAACATAAGCATAACATAACCTGAAAAAAAAAATTGACTGTTTTATAATAAGTACCCCTTCTGAAAAAGTACCCTTATCACACCCAAGCTACAGAGAGGTGTGTTAAAATAGTTACAGAAGCCTCCGCTGTAGTGTGTGGTCCAATGAAGAGGGGTGGATTATGTCTGTATTTGAAACAAGAAAACATTACAAAACTCATTGATTTTTATTTTTTTTGTAATTTTTTTGTCGAACTAGCAGACATAATTTTGTTACATGTTTTATAGCTATTATAATTCTGGTAGTTTTTAAGCTAATAAATGTAATTTTTATGAAAATTTATTTTTTTATCAAACTCCATCACACATCCAAATATTGTCCGGACGGAACCACATTAGAGGACCGGACTGACTTTTTTTATTTACTTATATAAAATGTTTGTAGAAATATCAGAAACACAACACTCGTATTTATTTTCAAATATTTTAAATATAGAGCATCAAACTTCCTTATCAGACAAGTACAGCGGCTATCTACGTGTCGTGACGTCACACGAAGGAAACACCCCATACTCCCGCCATATAAAATTTCGTTTTAGAAAGAGATAGCTAGAGTCACGGTTGCTCATTAATTCAGCGCGTTACTAAACCTTTTTTTTCACTTTTGTTATAAGTACCTATATAGGTACTTACTTCAATCTTAAACAGGATAAAAACTTTTAAGATCGCCTCAGATTAGATAAGTGAATAACTTTCTCCTAGAAACATGGGTCGAAATACGACAAAATTTTTTCCCATAAATCAATCACGAGATCAGTCCGATTTGTATGAAGAGGCAAACATTTTTTGTCATATTTCGTTCGACCTATGTGTGGCGGCAACGTGATGCCACGAAAGAGGTAGATTTCGAATGGACTGTAATTCAATAGATCTGATGCTTTGGCAAAGACCTGTCTTTCTCGGTGTCAACAATTCTTTCTAAACTTATGAAAAAACGTACCTGCCGAAAGGATCCGATGGTTTGCTGGTTCTCGTACCTCGCCTGGCAGCCAAGTCTTGAAAACACTATTATTATTCGCCGAATTAACTGTTCTTTGATTACACACAGTTCATTTAAATACCCCGGGGTCGGGAAACACTTATATGTAGAATACAACTGTTATCTATACATATAATAAAACAGAAACGGAAAAAAGGTCTGTACATGAAATATTAAAAAAAAAAGAATTACTGCTATGTGATGTGGATAGGATATAGAGCCCAAAACGATAGATAATAAAAATTTTGTCTGTTTGTCTGTTTGTCTGTTTGTCTGTTTGTCTGTTTGTATGTTCGCTTTTCACGCAAAAACTACTGGACGGATTTTTACCAAATTTTGTGTAGTAATAACTTATAACCTGGTTCAACATAGAGGGTACCTTTTATTGCGGGAAAATTTCGTTATATTATAAAAACGTTGACCAACTTATACTTGCGGGCGTCTGTTTGTATGTTTGCTTTTCATGCAAAACTACTGGACGGATTTTTACCAAATTTTGTGTAGTAATAACTTATAACCTGGTTCAACATAGAGGGTACCTTTTATTGTGGGAAAATTTCTTGACATCTTATAAAACATAGACAAACTGACTCACATTTTGTATGAAATAAACTACAAATGTAAGTTTGTATTAGTTTTTTTAGTGATTAAACTATAAATTACCATTATTTTTTTACCTTTATTTATACTGGTAAGATCTGAAGTTTGCCAAATTTTATGATTCTAGGTCAAAAGTTTGTAAAAGTTTTTTCTGTGATATTACTTAGACATATAACCAATTTTAGGATATTTTCCATAATTTGTATAATTCAATAATGTACCTAATAATAATCTGAAATTATTTTAGGTGATAAGTAGAAGTTTATGTAAAGATTACAGGAAAAATAAAACAAATAGTAAACTTTTTCAGAAATCATCAACAAAAATTATATTAGTTCTACTATCGGTCAAGAGACGGAGCTGACCAAAAACTGCAATATTCTACATCGCGAATTCTCGGACGAATATGCCACGCCGGTGAAAACTTTTTTACGTTTAAAATGTCCACCTTCCTACATACTCGCAGGTTGCTTTGGGTGAAGCACAGTTGTAGTTTTTTCTATTTTATAAAAGAAAACATGGTACGGAACCCTCGGGGCGCGAGTCCGACTGGCTCTTGACCGGTTTTTTCTTAGTATATTTTATACCGGTACCTTTTAGACTGTGTACGGACCGGCGGGCGGCGGTCCCACGAACGCCAACGAACGACATCAGGCATTGCTCGCTTCACGTTTCTGGCCTTCGAAGATCAATCTAAAGCTAGGTAAAGGATTACTGGGAGCGATTCCAGTTCGCATTCGGAGTTTCTGATCATCTGATTAAGACAGAGGGGAAAACAGAACCTCTTTGATGGCGTTCGTTGGCCTTTGTTGGTCCGGTGTGTACGCAGCATTAGCACGCATTAGCACAGAATATGGCATTAGGCAAGCGCGATTTATCGTAGATCGCATCAACGAACGCTTAGGGGCGTGATAGCGGACAAGCGCTTGCCTATCAATCAATAAAAAAAAATAAAAAAATACTTTACAGTTTGTTAACGCTACAAAGCTACTAACATGATGGCTTCTTACGTGCTTTTCTGTTGCAGTGATAATGTTTGGAACTAAAACAGTTTTCATACGACAGGACAGTCTATTTTGACAGCTAATTTCGTATTGCAAGTGGCTCCTCTGCCACGGCTGTCACCGGAACAGACAGAAGTTTGAAATTGCTTACTCTTGACGGCTGACACCCTGAGAAAACTCAGTTATTGTGATTTTAATGAATTAAAAATACGTAAACTATACTTGAATTAGATTTCGATTTATTGATTTGTAGATCAATTTGAATTGTTGGAAAACGGACATTGATTATTGTGATTTGATTACGATTATTGTTATTTGAAATACCTAGAAAAAAAAACAGTAATTTATCGCAAGGTCAGCGAAGAGGATGAGGTTAGGTACTTCGTGCTTTTGAAACCGATGAGGACCGTGAAGCTTGGTTAACAAGCAATCGCAAGCGCAACACTGAATCCCGCGCTTCCGAGACCTACACCCATAATTATACACACACCTTGCGATCACTGGAAGGAAGTGTAGATTACACATAAAATAAACAAATACAAAAGTCACTTTACCGTGCGTACGAAGTCGCGGGCAACAGCTAGTTATAATTAAAATTGTCAGCGTCAATGCGCAGCTTCAACGCGTATACGCACGGAGTTTTACGGAAGTGATCGCCATCTTCCGAACCGCGGTGGAACTTAGGTATTTCCGCCGGGGCGGTGCGGCGTTCCGTTTCTCATAAGCATTGACCAAACCATCAACACAGATACTAAACACTATGCTTCTAGGAGAAAGTTGTTCACTTACCGATTCTGAGTTATTAAGTTATGTTAGCGGATGGATATGGATTATTTACAAGTAATTGCTACGCCCTGGCAGGGTCATGTTTGTGTCTATATGTATTGTAACATCTTTTATAATAACATGATGCAATAAAGAACTTAGAACTTTAGTTGATCCTAAATATTTGTGCACTTATAAAAAAATATTGACATATCAATAACAGTCAGATCCCCTTCTCACGGTTACACGGGGTGTCGGAAAAAAAAATCGAATTTTCACAAATAAATAGATTTATGGATGAATGATTTTAGGAGCATGTCACGCATTTAGTACTGAATGAAGCTTGGAAACGAAAACAGGCTCGTTGCCATGACAACGCGAAGATATTCAAAAGGGCACAAACGTAAAATACACGGTAATTTTATTATCATCCCGAATAATTTCAGCGATTATTCTACTCATGAAAACAAACAACTTTTATAATGGGAATAAAACTGAATACGCGAAAAAAATATCAGCTGTTCCATTCATTTTGATTACTTACATATTTTTGCACTTTTGTAACATAAATAAAAAAGATGTTTTTTTGAAGCCTGGCCAAAAAAAAAACCTCGCCATGTTGTGGAAATTTGACGAACAAATTTTTCTATAGTACACATTTTGGAATAAAAAAGAGGCGAAAGTGGCGCTTCATCATTACACGGGGTGTCGGAAAAAATTTCGAATTTCCACAAATAAATAGATTTTTTATCACCAGAATGAGAAAGGAGCATGTCACGCATTTAGTACTGAATGAAGCTTGGAAACGAAAACAGGCTCGTTACCATGACAACGCGAAGATATTCAAAAGGGCACAAACGTAAAATACACGGTAATTTTTTTTATCATCCCGGATAATTTCAGCGATTATTCTACTCATGAAAACGAACAACTTTTATAATGGGAATAAAACTGAAATCGCGAAAAAAATATCAGCTGTTCCATACATTTTGATTTCCTTAATAATATTTTTGCACTTTGGTAACAAAAATAAAAAATATGTTTTTTTAAAGCCTGGCCAAAAAAAAACCTCGCCATGTTGTGGAAATCTGACGAACAAATTTTTCTATAGTACACATTTTGTAACAAAGAAAAGGCGAAAGTGGCGCCGGCGCCATTACAAGCCAGGTTTTTTTTATTTTTCTGACCAGGATTTACATACATTATCCATTTTATTATATTATTGCATTTTATATTAAAAGACACTTCAAGATTCTTTAGGTAAATCTTTTGCTCCACTGAATAGACTGTAGTAAATTTTGCTTGGACAGTCAAAGTGTTAAGTGCCAAGTCTACCGGGAAATTCTGCGGTCGTACTTACCATTGCGATATTTAATTTTATACTTTTAAGTGCATCATTTCAAAATATTCCTAACGGTAAGTTAATTCAATTTTATGACATTTATTGAGATAGGGTAAACTGCCCTTATTTTTGGCACCCATCCTTTTATTGGCACCCTAGAGTTAACCTCAAATGGCAAAACTAAGGGCCAATTTTGTAAAATACAAAAATACTATTTCACATTTAAATTCATGCTGAACTTGAGTAGGTACTTAATCTTTTTTTTCCTTGTTTTTCGAGCTAAACTTTAGTGTGCCAATATAAGATGGATGCCAATAATTGGGTATTTGACTGTTGTGGAAATGTAGATATTTAATTATGCTATTCAGAAATACAACATTATTGAATAACAAATGTGATAAAAGAAATTCAATCTGTATAATAACAAGCGAATTATGAGCTATTTAATTGTGACTCTAGCTATCTCTTTCTAAAACGAAATTATCTATGGCGAGAGTATGGCGCTATAGAAATGTGACGTCACATTTCTATAGCGCTCTCTTTGTCTAATCAGAAAGTTTGATGCTCTATATCGCTGAAAATATGCAAGATATTTGAAAATTAATACCTATGTTGTGTTTCTACTAGTTCAATAAACATTTTAAGCCGATAAAAAAAATTCAGTCAAATACCCAATTAGTCAGTTTACCCGACATAGTTAAAGTCCTCGAACACAAGAAAAACGTTAGTTGCAGGAAGTTTGGAAGCGTAGAAAAACCCCTTTGCTCATAAGCTTCCATACATTTTCCATTTGTGCTTGTTTTTCACGTTGTCATGGCGATGGCGTGCTTGTTTTCGATTCTACGCCTCATTCAGTACTAAATGCGTGAATTCTCCTACTAATAACCTCTTTCTTGTGTTCTATGGAACAACCCTATTCCGTGCTGCTAACTATACACTACATTTTTAAGCCTTGCGCTGCCCGCATCTAGCGGCTTCCCGCGACCTTGACTAGATCGTCGGTCCACCTTGTAATGTAGGGGTTCTGCCCACGGAGCGTCGTCCGGTACGCGGTCGCCATTTGAGAACCTTTCCGCCCCAACGGCCCATCCGAGCTGGATTGACGAGAAATCTCTTTCCTGAAGTTGGATTTACCTGACTGGAACGTTTGTTTGTCCCAAGTAAACATAGTGGTGAACAACTTCGACCCATCTCGCTTCGGAGCCATATCTACCAGTTGTTTTCGAGAGTCATTACGAATTGTCTCGCTCGCAGATTCGACGACTTCCAACCTCTTGAGCAAGCCAAGTTTCGAAAAAGCTATAGTACTATAGATATTCATACGCTGCGGCAAGTTATACAGAAAACCGAAGAGTACAACTTGCCACTTTGCTTGGCGTTCGTGAAATATGAGAAAGCTTTTGATTCGATTGAGACCTGAGCCGTGCTGCAGTCTCTTCAGTGTCCAGAGGTGCCAAATAGACTACAGGTACATCGAGGTGCTGAGGTACTTATACTAAAACGCCACCATGTCGGTCCGATTACAGAAACAGAGCTCTAATTCTATCTAAGTACAGCAAGGTGTGAAGACAGGGAGACGTAATTTCTCCGTAACTGTTCACAGCTACCTTGGAGGATATTTTTAAGCATCTGCACTGGAAATTGCGGCATCAACATCAATGGAAAGAACCTTACACACCTACGGTATGCCGATGATGTAGTTCTTATGGCTGAGACCTTGGAAGACATGAACTCAATGCTCGAAGATCACAGTAATTCTTCTCAAAAAGTGGGTCTTAAGATTAACATGGATAAGACGAAAATCGTGTTCAATGCCTATGTTGCACCCGCTCCAGTTAATATTGGAAACATTACACTCGGAAAAAGAAGTAAATTTATTCAATGAATATCATTTAAATAATGAAACTCCAGACCATAAATTAATTATATTTTGTACAATGTAGCATATACGTTTTCAGCTCATTCGTACAAAGCAAAAAGTTCTCTCCTATTGGAATAAAACTCAATTCTATGATAGAAAATAATACTTTATTCCATGTGCAGAAGCAACATTTTGCTTTGCACGAAAATGAGCTGACATAATAAGGATAAACTGTCCTATTGTTGATCCTGTCCCCTAGCATGACCAACAAAACGCGGTATGATATAGCGCTTTATCCCGTTTACCCTTCGATCATGCAAACATGTACCCTTCGATCTTACAAACATGATCGCAGCGTTTACCTGTCAAAAGACAATGGGTTTTGACGTTTGAATGTCGATAAATTGCTATATCATGCGATATACACAGTCTGTTCAAAAAATAAGGTGACTTTTGAATTTTTTCGAAAACCATTTATTTATTCATCAATTTGTATTTTGCCCCCTTCAAAGTAATCACCCTCTGATAAAATACACTTATGCCAACGCTTCTTCCAATCCGCGAAGCACTTGATAAAATCGTTTTTCGGGATCATGTTCAGCTCCTCCAGCGATGTTGTCTTAATTTCCTCAATCGTGCCAAATCGTCGTCCTTTTATGGGCCTCTCCAGTTTGGGGAATAGGAAGAAGTTGCAGGGGGCCCGATCCGGCGAATACGGGGGCTGAGACAGCACTACGGTGTTGTTTTTGGCCAAAACATTGCGCACAAGGAACGATGTGTAGCCGGTGCATTGTCGAGGTGCAAAAGCCACTTCTGATCCTTCCACATGTCTGATCGATTTTTGCGAATGGCTTCGCGCAAACTGCGAATAACTTTGAGGTAGTTCTCTTTATTAACCGTACGAGCCTGTGGTAGGAACTCGAAACGCACCACGCCTCTGCAATCAAAGAAAACGGTGAGGAAAACGGTGCTGGGCCGTCCAGGACGCTCCTCATCATTGACATCTTCTCGACCTTCCGCGAACAACTTGTACCACTTATAAATGCTTTTTTTACTCAACATAGAATCGCCAGAGGCTACACGCAACAAATCCATAGTATCTTTGCGCACTTTATTATGTTTTTCACGCCAAATTTGGTGCATATTCTTTGATCCATTTTTTGGAATAGGCAAAAATCGCCGCAGAGAAAAAACATCTTCGCGCTTTTTTGCTGTCAAAAACTAATTAAAGTTCCAAAATGGCCGACCTTGTCAGCATAAGCGACGGACAGGAAAACCAACATAAAGCCACAAAAACATCAAAAATTGTATTCCCGTAATCCGTGAAAATTTAAAAGTCACCTTATTTTTTTGAACAGCCCTCGTACATCACGTTTTAGGCGGTCATGCTAGGCTTACTGGAGTTTTGCACGCTAAACAACTAAAAACATACATAGATAACTTACACAAGTTCGGTATGCATTTAAATGTCAAAGAGTAATATATACTGTAGAAAACTGGCACTCTTGCGTTTGCCATTCGAGCTGAACTCCACGGTGCCAAAAAGTGTAGGGATAGCGACGATATGCAGTTTACCCTACATAATGATTAATACAATTAGGCATGTAAACTTATAGTTGTAGCAGTAAATAATTTTCAATTTCAATTAATTAAATTATCACACCCTTTCAGAGATGCCTCAGCCGATAGTGCTATCCAAAATCAAGGTGAATGTTAAGAGAGAACCGGGCTCTTTGGTGAAGCAGCCAGTTAGGAGGTTGATAAAGAGGAATGATGAAGCTCTGAGGGCTAAGAAGGAGATGCTATGGAGATTGAAGAGGATGAGAGAGAGACTCATCGCAATACAGAGGCGTAAGACTGGTGATTATTTTGTTTTAAACTTTTCTATTCAATACAGAAAGCGGGATAATCTACATAACCTACAAATATACAAGGCGGACCTAATATTAAAAGTATTATGTGTCAGTCAACCGCATTTCTAGCTGTTGAAGTTGTTTATTCCAATTTTCATGCCGACGACGTGACTTCCTTGGGCAGATCAACTGTTCTTAAGGTTGTTGGTTCGAATCTACGTACCCATGGGTAGTTTTGTTTTCTAATATTTATTATTTAGCTTTCTGAATTCAAAAATTGAAATCACAACCAAATTGTGTTAATTGCTTGTTTCAGAAAAACCAACCTCCTTGCCTACTGCTCGTTCTACAACATCTACTTACAATCATTGGATAATGACGAGACGAGCATTCCACAACATCACAACACTAGTAGAAAACTCATACGTCTGCCCTTTCTTTACCACATTCAACAGTTACAACTGCGTTTATTGCAAAGAAATGTTCATTAACCCACAAGAACTTAAAGAGCATACCCTTTCCCACGATCCGAGGTTTTACAAAAGAAAAGTGATTTACAAAAAAGATTTGCAAATCGACATTTCAAGAATCGATTGTCGATTATGCCCCGAGTCAATCGCCAATCTTGAAACCTTTCACAGGCACATCACTAGAGTTCACAACAAAAAAGTGTTTCCGAACTTAGAAAACGCGTTCCTCAAATTCAATTTGAATTTGGACTCTTTTTCTTGTTTGGAGTGTAAAGCCAGCTTTCAAAACTTTGTAGATTTGAAAAGACATATGGCCGAGCATTTCGGCACTTGTATTTGTGACGTTTGCGGCGCTTACTTCTTCGATGAAGGCAAACTTTTTGCACACCAAGAAATTCACAAAAATATCAACGAAAAAAGCTTCTCTTGCGAAGAATGTGGGCGTATATACAGGTCCAAACGTGGTATAGAAAACCACATTGCTTGCGCGCATACTAAGAAACCTGTTTACAATTGCAACGAGTGTAACGAGATTTTCTTTTCCCAAATCGAGAGGTCTAAACATAAAGCTGAAGTACATGGGGATTCGACGAAAATATACACTTGCGAGCAGTGCGACAAGGTTTATGATAAAAAAAGGAGTTTGAACGCACACTTGAGGAGTAAACATCCTAAAAGCTTGAACCACGAGTGTGAAATATGTGGCGAGAAGTACTATATGTTTTGTTTGTTGAAGGCACATATGGTGTCACATACCGGTGAAAAGAATTATAAATGTGAACGATGCGGGAAGCGCTATGCATCCAATGGGGTTTTGCGAGCTCATAAGAGAAGACATGAAGCTAAGGACGCTGGTTTATAATGACCGATTTTAATTGGTCAGTTACAGAAGTGAGTATAACCTCTGTGGTCTAGTGGTTTCATCGCTGATTTCAGACCCCAGAGGTCCCGGGTTCGATTTCCAGTGGGGGTACATATTGTATTCGCTTTGGTTGGTGGTAGGACTTGTTCTTAGTCCGCCTGGCTAGCTACCACCATCTTATCTAAGTTTGACGCCATAACAATGATGTTTTCAGCATTATTGTGTTCCGACAGTTAGAGATAAGATAGCCAGTTCCTCGGTGATTAAGGATTCTGGTAGTAGTGCGCTTCCACCTTCAGTCTTATCACCACCATCATCAGGTGTGATGGATGAAGCTAAGTTCTACCCTGTTGCGGATAATAATAATAAGTGAGTTGTAAGTAAAAATACTCGCTACTGAACTGACCGATCTGTTTACACCACTGTACTCGTCTAATTTGCTAAATACTAAACAAATGTACCGTGTGCGGTGACTGTTAAGGCTGCCACGCACTAAAAAGTATCGCAGACGTGCTTCATTGCGTCTGCGTGCGTCATGATTTGTAATATTTAACAATGATGTTTTTAGCATTATTGTGTTCCGGCAGTTAGAGATAAGATAGCCTGTTCCTCAGTGATTGAGGATTCCGGGAGTACTGCGCTTCCACTTTCAGCCTTATCAGCACTTATCATCAGGTGTGATGAAGGCTAAGTGCTACCCCGTAGTGAATAAAAAAATATATTTGAACTTGTACGGAATCACACCGACGGACGGTGTCGCAGACGCGTACAAGTTCAAATATCACAAAATCATGACGCACGCAGACGCAATGCAGCACGTCTGCGACACTTTTTGGTGTATGTCAGCCTTAAATAATTAAGGTATGACTACATCTGGCAGCACTGAACAGCACTTTCGTATGCTGCTATCCTTTTCTGTCTCTCGGAATAGTCATTTGATAGAACAAGAAGATTCTCGTCGAGTCCGCCGCATGCTATAGCATTCCCGCTCCTTTCGCTCTAGATATTTACGGTTCGGTGTGACAGAAAAGGATAGCAGCATAGAAAAGTGATGTTCCGTAGTGCCGGATGTGGTCTAACCCTTAGCCGACTCTCAAGATTTTTTATTTCGTTAAAGTTATAATCGCATAATAGGGTATTTTACTGTTGTTGGAATGTAGATATTTAATGATGACGTTAAAAAATAATGCAATTAAGAATACCAAATGTGAAAAAATAATTTGAATCTGTTTTATAATAAAAGAATTATAGTCTGTTTGATTTTGACTATAGCTGTCTCTTTCTAAAACGAAATCTTCTATGGCGTGACTATGACGCTACTAACCCACTGACGTCACTAAGATAGCGTCCTGTCCTTGTCTAATTATAAAGTTTGATGTCCTATATCTGAAAATATTCAAGATAATTCAAAATGAAAACTTGTTTTGTGTAGCTAATATTTCGAAAAACATTTTAAAGAAATAAAAAAAAAACAGTAAAATACCGTATTATGTCACTTTATTAAATAATTAGTTACGTAAGTACACCTGGTAGCACATCAGACTATACATGTTGACCTTGAGACCGCCTT